>JAQQZT010000036.1:22484523-22501625 GCA_030068275.1 Clarias platycephalus | reverse complement strand
CCTTTATAATTATTCTACCATCATCACTCAGCAAAGTTTGGCCCATAATCTGTTAACTACTAATACCCCTATCTCACGGTTTCGTGTGGTGGCCATAAGTACCATAAGTACGAACCTGACGCGTTAGATTACTCGTTACATCAAAAAAGTAATCCAAGTTACTTTGTAATGCGTTACCCCAACACTGCTTGTGGGAACAAACTGTTACACAGATTGGGTGTGAGGTCCGAATGCTTTGGTACCCTTTACCAGATGGGAATTAGGTGAAGAGTGTGAGAGGTGTATATGGTTGGCCACAATGCTGGTGGCTTTGTAGCCCCCACCCACCCCCACCCGACTTCAAACACAAACATACAGAAACTCCGCTCTTTTGCGATTCAAAAGTAAGGTGCTGTTATATTTGTTGTTGTTGTTGTTTTACTTTACAGCAGTGATTCCATTCGTATGCGCTCACGCGAGTGTGACTAGCAATGTTCCTTGCTCATTTTTAAACGGCTAATTTTTAAACGGTTTAAAGAACGGTCTCTCCGTTAATGTGTGTGCACAAATGGAAACACTTATCTGTCGGGATTTATTTTTACTTTTTTTTTTTAAGGTAAAGTGCAGGTTAATTTGTTTTATTTTGTGTTAATTATTTTTATGTATTTATTTTTTGGGGCTGTAGAACGAATAATTTGAGTTTCCCATTATTTCCTATGGGAAAATTAAATTTGGAACGAATAATGCTCGTAATCCGAAGTTCCACTGTATAACAAATTCAAATACAGTGCATTCTACTTTCCTCCAATCATTGAAAGCTCACACATCTGCAGTTATCATTACATAAAGATTTTTTTTACCTATTTAAATGCTCAAACCCCAGCTACTGTAGTGCCGGTCGTAAGCCCAGATAAAATGGGAGGGTTGAGTCAGGAAAGGCATCCGGTGTAAAAACCCGTGCCAAGTTGTGTGCGAATCGGATGGCCTGCTATGGCAACCTCTCTCTCCTCTCGGGAGCAGCCGAAAGACTAACAACAAATATGCAATTTTCTAACTTTCAAACTTCTAGTCCATACATTTGGTCAGTAATGCCTACAGATCCCCCTAACAAAAACTTTGAGGGCGTGGTGCAAAGTAAGATGAAAAGCCTTATCATGTGAATGTTCACAAAACTTGGTGTGCTTAATTAAAAGAAGACTGTGATGAAATGAAATTATAAAATTACGGAGGCCGTTAATGTATTTTTAATGTACGTTTTGCATTTCTTCCAGTTTGCTGAAAAAGGTAATTCTATTTATTATATAGCTTTGTTATATCATGTAATTTGTATGTGTTTAACCTGTTTGGTTGATTCATTATTTCCCATATGCTTAATGAGCTTTATCTTTGGTGTACAGTGATTGAGCTGTTCCTAAATAATTACCACTCACCAATTTTTTAAAAAATAGGGTAGCAATCAAAATGCTATTTTAGATATTTGTAGTCTTGTAATCTGTGTTTCTAATAATAATGAAGTTAGTTAATAAATAAGTTGTTTCCAGTGCTATATTAGGATAGTTGAAACATAAATAAAAATGTGAGTTTACGTTTAAGGTATGTAATGAGATTATGGCTCCACATTGGTTTAGGAAATATACTAATGTCAGTATTTACGATAGGCTTCTGTGAACTCACTAAAAGAAAAATTCATATGACATTTACCGTGTTTTATTTTATGCAATAATTAAACTTTTACAGATTTAAGGAATAATAAACCTTTTTCTACATATAACATATGTCCTATCTTATATCCAAATTTAATTGTGCTACTATTATATATAATATTTATATATAAAATATATATATACAAATATTTATATTTGTTTGTATGTGTGTGTGTGTGTGTGTGTGTGTGTGTGTGTGTGTGTGTGTGCGTGTATTGGTGCACCAAACTAGGCAATTTTTGTTTCCTAGTTTCCTATGGGCCACTTGTCAGAGACTTGGAATTGATTACCTCAGAAACATAGCATAGATCTTTTTAATTAATATTTTATTAAATCAATTATAGAAAGGTAACAAGAATATGAGATTAATTTGACCAGACATCTAATTACTGCACACTTTGCATTGAAGTTAACATAACATTGGCCAGAATTTATTTTCTTAGTATTCTTCTCCTTCTTCTTCTTCATCTCCCACACTGTCAGTGCCCACTTCTTCATAATCCTTCTCTAGAGCAGCCATGTCCTCTCTGGCCTCTGAGAACTCCCCCTCCTCCATGCCCTCTCCAACATACCAGTGCACAAAGGCTCTCTTGGCATACATGAGATCAAACTTATGGTCTAGACGGGCCCAGGCCTCAGCAATAGCTGTGGTATTACTCAGCATGCAGACTGCTCTCTGCACCTTAGCCAGGTCTCCCCCAGGGACAACAGTAGGGGGCTGGTAGTTGATGCCCACTTTGAAGCCAGTTGGACACCAGTCCACAAATTGGATGGTGCGTTTGGTCTTGATTGCAGCAATGGCAGAATTAACATCCTTCGGCACCACATCTCCACGGTAAAGGAGGCAACATGCCATGTATTTTCCATGACGTGGATCACACTTTACCATCTGGTTAGAGGGCTCAAAACAGGCATTTGTGATGTCAGCAACAGAAAGCTGCTCGTGGTATGCCTTTTCAGCAGAAATCACAGGAGCATAAGTGGCCAGCGGGAAGTGGATGCGAGGGTAGGGCACCAGATTTGTCTGAAACTCTGTCAGATCCACATTCAAAGCTCCATCAAATCTGAGAGAAGCAGTAATGGAGGAGACTATTTGGCCAATGAGCCTGTTAAGATTGGTGTAAGTAGGGCGCTCGATGTCCAGATTCTTGCGACAGATATCATAGATGGCTTCGTTGTCCACCATGAAGGCACAATCTGAGTGCTCCAGGGTGGTGTGGGTGGTCAGGATGGAGTTGTAGGGCTCCACCACTGCTGTGGAAACCTGGGGAGCTGGGTATATGGCAAACTCCAGTTTGGACTTCTTGCCATAGTCTACAGAGAGGCGCTCCATCAGCAAAGAGGTGAAGCCAGAACCAGTACCTCCACCAAAGCTGTGAAAAATGAGAAATCCCTGAAGGCCAGTGCACTGGTCAGCCTGTAGGGGAGAGAGAAATTTGAAAAAATTACCATTTATTACCCCATATATATATATATATATATATATATATATATATAAGTGCAATAATTTGCAAAACCTAACCAGTTTACGAGTCCGGTCCAACACCAGGTCAATGATCTCCTTTCCAATGGTGTAGTGTCCACGGGCATAATTATTGGCCGCATCCTCTTTGCCAGTGATGAGTTGTTCAGGATGGAACAGTTGGCGGTATGTGCCGGTCCGTACTTCATCTGTGTATTAAAATAGCACATAAAAACATTAAGTATGTACTGTAGATCTCAATACACTCATTACATTTTGTTTGCAAAGCAGCAAAATATTAATTCAAGTAATATTCACACTAGCTAAATTAAAGTTATCTTACCAATCACAGTGGGTTCCAGATCCACAAAGATGGCACGTGGAACATGTTTGCCTGCTCCTGTCTCACTAAAGAAAGTGTTGAAGGAATCATCCCCTCCTCCAATAGTCTTGTCACTAGGCATTTGTCCATCTGGTTGGATTCCATGTTCCAGACAGTAAAGTTCCCAGCATGCATTTCCCATCTGGGCCCCAGCTTGCCCAACATGCATCGAGATACACTCACGCTACAAGAATCCATCAGAACAGAATGCAATGGTTATGTATTTAATAAGTATATTTTAGGTTAGTGCTGTTATAAATTAATGGAAAATGTATCTATTTGAAGAGTGGACTATAGGGAGATTTTTTTCCATATATGGTATCCGGTCAAAACAGTGCCGTATCAAATGTCTAAACTAAATTTCTTAACTAATAAGCTGTAATTTAATGTGACCTCAATTCCTGGACCAAAATCTCAAATTATTGCATAATTCACTTAACTCACAACAGCTATCAGATGAATTTACAGTACTTTTATCAACTCTCATCTATTGTTCAGTTCACCCACTGAAATCTGTGTATATTTCATGAGCTAAGTCATGTGAAAGGAGAGGAGAAGTTATGATTTGCATTGTACTACAAATAAAAATACACCCCACAATTTCCTTATTGATTCAAATCCCTATGAATTTCTTATAAAATCAGGGTGATTTCTTGCGTGTGCATGTCATATTCAAACGTTTTTAAAGTAGTGTATGTTAGACAGCAAATATCGCAGTTCCTTAGCGGGCAGCTCTCACTCCACCCCCCTTCCCTGTCCTGCTGTGCTGCACACTCTCCTTTGTGTAACACGCAGAGATATCCCGTCTAGGCCGCTTTAAAAGAACAGGCATATCTATTCATCCGCAACATGCCAGTCTCTTTAGTCTTTCTCAATCATGATCTCATCTACTGCCAGTGAATCTCTACATCATAATAGCACATGAATGCATTCATTCTTTTATAAATGAGACATTGCTGTCAAACAAGTTCTCTTTGTTTGCTGAGTTATTAACAAAGACATTCAGGGATATTTGGGGATTGCAGAATACTTGAATATGCTATGTTGCTCGTCTAGACATTAAGGACAGAATACTAAGAACTCATTCCCAAATCTGTAGTACTATAGCGTCTGGGAGTAGGCTTTGAAGGCCTCACCACATCCTTTTTCTTAGGAGACACATGGTTTCTTTAACCTTGACTGTAGCTCTGTCTAAACATTCCCTATGCTATTCTTTTAGCAAGTACTATTCCTCAATTTGCTAAATATTTAATGGACTTTATATTGAAAGTCTACAGATTGGCAAACTATAGTATAAAATTACCCCATGTAACGTTATATGTCTCTTATTAATCAATACACACAATATAAACGTAGATCTAAATGTTGTTATTACTAGTAATTTATTTTTTGCTAGTCACAATTGATCTACATTAGCACTTACCATCTTGAAAGATTTTCCTTCAGGCCGACTTCAGGGTTCGGAAAAAGAAGGCAGATGTGGAGGAAAGACAGAGAGGTGGGGTTTTTATAGAGAGGGAGGAGGAAAGGAGGCAGGAAGCAAGATCGCCTGTTGGTCCTATAGAGACTAAAAGAAGGCCGTCCTTTTCGTGCAGAGGAAGACCTCTCCTTCCTCTGGGGAGTACTGAGTGTATGAAAAAAACATCTGCCCATGTTACTGGGTGTGGAAAATAACTTTGGAGTAACTATTGAAAATACATGCTAACTTTGTCTGTGCTGAAGACAGTTGAGAGAACACAATTTAAGATGACTTGTACACACAGAATGTATTTAATAGTATTTCTCTTTTTAGAAGCTGTCCCATTTAGTAGTATAGTACAGTATATACAGTACTAAGGTTTTCAAATTGTGTAAAAACATTATTGTGTTGGGTTAATTACTGTAGCATTCTGAACTCTGAGTCTTTTTTAGCAGTAGAAGGCATCAAAACACAGCAAAGAGTGTTGATAATGCATTCCCAATCTAAGCAAAGAAGGTGAAAATAAGTGTCCTGGATGCTGATGATGAACTTTCAAATTGACTTTGTATTTCTATTTTTTATTTTATTTGAATTGGGTAACTTTGAATTTGTCTCTGTAATTGTATTTTCCTTCTCAGAACTGCTGTAAAATGCCATTTTCATATTTAAAGCCAACAGTTTTCCTACTTTATTTAATATTTTCCTAAAACAAAACCAGTCTCAAAGGTCATGAGAAAACAAAAAAGGCTTTTAGCTATTCATTTTACATAAACACATAGTGGCCCTCTGTTAAAAAGTAATGAATGATACACAGTTTTGTTTATATGGTAGGGAGCACATGACAAAAACATTACTGATTATGCCACAATAACAAGCAAAAATTCTTACAGATGGCAAAAAAAAAAGAGCAAATTTATAAATTCACAATGAACAAAAAGCGCATTTTACTGTTTTTCAAATAAATTGTTTTATGGTTTAAAAAATATTGTGAATAATTTCAGTAACAATTAGTTTTTCTCGTTATTTCATAATAACGAGTAACTATTAACTAAGATTATAATCTGTAATTTAGTAATTTCATTGGAATTATTTAAATTGAGAGCTCAGTATCCAGATTTAAGTGACAGATATCCATGATGGCTTCACTATACACCAACAACCACTTCTGTGTAAATCTTGGGTGATGGGTGGATAGTGAATTGGAGTTTGGATTTCCTCCCACCAGGAGAGATTTTGAATGAAACACCACTGCTTCCAGAGAAACATTGAAGGACTATCCCCCCACTCCTCATTGACCAGGGTAAGGGTTAGGGTTGCCAAACTGGTTGGATCCCATGTTCCAGACAGTAAATTCTCCATCTTGCATTGGCTCAGCATGGCAAAATTAGCAGGAATTGGTTCATACTGCAGAGAGTAATAAATTATTTAATAATTAATAAATTATTTCTAGCATCTGATTTAATCAAAAATACATTTTGCTTTACAAATCCAATAAGCACATCGCATGTATTTTTAAGCTTGTGTGTTTTTTTGATCTAACAATATTATATTATATTATAATTTATAATTCATCTTGTGTATACTGATGGGCTGGTCTCCCATTTAATATGTATGTATTCCCACTTCAAGTCCACTGATGCATAGGCTCTGGATCCAGCTTGACCCTGATCATTCCCTTTGTTATTTTCAATTTCCTTGTAGGTATTCATGTAATAGTCCTTATACCATTTTGAGTAATCATGTCTTCGGGATGACCCAAATGTCTTTAAATTATACCATTATATCATCTTTTGCAAAGTGAAATGAAGAAAACAACAAGATTAGCACCTCCTATATATAAATGACTGGTTTTCTTAATATTATGAAGTGTAAAACTGAACAGACTATAACTGTGCTGTCCATCCTACAGAAAAGTGTCCTGGCTGTTTTAAAATGTTAACAAATCCACCCTGGAGAATATGAACTGCCTTATGTTAAGAAGCACTGAACCATCAAATTGATTTAAAACTGATATTTAGCCCTAAAGTTGAACTTCTAATTTACCCTGTGTTTATACTATTGAGGAACGACTGCAATGCATAGTATATACAGTCTTTCAATAGCGTCTGGATTAGTACCATGTCTAGACCACCTTGCATGGAGGACTTTTGCAGACTCATTAACATGCTAATTACATTTGAACAAATTAAGTGATATTTATTTTTAATTCATTAAAAAAATAAAACAAAAAGGTAGTCATCAATGGCGGCTTGTATTACACATTCATATTAGGGATGTGGTATAGAATTTGCTTTTTATTCAACATATGCCAGCTGTTTGATATTTAACTCTGGTTATTTAAATTTTTTTGAAAGAGGTTCTACAAAGACATTACAGTAACGGGAATATCCAGTATCATAAAAAGTCTAGGAAGGACACACCATCTTGCATCCTGAGGACAAGTTGTTTTTAATATCAACATGATTTACAGAGTTTCTGTTTGCTTCATAAAGAATACCTCCTGAACATGCATTAGGTTTTGAGTTATGACAGAAAATCCCTGAAGGTTAAGCTTGTCTTTTGAGGCCTCAGCATGCTCCTCATATACTTATCATCAAGAAGATACTGTTACATAGCGGTTTTACAGAAACCTGATTCCTGAATTTTTAAGAGTGACGCCATCAAAGATTCTCTGAAATGACTGAAACTATCTTGCCTGCATGAAGCCCTGAGAAATGCCCAGCTGTAGTCACAGATGAAATTACAGAGGTAGGAGCTATACAGAAGCACTTGAATTGCTCAAGAATACTAAATTATATACTGTACTTTTGCTTTTGGCAATACTTACTGACTACATTCATATTGTACATTTATTTGCAAAGTTCCCTTTGTTAAGGTTACTCTGGGAGAACAGTTTTATGCAGGTCCCCACAACAAAATGTTTCCCTACCACAGTCCATAAATGTACAGATAAGGCTAATTGGCATTCCCAAATTGCCTGAAATGTTTGAGTGAGCATGTGTGTGTGTCCTGAGATGGATTGGCACCCTGTCCAGGGTGTACCCCATCTCATCTCCTAAAGTCTCCTGGAATAGGCTCCAGGCCCCCAGCGACCCTGTATACAGGATCAAGTGGTACATTATAGACGATGAGTGAGTGAGTGTTTGCCATATGCTGCCATCTAGAGGTTTTAGTTTGTGTGTTGGGTCAGTTATTGTAGCAGTCTGAGCGTTGAGTCTTTTCTATCAGTAGAGGGCATCAAAACACTGCAAGAGTTGTAATAATCCATTCCCCACCTAAGAGAAGTGGGTGGAAATAAATGTCTTGGCCACTGATGATGAACTGTCAAATTTACTTTTCCACTAATCTTATTTGGATTTAATGTTACTTGTAATGTTACTTGTTACTTGTTGGATTTAGTGTTTACTTTGAATTTGTCACATTAATTGTATTTTCCCCTCAAAACTGCTGTAATATGGCACTTTTATATTTATTTATTTTATATTCATTTTATATTTTCTTAAAACAATATCAGGCCCATAGTAAAACAAAAAAGACTTTTAGCCTGGTGTTACTACAATAATTTATGATATACATAAATATTACTAAGAATTATTTTTACTAAGTATTGTTTGGGTTGCCCTGGCCTTTAAGACTTTCCAAGCTATAGGAGCATCATTATGCATTTATATTTACAGCTATGACATTAACACCACCTCCTTGGGAATTTATAACATTGGTTATCAATTATATACCAGAAACCTGCTGACAGGATCATCACCCAAGGCTCAAGGCCAGTTTGTCTAGTCCAATCCTTCATGTATATGTCAATTATAAATTGAATTTGAATTAAAAAAGCTAATGTAGCCCGAATAGCTGAAAAGGTTTTTATGCTGACTGTGATAGAAAGGTATCACTTAATGCATCACAGTAGCAGATCTTTATAGGTCATGTGGAGTCATGTCTCGAGGTGTCAGGGCTAGTTTGGTGGCACCTACAGTAGGTGATTTTAATGATAATGGTTTTTAATGTCATGCTGATTGGTGTATATTATCACCTCTAGGTGATGGATTCATTAAGCTTTCCTCCTGAGAGTCTTGTTGGAGAACTCGTGTTTGCAGAATTGTTTATTTACGATCAGACTTCAGGATTCATCTAAAGAGGATCAAGGTAACATGAAAATGTATAAAATAGCATTGTTAGTTTGTTAATATTCTGTTCAATAGTTTTCTGCTTAATTTCTTTTTTTCTGCTTAATTTCTTTATACATTGCCTGGTCAAATAAAAAAAGTCTCAGTAGGGTCAAATTATTGGGCTGCATCAAGCAAAGAAAAGTCTCTGGAGACAGTGTTGTGATCTGAGGTTGCTTCAATTGGTCAGGTCTAGGCTCATCAACATTATGTGGCAATCAACTGAAGTCAGTGGACAGCCTGGATAGAGTTTTTCCTTCTCTGATTACTAGAAGAGTAGTTCTGGGAGCATCCGGTGTCATTTTCACATTGGCCAGCATATTATCAAGTTTCAAGACTAGGCTTTTGGAGGCAATGGCAATGTAGGATCTGAAATAAAAAATAAAACAAGGAAATATAGGGAAAAAATAAAATACCTACATGTATGGATTCAGAATTTTGCTCTACTATGTACATATTAGCAAGTGCAGTGAGTAGAGTTGACTCACAACTGCAGGGTACATGTTTTTTTTTCTGATCCTTACTACCCATGTGAAGGTTCACTCTGGATTTTTGAATTTCCTCACATCCCCCAGAAACATGACAGAGGATTGATTACATTAAGTCCCCTAAGTTTGTCTGAATGTGGGTGAACATGCTGGAGAGTGATGAACTGATGTCCTATATGTGTGAATTCTTGACTCATGTCCTTTTTTACCAACAAAGGATCTCGATCCACTGCACTCCTGATGAGAATTAATAGTGTAGTACTAAAGAAAAATGGATGTATAGCACATCCTACATTACATTCCACATCTTGCTGGTGCACGTCAAACTTACTCATATGTTTTCATAAGTTTGATAACATTAATTTATTCATCTTTTATACCTCTTATCCAGTGTACAGGGTCATGGGGCCTGGAGCCTATCCCAGGAAAACACACACACATACTACAGGCAATTTGGGAATGTCAGATAACCTAATCTGCATGTCTTTGGAGTGTGGGAGGAAAAAGAAGTACCTGCAGGAAACCCACCAAGCCAGGTGGGGACCATGAAAATTCCATACACCCCACCTGTGTCAGGTGTGAGGCCACAGTGCCAAGTTTGATAACAAGCTCAAAAAAATTATTAAAGTCAATTTTGTATAATTTAATTTTATTAAAGTACATTAAAAAAAAAAAGGGTTAACCAAAAGGCGTGTGTGTGTGTGTGTGAATGCCAGTAGCTGATATAAATAGTTCCTGAACTCTACATTACTGAGTAGCCCCTAAAAACATGAGGTCAAAGTATAAGTGTATCTTTAAGAAGTGACACTAAGGCAACATGTCATTTTTATTTATAAAGCACTACTATAAACTGTACAGTACATGACACTGACTTTGAATCATGACCCTGAAAATAAAGCAGTAAGTATACTTCATCATAAATAGCTTCTGGTTTTGCTCACTGATACTTTAAGTGCTTCAATGAGATGGTAAATTAATTTTTGTTTTATTTGTAGAAAACCTTTAATGAACAAACCAGAGGTGAAAATCCTCTGAGACAATATGAAAATGTTACCTTGAGAAGACCTGACTCAAAAGGGAATCCATCCTCATCCGTGTGGCATAAAATAGTGAGATTATAAATAATTTCCCCTCTATGACTGTATATTAGATATGATGATTTATGTGAGGGTGAATTACCAGCTTACTCCACCATGGGATGTGGATCACAAAAACCTTAAATCTGTCATCCCTCAATAATGATTCAAGCAGGTTGTGGATTGCTGTTCAAATGACTTTTCAGGGCATGCACTGTTCCATCTATCTAAATGCCTGGTTCTTTTATTTATATTTTGTGCAAATTGGACTGCCATTTATGAAAAAAAAAAAAAAAAAAGTCTTCATTGCATTTACATTACTTACACTTACACACAACTTACATTAGTGTATTATCTTACTTGAATCATGTGGATTTATATCACCTAGGAACTTCTGCTATGTTAATAAATACTGCATTTTCACAATGTGTTTATACTTAACTGCTTTTTTTTTTCATTTGCTCTTCTACCTTCTACACCTACATGGATGCTTACAGTTCCACATCCACTCTTTTTAACAACTAATATATTTTTATTTAGTTGCAATTACACCACTAGAGGGCAATGCAATCTGTAAATACAGTATTGTACTTCTCATCGCCTGTACCGCTTTATCCTGTATACAGGATCGCAGGGGACCTGAATCATATCCCAGGAGACCAGGGCATGAGAAGTGGTACACCTGGACAGGGTGCCAATTTATTGTAGGGCAGATACACACACACACTACGGACATTTTGGGATCACCAATTAGCCTAATCTAAATGTCCTTGGGCTGTGGGAGGAAACCGGAGCAACTGGAGGAAACACACCAATCATGGGAAGAACATGAAAACTCCACAGACCTGAGATGGGAATCGAACCCTAACTCTGGAGGAGCGAGGCAACAGTGCTAACCACTAAGCCACCGTGCCGCCTGAATATTTTGCGCATTAAAGCGAATTCTTGTACTTAAATATTTGAAAGTATTTGATATTGTATATTTAGTTCATTATTTTAAATGTATACAATTGATTAATAATTTGTTTGTTTGTTTTGACATTATTTGCTTCTGTACTGCAGTTAGTGAAACGTAGCTGATGCTGCTTTGGGCAAAACAAACCTGATTAAAGATTAATCTTTAAATTGCATCCCATTAGACATACAGTGCACCGATCTAATGCATTTATTTAGAAAGTAAAGACACATTAAGAGTCTAGTTTGATTAGGCTGATTGGTTTAAAGCAGTGCTGTAGGCCAAAAGGTAGGCCATTGTTTAATCTGTGCTGTGTTTCTAAAATTACATTTAAAGACAGAAATATGTCAAGTTTCACATCACATCACTGAAAGTATAAAATCAATATTTCTTGACCAAATATTGTTTGGCCACATTTACTAATGTGTCAAAAGGGAAATTTGTCAGGTACATACAGCTTTACTTAATCTGGTTGGAAGTTGAATTATTTTATTGATTGGAAGGTAGTAAACTTCTCTAATTAGGCCAAGGCCTCACCCTGCTGTACCCTGTAGACTGGAAGCAATCACTCAAAATTGGGTTGGTCTGCAAATTTAGAGCTGCAAAGGTCAACAAGATCAAAATGACGTCGTACCTCACACTAGGTCCTAATCAATTGTGCTAGCACCCTCAAATCTGCACACAGGAAGAGGCCATAAACCGCACTACACACACACACACACACACTCACACAAACTCGCACGCATGCACAAACACGCATACGCATATGCATACACATACAAACATACACCCACGCACACACACACACAAACACATACACAAACAAAGTGCAATGAATTACTCTTTGATTAAGTTTTTCCCCAGTCATGCCCTCTAGCAGCAGCCTTGTCCTGTGTGTGCCTGCCATCCGTCATGTTTTATTATGGTTTATTTAATGCAGTTAGGCTAATACACACCATTCTAGACGCTGCATCATGTGCCCGTGCTCTATGAAATGAAAATATCACCTTTTTTTTTTTTTCATAAAACTCATCATAACATCCTCTAGCTGAGAAATACACTGCATGCTTCCCAACTGTGTGTGTTTGTATGTGTGGCTAGATGGATGAGTGGACGTGTGTGTCTGTGAATTTTAATTCAGTGCTATGTTAGTTTATTGTTTCTCCTTTAGTGCGATGAATCGAATGGAGTCCATAAACTATCCCTGCAGCATATTGATCTGGTGATGAATCAATTAGTGAGTTATTTAATTAGCCAGGCATTATGGGTCAGTGTTGAGTGCCTTTGATTGCATAGAGTTGCCAGGTCCTCCTAAATCACCCATTTGTATTTGGCATAGTGGGAGAAATTCTCCCTCAGCAACAGTAACGGTGATGAAAATTGAAATGGATGAATATTGAAATCTCATCTTGCAAACGGTTAGGAGAGGCTGTCACTGCCTCGAAAATGGAGACATGTTCTAAATCACTGCAACTGTGTAACCTTGAAATGACAAGCAGGTGTATTGGTAGTTACTGGACATAGACTTTGGAACGTTAGATGATTGTGTGCACTAATCCATTTGATGGAGGGACAGACATGGCACTGATACACTAAATAACATATTCACAACTGAGATTTTCATTGAGTGGCATTCCCCTTCTCTTTTTAAACCCACTTGCTTTATTTACTCAGTAATCCTTAACTATAATGCATATTTGGACGGATGACACAGTGGAACTGAAACGTGCCAGGTGCACTATACTTATTATGTAATCTAATTAAGCACATTCCTCACACTCCTATCAGATGGAGCCCTGGGGAGCAACTAAGGCACAAAGACTGTGACACAGCCACTAGATTGGCCGTGCTGTTCAGCTGTTAGCTGATTACATTGATCTCATTGATTTGTTACAGCTTTCCAGTCATTCCATACCCAAAGGTGAGCACTTTATCTTTATATAAACATGTTGGGTGGAGAGCACTATATATTTCACTCGGTCATTGGTTAAAAGTGTTCTAAACATAAACATAAGTATTTTGAGGATAATCAATATTCATTCTTTTAATTAATTATTGCACAGGGTTTGTGTGTTTCTGTGAGCTGCAATATTTATTCACAGGTGCTTTTTTTTTTACGTAAAGGCGAATATGCACTGACTAACTAATTAAAACATTTCATTTTGTTTTAGCACTTATGACTACCTTATCTCTGTAAATGTTTATTATTGTAATTACACTTTTTTGGCATATCCCTATAATAGAGAGTCCATCCATCCATATAGTAGTATCCTGTACAAGGAACTTAGGGCACATGGCAGAGTCTCCTCTAGATGGGGTGGCAACCCATCTCAGGGCACAAGCACAAACTCATCCCCAGACGTACTGTACAACAGAGAGTCTCTATTACTATTACAAAAGAACAACTGTACAAAGTAATGTCATTCTCTCTTTTACCTATCATTTAAATGGTAATGTATTGTGTTTAGATGTAGCAGATACGCAATGATTTAATGTACATAATAAGACCTTATTAACCACTCTCTTAACTATTATTTGTTTTTAAATAATATTCTAAAATAACAAGTAGTCATACTCCATCATACTCATCTAGTCATTACATGCACCCTTCTAGGTGAAAGGTTCAAAGGATTGTACAGTTTAGTATTCTTTTTGAAGTGGATATGTCAAAGTAAGTTCAAAGTATAATTCCTTCAGTAAACTAAGAACCTATATTCTATGCATTAAATGCTTGAAAAACATTTTATAAGAGAGCACTCGGTATCAATGCAGTGCAGGTTTGAAAACCTTTGCATTGTAAAAGTGCCAATTCTGTAGTAACTACATATTGTAGAAAAGGGAAGAGAGAATATTTATGTCCAGTGAGCGAATAAGTACTTTGATAGGGTCTAATTGGTGGATCAAGACTTCATTAAAGCTGATTAAGAGCAAGAGCTGATGAGATTACATGGCATTGCAGAGGAACAGAGAGCGATGGCCCTGGCAGGGGGGAATTAGCTGATGAATAAAGGCAAAGCACTTGCGGTGGACAGTGGAGGAGCAATCCTGTGATTAATGTGTAGTTGTGGGTGGTGAAGTGTTTGTGTATTGTGTCACGCAGTTGTCAGAGAGTGAGTGAAATGTCTTCATCAATTTGTACCCATTATCATGTCAATAGGCAAAGAGGAGGAAGGGGGGGAGAGGCAGGCTTGTGCCCAACCCATCTGCATGCTCTGGCTCTTCGGATGCTCAGCCAAAGGTGCGGTACTTGCTCTCTCTCTCTCTCTCTCTCTCTCTCTCTCTCTCTCTCTCTTTCTCTCTCTCTATCTCTCTTTCACTCTCTCTCTCTCTCCCCATCACTCATCATTCACACAAAGACATATGCAGAGTCCTCTTACCGTAAAGCTCTTTAATTTCGCTGAAATAGTGTGCTGACAAGGCGCTCATGTTGATTAAATAAAAAAGCAGGCGGTGTCAGAACACCAGGACGTCACCATGCTGCTTGTTTTATTCATTAGGATGGATGGTTTGAAATGTTACACGATGAAACATGTCACCAAACGCCATCAATGCGTTGAATAAGCTTGCGACCCTGTACTGCATGATGCAATGACAGATGATGAAAACGTTCATCTCACTGAGGATACGACCTCCTGGAGTATGATGCAAATCAGAACTTCACTGTGACTAATTCAGATGCTGTTGCAGAAATTAAAAAAAAGATTCCTTACGGGTTCTTTGGGTGTTTACAGTATGAACAGTAGTTTTCTTAAAGGGCGGTACTTGGAAAAGTGAATACCTTTTTGAGTGATCTAGTATAGCACCTTTAAGGCATCTTAAAAAAAAAAAAAGACTTAAACATTGTGTAACCCTATACGTAGCAAAGTGCCTTTATTTTGACAGGAAGTGTAAATCCATCTCACCTTAACCCATTATAGACGCCTATACTATCTAGTACATCTTTGTGTCTTAGCAATCCTTCAGCAGACTGTTGCTCATTTGTAAAGTACCTCCAGTTCAAGGGCAGGTTGAGTGTGACTGATCTGTGTGGCAGTGTGGTGTGAGTGGCTGGAGAGTCAGTTCCAGCTGGATGTGTGTCTGTGGGAAACAATGATAGCTGCAGTGCTCTCCTAGTCGTTACTGGCCCATTTTGAGGCTTGGTGAACAGGTGTCTTATCAGCACAAGCTGATGCACAACAGGTTTTATCTAAAGCCTGAGGTCAGATAAAGTTTGCCAGAGAGGTTTGTGGCACATTTCAAGGGAATTACTGGGTAGTAATTCAGCCCTGTAGACTTAAATGCATAAAAATTCTGTGATTTTTTTTTCTCCATTTATTAACACATGCACAACAGAAACACAGATTTCTATATTTATGCATTATGCATTCATTACATTTCTATATTTATGCATTTATACTAATGTATTTTCATATTGACATTTATTCATTTGGAATAAACATTTGAAAAAGAATGCAGTAAAGGAATTCAGGTCTTACTCAAGGACTCAGCATTGGCTGTCTGACAGTTTTCAAATTTGAACTCACAAATTTTTTGATCACAAGCTATAAGCTGTACACGTGTATTTAAATAAGCAATATTTACAGGTTTATGTGATGCACATTTAATTCCATTTTCATGCAGACAAAAAAATAAATCAGAATATAAAAAGAGAAAGTGTTTAATGAAGCTGAAATTATTTTTTTCAGGCTTTTCCATTACTTAATGATGTTAAATATCTCTATTTAATATCCTTAATTGTGTGTGTGTGTGTGTGTGTGTGTGTGTGTGCGTGCGTGCGTGCGTGTGTGTGTGTGTGTGTGTGGTATCTGATGTGATCAGTGAGTAAACAGGAATGTCTAATTAAAATGAATGATGACAGTCCAGCCTTTGATGCACTCCCATTGAGCTTGAGAAGCACTTCAGCATGAACACAAGACTTAATGAGGCATTTTCGTTGTCTCACACAATATTATTGCTCTATACCAATGCAACAGAACCTGAATGCCTTCTATAAATACCGTTTTATCAGTTATCCATCATTCCGAAAACTCAGTTTGATTATAAATGAGAGAGCCACATATAGATCATTATATTTTATAAATTCTGCTAAACAATCATGAACAAAAAAAAGCTGTACAATAATTTTTTTTGCACATTGATCTGCTTGTGATTGAACATTGCTCGTTTCACACAAATGAGGACTAACTGCACTCAGGTGAAACTAATCCAGCATAACCTACACACTTATAAATGTAAATTTTATATCAAAAGTTTTCTATATTTGTATAATTTTTCTCTTATTTTCTTTTATTTATTTATTGAAATTCTATTTTCTTTTTAAATTGTAGGTCATGGGTGGTCATATAAGCATTTCACCAGAGGTGGAAAGTAATGAATTACATTTACTCGCATTACTGTAATTGAGTAGATTTTTTGTGTACTTCTACTTT
>JAQQZT010000036.1:22445413-22456677 GCA_030068275.1 Clarias platycephalus | reverse complement strand
GAGTCAATTCAATTCAAATTCCAACTCATGAATTGAATGGCGGCCAATTCTCAAAT
Source organism: Clarias platycephalus (assembly GCA_030068275.1). Classification (NCBI taxonomy): domain Eukaryota; kingdom Metazoa; phylum Chordata; class Actinopteri; order Siluriformes; family Clariidae; genus Clarias; species Clarias platycephalus. The sequence goes on along the minus strand of JAQQZT010000036.1, from coordinate 22,456,621 downwards.
TCTGAATTGTGCACAAGCCTGTGCATGGAGTTTGCATGTTCTCCCCGTGCTTGGTGGGTTTCCTCCCACAGTCTAAAGTGCCCCTCTGCACCACTGAGCTGTAAACAGCCTTGTCAGTAAAGTTAACACGAGGGCAGTTTATCACACTCAGTCTTTCTAACTAAAAGACTTTTGTTTTTAATTAGTGGCCGCTGTCTTTTGAGGTAGAACTGTACACAAGTTGATGATAACAAAGTACTTAAAGAATACCAAATGAGTCAGGATACTCATTAATTTAAGAAAGAGTTTGCATACTACATTAGTGAGGGTCTCAGGAAACATTTGTTAATTAAATCCAAGACAGATTTCTATGATTTATTTTTCTTTGAAGTGCTAAGGTATAAATAAACACATCAGTTTTTGTTTGGAGTTTTAGTTTGATGTGTGTGTGTGTGTGTGTGTGTGTGTGTGTGTGTGTGTGTGTGTGTGTGTGTGTGTGTGTGTGTGTGTGTGTAGGTGTATGAGTTATATAATGGAGGAGCTCAGCCAGTGAGGTACCGTGTGGACACTCTGCCACTGCAGGAACTACAGGAGGAGAACTTCAGTCATCCTGTTCTGCAGTGCCTGAACCCTGAGGGAGATGTGCAGCCTGGATGCACTGCCTCCCTGAGGTGGATCTTCTCTCCTCTGGAGGCCAAAACATATAGCGTAAGTCCCTTCAGTGACCCCTACACACTTACAGCTACACATACTCCATAAGCCAGATTGCTTGTGCCACCACCATCACTGATGATGTTGTCTCTAATATAATGCTTGATAACTGAAGTTATGACCAGCATTTCTCATTTACTGGATATTGTTTAATGGCATGCACATTCATATGTAGGTGCGGACAATGTACTTCCCATTTGATTAGTATATGGTCATCAGCTGGATGAAAGAAGAAGAGACCTTTAAGTAGTGTTGTAGTATTCACGATCAGTCTTGGTCTCTTATGACCAGTTTTTGAAGGTTTTGGGCTTGTCTATGAAAATTGTTACTTGATCGTGTCTTGGAAGAGGAGGACTTGGGACCAGTCAAGGTCGCAAAGGGGAGGGGGGGCAGCTAATTTATCACTAAATTGCTTGTGCGTTGTCTGATTTATTTGCTAACATCATAATATTTAGTGCTTGTAAAACTTCCTGCTTCAATACACAAATTAACCTTACTTGAATTACAGGTAGTCCCCAATTTACGAATAAATGGGTTACGTTCGTAAGTCGGATTTGTTCTTAAGTCCAACAAAGTGAATCTTATACTCCTTTTAGACACGAATATACAATTTAAACCATACTTATCCACTGGAATAAATCTTTGTCCCCTTTCCCCACACTGCCATCATGTGGCCAAAAACGGGTGACGCTGACACATTTCTTCCGCATCCCCACCCACATACAATATACCACTTTTTATACATTCACTTACACAATGAAAATATTGTATATTATTGTAAATATTGGTATCTGGAGCACTGCAGTGTCTATTTTTTGTACAATACACATGAGCTACTTTTCATAGATTTGCAGTCTGTTCGTATCTATGGAAATTTGTAACTCGAATGTTTGTAGCTTGGGACTACCTGTACTGATTTTTATTTTTGTTAGTATTTGGCCCCCCAAGTTGTGCAGCGGTAAAAAGCTTGCCCTATTAGCCAGAAATGATGATAATATTTAAAGTAATGTAAAGTACATTAAATGTAGTAAAGTACATGAATCAAGTATTTTCCACTCCTTTACTGGATTTAAGATGCTTTATTTGTAACAGACATGGTTGTACAGAGTACAGCAATAGTGAAATGAAAATTGCAACACTCCTGACTGCAATTAAAATTAAAAACAAAAAAAGTGTACAGTATAAAATGGTACAGCTCTTAGTCCATAAACAGCAGCAAATACTGTAACGATACTACACACAGTTTACTTTCAAAGCAGTGGCAGCTGGTGCAACAAACAAAATTAAAACTAAACTTTCAATAATCGCCTGTAAATAGCCATATTAAAGTTAAAGTTGCTGCAAATCAGCGAGTTTATAAATTAGTACACCTTTTAATCAGACACAACTGTTAATAATAATTCAACAAAGATTTATTTTTTTCTAATTTACCCACATTAGTGGATGTAAAGTGAAAAAAGTCAGCATGTTACATTATCATTTTCTGTCAATCACAGTATTCAACTGCAGATAGTCTGCAGTCTCTTTGCTATTAGGAGGTTACACTCTGACATACTATCAAAATTTAAATTGAACTGATGCATTAAAAAATGAAAGGAAGAAAACATGGAATTTCAGAACACAGCTCTGTCCCTATTTTATCCTTGTGTTTTCAGGTAGATATTCCTATATATATGCTAGAGGAAGAAAGTGTCGTGGTCACATTTGAGGGCTGCGGCTTTGACAAGATAGACTCTGTGCCCCTTCAGCTTCACGATGGACATCTCACTGTGCCTTGCATTCAGAAAGTGCCCATACCGGGACAGGTAGGTAACAGTTAGAACAGTTAATTCGAGTCTAAATAGTTACAGCACATGGGTCGCTTGTGTTTTGCCTGTATAATGTCATACTTTTAATGTTTTATTTTATGTTTTTTTTTATGTTTTGATTTTTCATTATTTTTCTAGATTTAAATATTCTATGGCTTTTTAAAAACTAGTATTATTTTCCAACGTGTGTGAAGGTGGTGTTCCTGTCAGAGGAGCGAGTGTCTTTTGGTGACATTCCAGTCAGCTCTCGAAACACACGTATTCTGTTTTTGTCAAACGTCTCTCGAACTGACCGAGTCTTCTACTCATGGAAACTGAAAGAGCAAGATGGCAAACAGGTTTGTCAAATGGGAACTACATTTATCTACAATTTATTTTAGAGTATCATGTATCACTGAGCCAATGGTTTTTCTCTCGCGCGCTGCGGAATTGTGGGTAATCGTCTCCCCTGCTCGGTCTTAGCGCGCGTCTCTCACTGGTATAATCAACATCCACACACACACACACAAACACACAAACAAACACCTCTTCTCCTCTCGCCTTCACACACTCACACACAAACCCCTCCTCCTCCTCCTCTCGCCTTTCTGTTCCTTGTTAATTTTTCCAATAAAACAGTCTTTACGTTAATGTGTGTGTGTGTGTGAGAGAGAAACTCAAATAAGAGATGAAGAAGGGTTACTGTGTAAGATGAGAAGAGGGAGACGGGAGGGGCTCATTCCTCCTCTCCTCTTACTTTAACTTCACACACACACACACACACACACACACACACACACACAGAGCGCCTGAACGCACAAATGGAAACACTTATCTGTCAGGATTTATTTTTACTTTTTTAAAGTAAAGTGCAGGTTAATTTGTTTTATTTATACTTTATATTTTGTATTAATTACTTTTATGTATTTATTTTTTGAGGCTGTGGAACGAATAATTTGAGTTTCCATTGTTTCTTATGGGGAAATTCACTTTGATTTACAAGTGTTTTGAGTGCTTCCGGAACGGATAATGTTTGCAATCTAAGGTTCCACTGAACAAGTAAAAAAGAAAAAAAAACTGTATTTTTTTGTTTTTTTGTTACTTCCATATTTGAACAGTGGCTTAGTGGTTAGCACTGTCGCCTTGCACTTCCATGGTCTAGGTTTGATTCCAGCCTTGGGTTTTTGTGTGTGGAGTTTGCATTAGTGCTTGATGGGTTTCCTCCGGGTACTCCAGTCCAAAGACATGCAGGTTAGGCTAATTGGTGTTCCCAAATTGCACATCGTGCATGGATGAGGGTGTGAGTGTGTGATTAATAGTGTAGCTGATTAGGCTTTGTATTTTCTCAGCTTTGTTTGGGAGCTAGATCCAGGAGTCTTGTTTTTAAGTTAAAACGACTTATTTAAAATACAGTACAGTTTAATTCTGAAATAAATGTGTGCATTTGTGTCCCTATAGGCAGTGCAGATTCATCCTGATAGTGGATCTTTGGCTGCAGAGGAGAGTGTTCTCTGCATCCTCATTATTTACACTTCAAACAACCCCACATTCTATCAGCAAGATCTCATCTGCGAAGTTAGTTCACACTTTATTGCATATAAACGCTGTTATCAAGTTTGCATAAATGTGAACATAACACCACCAGCCCTCAACACAACCATGACTTTTAATCAAAGATAGTGATGCTAGTAAAATCTTTTGCTCCTGTGCTTGCCAGGTCACTACAGAATCAGCTTTAGCTTGTTACCAGATGGACCTACAGCAATGGAAGGAGGAAAAAGAAAGAGAAAAACACGAGTTCACCATAACGGAGAAAGACCTGATTCAGACAAACTCTCGGAAAAAAAACACTCAGGTCCTGCTCCAACCCTCACTATATCAAATACTTAAAAACATTCACAGTATAGCCATGTTCCTTATTGTCTACCTACTTATTGCCTACTTTACAGTATTAAATAAAATGGTCTCTTTTTCACTCAGCGAGGAACAGCAGCACAAAAGAAATCCTCCACTGAAAAACGGAAATTCAAGGTAAAGCAGTACTGCTGTGCTCCATGATTTTTGTGTGTATTACAGTTTTAACTTTTGATATGTTGCTGGAACATAAACATTATTAATCCGTAAAACATGTTGCAGACGCTGCCACCCATCAGCAGTAACAGTGGCTCTGGGCTGGGAGGGCCCAATGCCAGGGCAGAAAACAAAGCTCAGCGGGATGTTCGGGTTAGACAACCACAGCCACCTCGCCCAAAACTGCTCCACCTGGGAGTCACAGCACGGTCACACTCCCTGCTAGAGTACCAGGCACAATTCTCTTCTCAGTTCAGCAAGCATTACATCTACAGGTTTGTAAAATTTAACACATTCTATGATTCATTTAATATGGTTAGTTAGTGAGTGGAGGCGGCACGGTGGTGTAGTGGTTAGCACTGTCGTCTTGCACCTCCAGGGTCCTGGTTCGATTTCCGGACAGACTCGATTCCCGTCTCTGTGTGCATGGAGTTTGCATATTCTCCCCCGTGCTTGGTGGGTTTCATCCGGGTACTCCGGTTTCTTCCCAAAAATATGTAGGTTAGGCTAATTGGCATTCCCAAATTGCCTGTGGTGTGTGAATGAGTGTGTGAGTGTGTGTATGTGTGTATGCCCTGCGATGGATTGGCACCCTGTCCAGGGTGTACCCTCTCTTGTGCCCTAAGTCTCCTGGGATGGGCGCCAGGTCCCCGCGACCCTGAATACAGGATGAAGCGGTATAGAAGATGAATGAGTGAGTGAGTTAGTGAGTGCTAAAGTACAAAAAAATAAATGGTGCTGCATGTCTGACTATCCAAATGTTTCTTCAGATCTGCCCCATCAAAGCTTCCTCCGCCTGAATCAGTTGACAGTAAGCTATGCTCAGCAAACATGCCTGCTCTCACCCACGGTCCAGAGAGAGACATTCTCACAAACACCCTCACCTCTTTGCTCAGGTACACATGAAGTGATTTAACTCTTTAGACAATATTGTGCTAACACAATATCCAACAAAGCACACATTTTCTTGCAGAAGTCTCTTGGATGACACTGAGTTCCACCAAGAGCTGCAGAACACTTTGATCGAGCCGGCGCCCTACTTCACCCAGCTTCGGCCTGTTTCTCCTGTTCTGCCCATGACTTCCACTGAGACACTGTGTGGAAAAGACACAGTTTGTTTCACTGACTCGAGACTATCTACAAATCACATGGAGAGCACAGACACTGTGGCGCACACTCATACGCAGTCTGAGGTTGAACCACAACTATGTCAAGAGCTGAAAGCCAAGCACAGGGAACAGGTGCAGGAATCCATTCGCAGGTCAGTGCTTTGTCTGAGTAGTACAGTTATTGTAAAGTGAGCAATTATAACTGTTATATAACCTTATAAGGCATTTAGATTTTTAAAAAACATATCAAATTGAAGAAAAAGCTTAATTCTTAAAGCTAAAGAATGTTAACCAGGCCCAAGATCCTTTTACGACAGAACCATCCCCTAACATTTACAAATGGACTCAAAGCCACCTTGGAAAGTGATACAGAGCACTTGTTCATCTAAAAGATGAGATGATTACCTCAGTTACCACTATTTTATTTAGACATATTATTTACGGGATTATTTTTATTTATCTATTTTTCATATAGTGATATGGATTCATCCAGCACAGTAATTCATAACTGTGTAAATTAGACTGCAAACACCACGCAGCACAATATTGTCTTAACTGTATCTGAGACTACATTGCTACATCTGCTATGCTTTAATTTGCAATATAGTGCCATAAGGAAGGTTTGCATTGTATTCAAGCAAGTGCTTAATTACGTTTCCCACTTCCTTTTTGGTTGCTGAAATATGCAATAATTTTTTTCCTCTTTATAAATACACTCACATCCACTTTATTAGGAACACAATGCTTTTACTGATTTGGACCCACTTTTACCTTCAGCAGTGTCTTAATTCTTTGTAGCATAGATTTCCTGGAAGGAAGGTCCTGGATACATAGACGGTCCTGGAAACATTCCTCAGTGATTCTGGTCCATATTGACATTATTGCAACTGTGTGGCTTCCAGACTTAATGGCTGCACATTCATGATGCGAATCTCCTATTCTACCACAATCAGGGGCCATAATGTATTAAGATCTGGTGACTGTGGAGGCCGTTTGAGTACAATGAACTCATTGTCATGTTCAAGAAACCAGTTTGAGATGATTTTACCTTTGTGTATGCTTAATTTGTACTGAAGGGCTCAAAGCGTGCCAAGGAAATATCCCCTTCACCATTACAACACCACCACCATGTACCATGGTCCATACATGACCAGCATAGCTCTGCATTCAATACAAGGCAGGATGGATCTATACTTTTGGGTTGTTTACGCCAAGCTCTGACTCTACCCTCCAAATCGAGAAAAATCAGACTAGGCAACATGCGAATTGTAGCCTCAATTTCCTGTTCTTAGCAGACAGGAGAGGCACCCGTTGTTGCCTTCTGCCATTGTAGCCATCTGCTTCAAGGTTTGTTGGTATGTTGGCATACCCCAAGTATAAGGAGATGTCATTTGAATTACCATTGCCTTGTCTGGCTATTCTCCACCAAATTGGGTGAACGGTGAATAACATGTCTTCTGATTTGTGCTAGGGTTAGCGTTAGAGCTAGGGCAAGGAGTTACCCGTCTAGCTTATTTTACCTATTTCAAATCATCATGGATATCTGTCAAAAACTCACAAAGACAGAACTGAGGAAAAACTGCTCTATAGTATTGAGTAACTATACCTATAACTATATAAATTTTTAGCCGGATCTGTATAATTTCATGTGCAACCGCCACCAAATTGGATCACTGAATAACTGCACAAATAACCTTGTTAATTGTAATTGAACGGTGAGTCTATTTTTTATATAGTGATTTTATCTGTAGCTGATTACCCACTTGCCTTTTTCCATCTTTCCATCTTCAGGAGTACAGAATTTGGTGATGTAATGGAGGAGATTCTACTCAATACTCTGAAAAACCTAATGACGGAAGCTTTTCTGGGGGAGCTGGTTCTCACGGCACGGCCACGTATCATTACATTACCACCAGGCTCAGCCAGGTCAGACATTGCCTCCTCACACTCACTGGACACTATTTTAATTCAACCTTGTACTGATAATGATGAGGTAATGTTGCTCTACTCCTACACAGGAGAAACTCCAAGAGACACTAGGGAGACCATCTGGTGTGTGAGAGAAGTACAGATCAGCAACACACCCTGATGATCGATTCAAAGATGGAGTCTCAGCACTACTGATTCCTTTTCAGTTAATCCACTCTGTACATACAATATGCAAACATGTATTGTATGGAATATCATGCCCTCTTGTATCCTGGTTGAAGACCTCTTTATTCACACCATAAAGGCATGCAACATTTGTCCCCTCAGTTAGTACACTCTTCACCAAGCCAGGAACACCTTATTCTACAGTTTGCTAGCTGCTGCTAGTAAACTCTACAACATGCATGGTTAACTGGAAGATGAGCAGAAGTCTTCTAGGTTCTTTAGTTTTTTTTCTCCCTCCGGAACCCACAACAGTTAAACACTCTCTGCCTATGTTCTCTGACTTCTCTGACTTTTTGGAGTTAACTTTGTCATGGGGCAAACAACGGAGTAAGCGTTTGTTGTTCAGTGTCTAGCCCCAAGAGATGTGCCTTCTCTACTATAAATTATGTGAGTGCTGTGAATTTAATAAAATTTTATTTCATGAATTTAATAATTTTATTAAATAATAAAATAAAAATTTAAAGCTTTTTGTATATTCTGAACACTACAAATCAGCCCAGTAGCTCCTATGAGGTTGTTCTTTGGCAGAATACCAGAGGGCAGTACCCCTCTGTTGGTGCTTCAGGTAAGCCAGCTGGCTGTTTTCTTCCCAGAATGGCATGCATGCACAGTCTCGTCGCGGCTAGAGAACATTGTCATCATGGACTACCAGCTGCAGTTTTTCATAAAGCCATCAGGCTACAACATTCAGATTTTTCCAGGTTACAGAAAGTTTCTGAGGTTTGCATTTAAGGGCATAGCCCCCACACATTCACAAAGAGTGCCAATTAGCGCTGTTTCCTTGGAGAAAAGCATTCGTATATTGGCCTATCTAGATGACTGGACTCTAATAATGAGCTCCAGAGAGCAGACAGAGGCAAACAATGCTGCACTGTAAAAAAAATAAATAAATAAAAACATTTGGCAGCAAAGTTGCCAAACAATTACCGTTAATCACAGTAAAATACCAAATGTTATTCTACAGTATATTTCTGTAAAAGCTTACAGATATTTTTCCATATATTCTTGCTGTACTGTTATAGCCAAACTTTGGTAGAATTACAGATTTTCATTATTAAAACATCTCAACTGTAAAAAGAAATGTGCCAAAAAATAAACTTGGAGTTCTGCAAATTGAATGTTAGTTATTACTAAAATTACAGTAAATTGTTGTTTAAAAAAAAAAATTTCTCTCTCATGTTACATTTAACTTACTGTTTTTTAAAATCATATTATTACTCTCTATTGCAGAGTTTTGCAATTTATTGTACACATACAACCATAAAAAAATGACATGACACTGTTTTTCCATAGTATGGTGTATAATCAAGTCCAAGATCAATACCAACCATTTAAGCCATCAAATCAAAGTGCAAATAGATTTTCCTAAGTAAACATGTAATGGCAGTATTTACTTACTGGAAACATTGGCTCTGCATTACCACTAACTAAACACACACTTTGATACCGCTGATTACCCTCAGTAAATAGCAATTAGGGTAATTTCAAATGAAACAAAGGAATGGATATTAACTTCAGGGATTCAGTTAGATGTTACAAAACTAGTGTGAGCTGAACACAGAGCCTTTTTGAAAATAAGAGTTCTCTTGCAGCTTAGACTGAGGGAGAGGACTCTCCTGTTGGACCCAGTCAGACCTGCTTCCAGTCACAGAACTGGAAAAGCTAATTTTCTTTTACAGGTGGTCCCAGCCTCACCAGTTTCAATGAATCAGTCCAGAAGCACGATGATAGAATCCTCAACAAAACATAGTTCACAGTCCAATAAAGTGGAAAACAGCTCTAAGACATAATCGTGTCCGGGTCAAGACTGTTACATTTGACATGTGAGATTCACTTGTTTATGTGCGGTTATGGTTTTTGGTCATATCATGGCAGTGTGGGGAAAGGAGACAGAGATTTAGTCAAATGGATTGCTATGCTTTACAAGGTATATTTGTGTCAAAGGTGTATAAGACTCACTTTGTCAGACTGAAGAACAAATCCGACTTACGAATATGCTCCCAGAAAGTAATCTGTTCATAAGTCGGAGACATTTACTTTGTGATGAGCTGTAACTGAGGTTTGTTGGTTTTCAATGGAAGTAACTATGCTACATATCAAAACAGATTTAAATCTTGGTATTTAACCTAACAACTGCTAAATTCTGTCTTTAATAACAATTTAGCAAAAGAGGTACAGTAAGTAGCCAGTATAACCCAAGCCCATTAATAGAATGCTTCAGGAATTCCCAACATGGTCTTAAAATAATATTGCAGTGACATTTGTGCAAGATCCTGTTGGTCTTCACTGCACGATTTAGGCATTTTGATATACGCTTCTCCTTAGTGGCTCATTTTATCCCTTGCGGGGTCCATGATGCACTAGAGTAGCTATCTGGGTTCTTGTTCCTGGGTTTGATGACTGCTCAGTAGGGTGTGAATATATGCCCCATACAATATGTGTTGTACCAAATGACTAGACTGAAAGTGAATAAATAGTTATGACTATAACCTCTATTCCCTAACAAAATACCACACCTTGCTGCCCCAGTTCACTGCTGAGCTCAGACAAGAACGGCTGTCAAACTGAGGGTACAAATGTTGTTGTAAAATGTTGTTTTAAATGTTTAGGCGGGGCTGCACATACTGTATGTCACCACAGGGTGTCTGCCTTTACATGAATAAAGGTGTCTTTCAGTCAGACACGAGAATGTGTGGCATCCTATAGACCTATGGAAGGTCTCCATTTCTACCTTTAAATTTACATCAGTACTCCGTTTGTATTAGCTTGTATTAGCCTTTGTCCTAGACAAAAAATCTCTCTCTCTCTCTCTCTCTCTCTCTCTCTCATGTTCCTTCTCTGTCTGCAACCAATTCTGCTTCTGAATTCAGACACCAACTACATTGTTATCCATTTCACTGAGAGATGGCAAATGACATAATTACACATAATAGTCAGCAGGTGGAGATATTACCACTTCAAATACTACATGCCACTGTGGTTATATAATGCAAGCCATGCAGAAATGTGAAGTAAAAGATACAGATATTAACTGAAGGAGGCAGTGGAGAAAAAGTCAAAGGTGATGTTAGAGCCTGTTTGCTTTTATATAAAAGAAGGTTTTGTCTTGTACGCACTTTCAATGATATCTTCATGTTTCATACATTGGAGGACCAGAAAGCAGTCTCAGATGGGTCGTTCACGAACGATTCGTTCTTTTTGAACAAATCTTTAATGTGAACGAGTAGTCTCAGAGTCTTTTTTTTTTATTTTATAATTTTTTATTATTTTTTCCCCCCGATTTACTCCCTAATTTAGTCGTGTCAAATTCCTCCCTGTCATTAGGGGGCTCCCACATTAAGGCTACTACTACCACTCAGTCGGGAGGGCCGAAGACTATCACGTGTTTCCTCCGAACC
>JAQQZT010000036.1:22433336-22443601 GCA_030068275.1 Clarias platycephalus | reverse complement strand
GTGTGTGTGTGTGTGTGTGTGTGTGTGTGTGTGTGTGTGTGTGTGTGTGTGTGTGTGTGTGTGTGTGTGTGCTTTGCAACAATGGATTGGCATCCTGTCCAGGGTGTACCCAGTTTCCTGGGATAGGCTCCAGGCCTCCCACAACTCTGTATATAGGATTAAGCGCTATAGATGAGACAATGACACATAATCACACATTTTCTATTTAAATAAATCTAATTCAAGATACAGCACATGCCTTCAGTGCCCTTTCTCCTTCACTGAGGTTTAAAATGTTTTTTATTGCCGATTGTTTACAACCTTTAATAGGATTCTATAACCTCTCTGTGTGTTAAGAGTGTAAAAAGCTGTACTGTGTGTGATATTCACACACCGAGGTATGATTACCTGTAGGTGTGTGTGAGCGCTGGAGAAAATCTTACTGCTGATGCACAATTCTACCTTAACATCTCTCCATCCCAGCCTCCTCCCATCTATTTGCTCTACTTATGCCACAACATTCCTGGCTCTTGGGAGCATTTGAAAATCTTGTGCAATCATTCCTATTTCATTGGTGCAGACCTGTGTGTGAGCTTTATATTGCAATCCAAGCCATATGTTACAAATCAGGAGAAAAACACATTTCTCATAAAAAGTGTTAATTGTGTAAAAATGTCCTTTGTGTATGTGTGTGTGTGGGTGGGTGGGTAATACACCAGGTTACCAGAAAAAGGTAGACTTACTATTATCAATGAATAAACAGTATGTAATGAGTGAATGAGGGAATCTGGAGCAGGCACAAGAGCTGCTATACACTGTTTGAGGAATCCAGTCTTCTGCCCAATGACAGAGTCCTCTACATCATGGTAACTTATACTGTATGTTTGTGTTGCTGCAATCACAAGAAAGGTTCCATGGACTGTTTTATTCACAACTAATGCAGAAAGTAATTATGTCTGTAGCCAACTTGCAGAAAAATGGCATACCATTAGATAATGGGCAAAAATACATTAATTCATTCTTCTTCAATAGTTACTTTGTTCAATCAGAGATATGAATCTGGAGCCTATGCCATCTGAAGCTGTAAATGCATCCTATACAGTATATGTGATACTATCCACCATATGGAATTGTTCTGGGAAGAAGATAACCAAAGCTCAGTACTGAACCAGGGATCCTAAAGCTTTTGCATGGCAAGAGGCACAAATAATTGTAGCCAACCTAAAAATACATATATTTCATTCTTCATATCTTATTTCCACACATTTTTATTTTTCTTAAACCATTAAATCAAGAGTAACTCTAAAAATACCAGAAGATGACTGCAAGCAAATGGTAATTTTTTTTTAATTTACGTTATTTGTTGGCACTTTCCATGGACTAAGTTTAAAGCACAGAAGAAGCAGATGAGTCTGACCTTCAAATGGATATATCATTACACAAGCAGTTTAAAAAAAAAAAAAAAAGCTTTATGCTTAATTTTATGCTTTATGCTTAGCCTAATTTGCATGTCATTGCACTGTACATCAGACACATTTGGTACAGGAAGAACATGCAAACTCCATGTATACAGTCCCGAGGCAGGACTCAGACCCAGGCCAGAGCAACCACTACTACACTATGCAACCATGAACATAGCTCCTCAAACTAGTTCAAGAAATTGGTAGCTATTTTAGAGCCATTTCAGTAACAATTAACTAACTATTTTTAAATTTACAAATCTAAAAATGTATTAATAATAATAATAATAATAATAATAATAATAATAACAGTGGTGGTGGTGTTAAGTACATTTGTGTATTTGTATTACTTCAGTAAATATTACAGAGTTACAGTAAATTGCAGAGTGGCTCTTTCAGGACAGTTGCAGAAGTTTGTACACCCTAGGAATTTTTTTTCTGTTCATGGTCCAGCATTATTGTATGTACCCAAATAGACCTAAATGATAATCAGTAATAAAAAAAAATTCAGCATTTACTATTAATACATTTATATCAAGAGATAAAATAACATCACCTATTGTATAATAGAAAATCAAATGCTAAATATTGTCGAGTTTTATTAAAATTCCTTTCATTTTACTTCGTCATATGTAAACTCTTATTGTTTTATTTAACTTTTCATATACTGTAACTGAGAAGAAATACTTTTTTCACCACCAGGTGTCAGTACAAGTTATCTTTCTCCATTTTATAATATCTTTTGGTACAGTACTGCCTAAGGTTGTGCAGAATTAGGAGACCTTGAATAACTCCCTCTAATGCAGAGGCGTGTTCAGTGTTCTCTCTTCCACTCTCTCTCTAATGGTTTCTTTCTAGATATATCAGTGTGGTCATGATTTCAGTTGTGTATAGTGACCTACATACTGTTCTCTCCAAGGCCTTCTCTCAGGAGCTAGAACCAGATGTGCAGAAGGAAAAAAGAAAGGGGGAAGGGGTTCAGTCACTTGCAGGCCCTGTGAGCTTGGCTCTGCTCTCCTTGTAGAAGGCAAAAGGCTGCATCTTGTTCTCATTATGCTTGGAGTGGGTGAGTCTGCACTGTGAGTGTGTGTTGAGGTAAACGACTGACTGGACTGTCACAGCCTTCCAGAAGTTGCTGGAAATATATGCCTTTGACTGATGAAGAATGAGCACAAGTGTGCGAGTCTTACGTAATCTCTTGGAAATGCTAGTCGTCATCCTCCACCTCGTCTGTGCAGAATGGAGAAAAGCTGGATTGTGCTATTACTGCATAGGATTAGGGTATTGCAGATCCGGGTTAGGTGCTGCCGGGGGATACTGTGCCCCCCTCTGTTCACTTATCCTCTCTCTTTCTTCGTCACCACATTTTAATTCCCTACAGGCTCTTCTTTATTTTGTCTGCTGTTTATACTTAAAATGCATGAGGCCCTAACGCACACAGAGGGTTTATCTCTAGTGCTCCTTTTGTTAGAGGAGACTGAGAAAAAATGCTTTCAGCAATTCTTCAAGCTGCACAGTCTCAGGTCCTGAATCAACGACTTCATCTGAGCCATGTCTGTCACCACAGCGTCAATCCTCCTAGAAAACCTCTAACTCTTTTCTGCTTTTTTAGATTATGCTTATCAGTAGACAACAATCTGTCTGGACTGTGAGGCATTAAAATCGACTTCAAATAAGGATTTAAATCTACGACATGTTTGTTGTGTCTGCTTCTGCATCACTGCATAGTCAGCATCAGATACTGCATCCATTCGATGGTCAATGTCCAATTTTATCCAAGAAAGAATTCTTACAACAATACTAACATGTGTGTGAGGGTATATATATATATTTATTTATTTATTACTATTATTTTTTTAATATATATATAATTTAATATATATATAGTCTTGAGCTTCTACTGTTGACTCTCAGACATGTTGATGTATGTATAGAATGTATATATGTAAAATTATATGATGCATGTCGAGTCGAGCACAAGAAAGATTTCGCAGATGGGACTGTAAAGTATATCTTATCTTCATGTTGTTTGACTTGTATGAGACAGGGGGAAAAAAGTGAAAGATTGTTGTACGATAAGTATTTACAGAAAATACTATGACATATTTAAATTTAATGACTTTCATGCATGCGCACATGATGGTATCCAGATGATACTCTCCAATGCTGGATAGGTTAGGATGCTTAAAACAAAACTTTGCATGTTCCCCTGTGCTTGGTAGGTTTCCACTGGGTACTTCTCTCACTCCTCCCACTGTCCAAAGACATGCAGATTAGGCTAACTGGGGTTCCCAAATTGTGTGTGTGCCCTCCGATGGATTGGCACCCTGTCCAGAGTGTACTCTGTCTTGTGCCCAAAGTCTCATGAGAAAGGCTATAGGCCCCAGCATGACCCTGTAACAGGATGAGTGGTAGAAATGACAATGACGATTGTAATTTGAATGTCCCATATTCCGTATGTTTACACAAATTTAATTTAAAGGGAAGTAGCTTGGACCCAGACAAATCCGCCTCTGAACTTTTACACAAATTAATTTTTAATCTTGACTCTCCAAATCTCTATTGTATATGCAATTAATGATGAAGTGTCACTGTGCTGAGGACAGATTATAAATCTGGAGGAATTTGGTCTTATACAGTCAGGTCCATAAATTTTGGAACAAAGATGAGGTTTTTGTTATTTCGCCACTGCACACTACCTCATCAAATTTACAATGAAAAACTCAAGATGTGAATGAAGGCCAAACTTTTATCTTTAATTCGAGGGGGTTTGACAAAAGTGTGGTGTTAACCATTCAGGAATTACAGCTCTTTTCATATAAACACACCCCATTTCAATGGAACAAACTAGCATAATTACAAACATAAGGATTCCCATCTATAAAAAAGGCTTTGGTAGGCCTTTACCGCTGCTTGTTTGTAAGTGTCTCTGCCTTTAGTTTTGTCCACTGTAAGTTTTTTTAGGTTGACCCTATTTAAAAGTATTTTTCAGTAGCTTCAACCTCAGTGTCAAGATCATCATCGTACAGATAATTTTGTTATTAAACCTTAAGATTTTTTCATCTTTAAAGTTAATTCATTTCAGCATCCCTACATTTGGATTTTGCAAGCACATTGAATAAATTCAGTAAGGACGTTAGGATGGATTTCTCATCATAGCGACACTTGGCAAGAAGTATTTAAACTGTCTGGAAGAGTTTGAACTCTGTCTCTACTCTCTGTCCCAGTGCTCAGTGGAGAGACACAAACCTGGAGCCTGTCTCTCTCTCTCTCTCTCTCTCTCTCTCTCTCTCTCTCTCTCTCTCTCTCTCAGTCGGTAATATACTGTATATGTGTCTCTTTTTATCAGTGCAGAAATTTATAAAGACACACTACTATGGAGTTTGTTCAGGGTTCAGATTGATGCATGTAATACAAGTTCTGAAGACGCAGAAAAGATTATATGATCATTGATGTGTTGGGTTATTCAAGTGCACTATATTCATAATATTTTAGTTTCAAAAAACATGTTTAATCCCTAAATTTAGACAATGTCTCATAACTTGCATTTATAAAAATTAAAAAAAAGAATACTTATAGATTTTGTTTACTTAATTCTGTCTCATTTTGTTAATTAATCTTCAGTAACCTAAAGACTTGAGAAACACTGATGTGGGATTACACCATGGATGAGATGCCGTCATGATATATTTGTCCCTGATATGCTAACTCTATAGTAAGGGAGGACCAGAGATCTTCCAGATCAGATATAAAACTCAGCATCAAGCTCCCCCAGCGCCCTCAGTTTAGCATCCAGTGTAACATGAGCTCAGACGCTGGAACTCTGTGAGATGCTTGCCCAAGGCTTATGCATTTAGTGTAAATAGATTACTGTCAAAAAAAAAGCAACTTCATTGAATAATGAGGGTGTGCTATATTTACAAAGCAGTAAAGCTCACTGGTAATTATGTGAAGGATTAAAACTCAGGGATTATAGCTGTTATATATTTGTTGAGGTCATTTTATTAAATAAAAATTATGCCCATGTTTATGAGCTGAGGTATTAGTTTTCATGAGAATAAAAATGGGTAAACGATTGTTTCAATGTTGTGTTTGGCCTTGAGGCAAAATAAGAGAGTAATATATGACCCTGCTCTACTTTTTTAGGGGCCAGCTTGGTTTCGATGTTGAGAGAAATAGGGATATTACAGTCAGAGCCAGTACTGATTTCAGTTTGGCACTTACTGTATAGGCTAAGACTAGTGTTGTACACATGTGACTGGATTCAGAATGGTTTGGATATGAAAATGCATTTTATAGATTTGCACGGGAACCTAGCCAAGATAAGACAAAATCTAGTCTCACGCTTCGGACCTTATGGAAGAGCAATGTAACTTAATTGAGTTTTAGAGGTATGGCACGGATAAATAAGAGCACGGATGCTTAGTGGTTAACACTGTCGCAACCTCCAGGTTCCGGGTTCGATTTTCACCTCGGGTCTGTGTGCATGGAGTTTGCATGTTCTCCCTGTGCTTGGTGGGTTTCCCCCAGGTTCTCCTGTTTTCTCCCACAGTCCAAAGACATGCAGATTAGGCTAATTGGTGTTCCAAAATTGCCCATAGTGTGTGACAGATCGTGTGAGTGTGTGTATACTGTATGTGTGCCCTGCGATGAATTGGCACCCTGTCTAGAGTGTATCCCGCCTAATGCACTAAGTCTCCTGGGATAGGCTCCAGGCCCACCGCGATGCTTTATACAGGTTTAAGCGGTATAGACGATGAGTGAGTGAGTGTGTGAGTGAGGTATAAACAAGATGCCCATGAGGGATTGAACATCAGTGATAAGTTTTTGTAGCCTGAAATTCTATTTCTAAAGTGTACAGTAGTTTTATATGTTGTGGCTTTATTTGATTGGTCAAAATAATCTATTGTAGAACCATACATGCCATAGTGTATATTACGCTTGTTTAATCTTTAGCTAGGTCACAGAGAGATGCAGAATTTTTATACTTCATATTGTTATATTTTGAATATGGTAATAAATACGAGAAAATGATAAAACAGAAAATGGGTTGTGTGAGGATTATTTTAAGGGTTTGTTGCATAATTACAGGTTTTTAAAAAACATTCGTCCTGAATGCACACTGTTATAGGTATCTATACAGAACTGTGATATGCAGCATGATGCACAGGATGCACTTTTGGTGTTTATAATAACAATGTCCATAATAATAATAATCATTGTTAATATTCCAGGTGGGATTTGGAGAAGAGGCAGATCACATTAAATGGGCAATAACCATCATCCAAACCATGAAAACTCTACTGAGGGTCAAACACCTGGATATAGAAGCAGGGTTTTTACTGGATTCAAGAATCAGGGGTGCAATATCAGATAAATAAAAACCTGTAGCTTGTAGACAAATCAAAGACACTTACCTTAAGGCTGCAAGAGTTTCTAAGAGTGTAATGTGATAGATTACTTACAGTATTATGTCACTTGTCAACAAATCTTTAATGAGCCAAAAATGGTTAGGTTAAAAGCACAAGTCACCACATCTTATCTCTTAAAACAGATAAGCAGCTCCAGCTTGAGTTTATCCCAAGAGAAAGGAGAAAATAATAGTTTTGGATCACAATAATTGAGCAGAGCCTCTGACGCTTTTAAGATAGCACACGGTGATTTATATTCTACATGAGTACAAGAGACATTAGGTCAGTACAGGTCAGTGAAAATATGCTACATGATATCTGCAAACTGCTCCTTATTTCACTGATTGTTTTGAGTTGGTGTGTTGACCTTCATGAAGTCGTGAATCTTGTCTTGTCTTGAGAAAGTTTTTTTAAGAGATTATACTGAATAATACACATGAAAGTTTAATGACTATACAGATTGTCCCAGAACGAGAAGTTTAAACTATTTTACATGTATGTTAAATCATTTACTAACTGGCAGAATTGTTTTTGTATAATATTAGAAGATTTACGAACATTTTGCCTGTTGGCGTCACACAGATCATATTTTTGACAGAAAGGCACCTGTTTGATGGATTGTATTCATCTACAGTATGTATACTCAGAGCATGTTTTACTACACTGTTTTACATGCTCAAAATGTAAAAGCCTTGGTTAATTTGCGTAAACACACACACACACTAATCAGCCATAACATTATATATAATCAAAAAGATTATTTATTTAAATTATAAAGATTTACTACACAGAGACTGATATATTTTAAGTGTTTATTTCTTTCATCAGCATATAGCAAATGAAAACCCCAAATTCAATATCTCCGAAGATTTGAATATTGTGAAAAAGTTCAAGACTCATGATGTCATACTCTAATCAGGTAATTAACTCAAAACACCTGCAACGGTTTCCTAAGCCTTCAAATGGTCTCCACTGAATATACAGTACTGTGCAAAAGTCTTATATACACCATATTATATGCTGTACCAATTTTGTTATATATGTTTATCAAAATTATTCAGTATTTCCATATATCACTTAAAAGTAAAGAAATAAATAACATTACAGGAGAGTGTGACAAAGTTACCAGAATAAACCTCATATTTGCCAGCAAGCTCAGTAAAACCTAACAGCTGTTTTCTTATAAAACTGCACAAATCTGTGTCTAAAATCCTGATTTTAAGCAGAGTTTGCACTCCAAATATTGAGTCTATCTTTTTAAAGAACAATACTATAGAAATGAAACTTGAAATGAAATGGATTTTTTTTTTTTATTTAGTCAATATGCAGCTTGTATAACAATATAGATTTACTGTCCTCTGAAACATACAGCCAAAATAGCTGGCAACAAATGTGAGTACATCCTAAGTGATAACAGCTGTACATCTTTAACCATGCAAAGTCACATGTCCTATTCATCATGTTCATGTGTTTGTGAGTGGCCGAGTATGTCTTCAGACCTGAACCCTATTGAGCACATGTGGGGCGTACTCAAGCAGAAGCTGGCAACCGTCATGCGTCTAACATCCAGCAGCTCTGTGATATCATTGTGGAGGAGTGAAAGAGGATCCCAGCAACAACATGTGTACAGTAGCTCTGGTGGATTCCATGCACAGGAAGATTAAGGCAGTGCTAGATAACAATGGTCCTCATATAAAATAGTGACACTTTGGGTACAGGTTTGACGTGTTCACTCATGTACTCATTTCCATTGACTGAAATGTGAGAGGTGTAGTCACTTTTATGAGATACTCTTTGGAGACACATGGTCAACCCTTGTCAAGGCACTGTTATTAGTCAGGGCACTTTATTGCGGAGGATTCGCATATCTTGCATATGAATTGACCAAAATGTGGGAAAGCATACTCCTCTTAATATTTATTTTTTTCTCTCTATGGAGCTGTATGGGATGAAATGTGCTTTCTTACACAGTACAAAATGTATAACACATTATCTGTACTGCAGTTTATGGCAGCGATAATGCCATGCTAAAGAATACTTTACGCATCATATTTTCAATGTGACAGTTCACACTTGCATGGTAGCATATTTCAACAAAGCAGAACAAATCATAAATGCCAGGTTTACACACAGATGTAGAGGCAGAGCTGCATGGAAAGCGTGGGAGAGGGGAGATGCAAACACTGGCATGGCTTCAATGAAGAAACAGTTCATGTATCACCAAAACGAAATATAATGATATAAACGATTTTGTCTCATCATGTATCTTATTCCCAAATGTATGAATATACCTTAATAAGTCTATACAAATATAAGAACATCTGGACCCACTGATGGATCCTACAAATTAGGAGGTTAACCATGTTAAATCTTAATTATTGAATCTTATATAAATCTTAAAAGCACGTAGTTAAAGTAATCATTCTTCTGTTAGTGTAACTATGTTGCTGGAATACTCTTCATGCAGTCATGCAGTGTGAGGTGATATTGTTTGGTTTACACGTTCAGAAATCCCCCCAAAATTTTCCTTTTTGTAAGCTTTTTTTTTTATTATCTCACTTTTGCCTTGAGAGACATTTGTAGGCTATGTAAGGCTATGAATACAAAAACATGTGTCTTCAACAGGTAAACGCCCTGTCCCAGCTGGCTAACATACGTTACACTTAAGGATTTGTCTAGTGTGGTGAAGATGAGGTCGTAATATAGAAGGAATCTCCCTTTTTATATGATGATGTATTCATTCAGTGTCTGGTGTGTGCTATCATTATTATTATTATTATTATTATTATTATTATATGTGTACATTTAGCAAAGCTGTGGCCACTTGCCTTTAGAGCTTCTCAGCTCACTGGTATTCCCTGTTTACAAAGAAGATCAAACATGAAGAGGTATACATGATGCTTTCATTTCCTGCCATTCTATAAGAATGTTTTTTGATTGAAAATGAGTTGCTGATGTTGCTTTTAACTGCATTATTACTACTTGGATGATAGGCTTGATCATGTAAAGATGTTTGCTTTGTTGTTTGTGTGTATGTGTGTTTATGAGGATGCCTGTGTGTGTATTGTATGTGTGGGCACTTGTCAAGGTAGACAGGAGAAGATCCAGTCACATGTGTCATACCACTTACCTGTTCAAGGGGGATATAGACCATGCAGACTGTTATCTCAAGTTTGCCCTACCAGACAATGACTCACCATCACACATCATGATCATCTTCCTCAGGCTATCCAAACATGGGGGTTGGGGTCATAGATCTCTTTTTGCCTCTAGGAAAACAGACACAGCATTCCTAAGTTTATTTATCTTACAAGAACATGTCTTCTCTGCTCTACAAACATACATACAGTGGCTTGCAAAAGTATTCGGCCCCCTTGAACTTTTCCACATTTTGTCACATTACAGCCACAAACAT
>JAQQZT010000036.1:22387953-22420294 GCA_030068275.1 Clarias platycephalus | reverse complement strand
GATAGATAGATAGATAGATAGATAGATAGATAGATAGATAGATAGATAGATAGATAGATAGATAGATAGATTACTGTATTACTGTGGGAAACCTTTACACTACATTTTGGAAGGTCAGGATTTGTTCAACTGGTCTCTGATGTTGAGCAAGGAACTTGGGGTTGTCTTTGGTTTATAACTGGTGTTCAGTGGGGTTGAGGTCAAGTCTCGCTCCAGGCTATTCAAATGCTTCCAAACCAACCTTGGCAAACCGTGTCGTCATGGACCTTGTTTTGTGCTCAGGGACACTGGCATGATGAAATAGTTTTGGTTCTCTTAGTTATACTGAATGGAAATCATAATGTTAAAGAATACAAAGACATTCTAGACAATACTGTGCCTTCACCTTTGTGGTGAAAGTTTCTGGAAGTCTGACATATGTTTGTGATGCCCAGGTATCAAATGTGCTTTCATTTTTGGCCACATGACTGAAATAATTTTTTGTTTTGTTACTCTGGCAGATGTCTCCAGAGGAATCCTTGGAGAGGTGTCATTGTTGTTTGGAACAAAATGTGGATGAAGCTATTTTCTCCCTCCATTCATGGTGGTGTAAGCTAAAAATAATTTAGGATCAGCATAGTTCAATAATAAAGCTCTATCTTTGCTGCCATGCAGTGTTTATCATTAGCAGCTTAGAAGCATATTTCATTTTTCGCTATCGTTGCCAATTTTACACGTTTCCTAAAAAACAAACAAAAACCAACAACTCCCTTCATTATACTAAATCACCATCAGAAAATGTGTGAGTATGTATAAGGTTTCCATAGACTCACTCTTACTCACAAGATGCAATGGCATTAGCAGCAGTTCTTCAGTCAGTCTATGCCATATGGCTGGTGCTAGGGTTGTGTTTGTTGTTATGCGTGCGATACATATACACTTAAACGTAACAAATACATTGTGTACGTGGTTTGTATGTTTGTTCGGCTCAAGTGTGTATTAGTCATCCAGTCATTAAAGAGAAGGAACATGCAGGATGTATTTAAAAACTTTTTTTTTTTCACTAAATTGTGAAAATCTCCAGGGAGAATGCCAGGAAACAGAAAGACGTCACCACTGAGAAGCCACTTCTCTTTATAAGGATGAGACAAACATCTACTTATTCTACTTTTAGAATTTTAAAGACTATTGTATTTTATTCTGATTTATTCCACATTGGAAAATATGGATATGTATAGATGCTCATCCCTCTCCTGCTGTTCTCTGTATGGGGCACCGGCTTTTCATTTATACAGTTTTTTTATGATTAGCCACAGCAGTGCCTGGAAAAAATAGCAAACTCTGAAAACAAAAACATTTGAAAGTTAGATATTGCATTAGTCACAGTAATGACTTTAATACCTTTTTCCTCTTTGCTCTTACTTTAAGAATGGATTATGTCAGAGATATTAAACATGTACTCACACAGACTTTATATTATGATGAACTATGTATTATTGAGGTAAGAGGTTTAAATTAATTAGCTGATTTCTGATATCATGTGCTCATATTCGTTTCAGGTGAGAAAATTAACAGATCCTACCATAATTCCCTGAATTCGATGTAGTAATGTATCTTCTATTATACAAAGTTAAATACTACCATTCTATTTAACACTATTTGGAGTTTAAATCTGGAACCCAGAAGTTAACGAAGCTGATATTCTAGATTGGAATAATGAGATTTATGAGAAGAATTATGTGATTTACAGGAGTGTCTAATTCCCCTAACCTTTTGACAACAAACTGTAGTACCAGCAAGAGTTCAAAACTACATTCACCTCTTTTAATTACACTGTTGGTGTTGTTCACCAGCTTAACCAGTCACGCTTAGTTAGTTTCACCAGTATGTGTTGGCAGAGCAAAATCACTGGTTAAATAAACAAACAAATCATAAGCAGCTGATAATAAATGGTTGTACAGTATAAAAGCAATATCATGCTAGATGCATGTAATATCATGCATGACTGATGCTACGCATCACAGTAATGCTGATAACCAGCATAACAGCACTCCCTCTCATCTGATATTGCTTAATTAATATCATCCTATCTAATTCAATAATTAATCCAAGCCTCTTTTTTTTGCTAATATGTTTTTTAACATTGTAAAAATTATTATCTTTGAATATATTGACTTTTGAAAAGAATTGACAGACTTTGGAGTTAATAAGTCTATGGCTAATACCATTTAACCAATGGGAAAGATAGAAGAGCCATCCACCGAACATCTCTATGGGGCGGATGTGTGGTGGGTGGGTGTTGGGGGCATTATGGTGATAAAGATCAGCAGTGAGAGCCCTGCTTTCCACAGTGATAAGCACTTCCCTTATCACCTAAGGAGGGGATTGGCTGGATTAACTTAGCCTGCAGTTGGACTGTTTTTCTTTTTGCCTCCACCCAGTCCCTGTCCTCAGGATACATTTCCACTGTTGCAACACACAGCTTGTAGTTTGTCCACATGACCAGAGATTGATTTTGACATAGCAGTACTGTGATGTAATGTTGAAGCTTTACAATATGCACCTCACTTTATTATGAGGAAAAAGAAAAAGAAAAAAAAAATACAACTTTCCAATATAGCTCCTTCTTTTCAGAAGCACTATATACTTGTGGATATACACATGTGGACCGTTCCAGATGTTTATTTCTAAATGTACATATATGTGATTTAAATTAAAAGTTATTATATGGATATGGAGCTTTACTCACTTTTTACAACACACTGCTATTATTTTGAACACCACTGTACAAATGTGGACTGTTCCAGATGTTTCTTTCTAAATGTACATACTGTAGACAGCAATGCTCGGTCCACTCGACATTAAAAGTACTGAAAACGATCACTGATTGAATCCTGAGCAGTATCACACGTGCTTGTGAGTGTGTGTACTCCGGAAAACTTGCATGCCATGCTAACTCAGTCTCTCCTGCAAGTGATTTCTCATACACAGATCCTCAACCACAAATGAAAAACTACTTTTGTGACTCAACACATTCATACTGACTGCTACATACTCACATCCCAGGAATTCTCTCCATGTGTTTTGGTGTAACTATGGACACAATCCTCCCCCATTGGAAGCAGTCATTACATGGAAATAGTAATTCTCTGGGATAATTTATAACACTGCCAAAGGGGGTGAAGGCAGAATGGATTACCATACCGATGAAGTTAAGAGCTCCAGTTAGCTTGCTCTGAGGGTTGAGCATGGGACTGGGATTTATTGTTGATATTAATAAGGTTAATTGTGATAGATTTTTAACTCATAACCTGAGCTTTCTAAAGGTATAATAGACAATATGGTATGATCAGGGTTACAACCTCTTGTGGAAGTACTCCTTAATAGATGTCTTAATATGCTGCAGATCTTCTTCAGTGTTTAGTACTCCCCCAAGTCTCCTCTCTCTCTCTCTCTCTCTCTCTCTCTCTCTCTCTCTCTCAAGCACACAGTTACATGAACAAATAAATGATGCATTATGAGCAGACATCTGGATGATTTGTTTGCACAAACTCACAAACACCAAGATTGACCTTGACTAATATTAATTTAAAATTTCTTTTCTTGGACACTCAGGAGACAGCTCTCAAACTCTAAAGGGTTTGGATAAATAGAATAGCAAAAGAAGCAGCCCTGAATCTATGGCCACTGTGCTAAAGGTTTATAACTTGCAGCCCACACATCTGACCACAGCCGACTCTTTTAATAATGTTTTTTCCAGTTATAACACAGTTGATAATCAGTCTATTATAACAGTTTGCAAAAACCCCACGATGAAAACCTCACTTTAAATAACAGCTTTGATTTATTTGGGGTTTGAGTGGAGCCAGAAACTACTTTGGGAAAACTGGGCATGAGATAGGTGGTGAGGACAATCTGGAGAAACTGGAGGAAATCCATATAAACAAGGGGAGATCACAACAAGGCTGGAACTGGGGACCCAGGGAGCGCAGTGATACACAATATACCCAATATTTCATACCCACCAAGTATATACTTAGGACTTGCCGCTCCAGTGTTTTACTTCCCAATATTCATTAAATTGACAAAATTTTGCAATTGTAATCTTGGAGTTGTAGCCATATAGCAACAAATAAAGTACCAGGTAAATAAGATGCATCACACAGAATATTATGTAACCCAACCAACTTACTCCACAACCTTTTTCCTGTAAAAGGACACAGAATGCTTAATTAGACAATTATTAATTTAGACAAGTTTGATCAAACACTGCACTGGACTGGCATGCCATTTAGGATGCACTCCCGCCTCACCAACTTATGAACCTCTAATAAAGCAGCTACTGAAGATGATTGAATGAAAGAAGCAAGTTTAGCCAATAATATAATATTTACATGATATTTTACAGTAAAAATCAACATAAATCATATTTATTCATTTTTCTTCAGATACCCAAAGGTAATCTAGTGGGTGAGTGAGAAAAAAAATACAGGGTGAGGACATTGGTTTAGGGTTGATTTCCAAGACAGATGACTGCAGGGTGATTTCGTGCTGAGTTCTGATATTCACTACAGTCTGGTTTCAAGCTGATGGGGGTTGTAGCTGCACCCCTCCCCTCTCCTCTGGGATGATGATGTCATGGTCTGGAACGGTGGAGAAATTGCTACAGACTGTGGCCAAAAGTCGCTCACTTCTTTGTATTGCACTGCATTTATAAGATTACACATATAATATTATGTTCATTCCAGGTTTACTTGTAGTTTTCCTTAAGCTGAGTAGCAGAATGTATAAATTATGCCTCGGTTCCTATTTCCAGCCCAGTTTAAAAACTACCTGTTTTTTTACTGCATCTCTTTCACTGGTCTTTTTTAAATTGGGGGAATATGTTAGGATTACTGTGCATAAAAAAAAGATTATTATCTCTAACGGAGTGACTCATAGCGAGTTTGAGCACCAGACTCTGTATGGAGCTCTAAGCCAAGTTTTTGTTTTTTTGTTGTTTTTTTATTCCAGGAAACACTCAGACCTCAGACTTCTACGTCTCTGACTAAGTAGACCATTCTGAACATAGTTCTTCCATTTCTTTCCTTCTACCACCAAATTTCCCCTTATGGGAAAAGTGATAATGAGTGTTACCACCCACTTCCTTTGGTGATTTAGGCAAAGGACGATGACAGAGAAATGGTTAGCTTAGCTCTAACCAAGTGCATTAGAAAAACCATTCTGGTTTAAGAAAAACTGATTCATTAAGAGGACATACAGCTTGTGGCATGAATAAAATACTAAAAAACCACTAACATACACATGAATCATTAGATCTCAAAAGGATAGCTAGTATCAGATGAACAAATCAGTGAATGAATCACTGGGTTAATTATATTGTTTAGAAACAAGGGCAAATGTTGGGTTTGTTCAAATCAGTCTGATATGTAAACATTGCTAAACTAAAACTTACCCTAAAGAACCAACAACAAAGCAATAAATGGGACTTCTTGCATATTGGCACCTAAGTGGATTAACACACCCCCTAGAAAAGGTGAAGAAAGGGGGTGGGCATGTGTGAGGGGCAAATCTGACTCAAAAGATTCAACAGCTGGTCCGGAGACAGAGGGTTTCTGAATCATGTGTTGTAGAAAGATCAATGTGATGTCATTATGTACACCATGTATAGGGCTAGCATAGGCTGCGATATGTGTTTTTACGTCTCATGCTTGTGAATATGTCAGATTGGAAATGGTAACATGCCATTTTAATCCAAGATGAATCACTGAGCGTAGTCATCCTTGTTAAGAGACAGAGAGGCTCAGTTTTCAAATGAAAGGGTGCTGATATCTGGAGTGGCCTCTACTGGATGCCCTGGAGATAAACTCAGAGATAAGAGACAGATGCAGACACAGACTCAGCACCCAGCTGAGAAGCTCTGCAGGAATTCAAATCTTTTTCCCCTATCTACCAGAGGACAGCTTTAAAGAAGAAAGGCATTTCATGTTTATGTTGGATTGCACACAATATTCCTCAGTTCTGCTAAATTTACCACTTGGTGACTGTAAATACTTTTTCATATCTGTTTTTTGCTTATCTTTTAAGGATTTCTGTGTAAGTACAGTATGTGTCTGTCTCTCTCTCTCTCTCTCTCTCTCTCTCTCTCTCTCTCTTCCCCTCTCTCATTCACAGAGTGATAATTATGTCAGATTGACTTTACCTAGCCACTTCCAGATGCAATTTAAGGTTTTGCTTTACCTAATTGGTTTCAGATGAGTATAAGGAAGAGAGGCCTCACCATCATGGAGAAGTCTAACACATGTCCATGTTCATTCCCTCATAAAGTGTTTTATATTCTGAATAAATTTTGAATAAGACTTCAACGTCTACAGTTTCTGAACTGGAAACTAAAGAATCAGAAAGCTCGTCCAAGGAGGCATCTTTCCACTACTGCACAATGAATAAAACTTATAATAACTGCAGTCAAGTTAGCATCCAATGAGCTGAATATTTCCTATTTCTAGTTTCACTCTTATAAACTATGCCTTGTGCTTTTAAGTGTATTAAGTGTTGCTGCTGTAAGCACCATGTCCTCAAAATTCTGCATATCCTTTAGTTGGACTGCAATCAAGGTTTGTATATCTGTCCTCTTCAATTTATGCAATCAGTACTGAAGTTGTACAAGTTTTTTCATTAATTATTTACTGTAAGATTTGATAGTGTGTACATGCTTGAAAGTATAATAGAACTGCCCATTGCAGTCGGCTTCATGACCATTCAGTGAGTGGAAAACCTGATCCCTGAAAATGGACAGATAACTTGTCATCAACTTGCAGAAGAGATGTGTCTATCTATAAGAACTGTACTGACAATCATTTACAAACACCACTTGCACTTTACAGGAACTCGGCTGGGAGTTATTGCCACACCCTATGTACAGTTCTGACAACTCTTTCCATAAATTTTCACGTTTTGGTCATTAATGGAGATTCCTGGGAGGCCAGCATTCCGGACATGAAGCAGGCAGTCCGATCAAGGCTCTGGCATACTGAGAAAAATGTCTGTCTTGATGGTATCCAAGCACTAGTGAAACACTAGAGAGAAAGAGAGCGACAGAAATAAGGGTAGTTTTTACTCTCATAATTGTGTTCTGCTTTTCTGCACAATTAAAAATCCTGGTATAGTCACAAAGCACTTAAACAGCACTCCCAGTATATCTTTGATAGAGAATATCAGGTACTATCAGAGCTGTAAAGGGTCATTCATTAGTGTGGATTTATTTTATAATATAAATAAAGGCAAATGCTCATATTGACGGCCTTTGACTTTGGAGCAATTGTGGATACCCTGGATACAATAAGCTAAAACATTTCATAAATACTCAGAACTGATATTATTACATAGAGGGATAATTTAGTTTGAGAGTGGATCTGTTCGATAGACTACTGACTTCCGATAACCACTAAGAAAAAAGTCATAGTAATTGCATGTCCAGAGAAAGAGAGAAAGAGAGAACAGAGCCAGACACACTTTTGCTACCCAAAACTGCTAGTCTGACCTGACACTGAATTCACAAAAAAAGAAATAATTCTTTGGAATAGTATAATATTCCCCGTCATAGTGCTTTATTTGAACTTTCTTGAGTGTTAGAAAGAAGAAGTATACACCAAATATGACGCACCATAGCAACTTGATTTTGCAAGAAGGGAAAAATTCAACCCTGCCCTGTACACCCCTTGGTGGGCTCTCGGGCCTGACTGCCACTCCTTGTGGGCTTGAGTGCATTTCAGTAGTCTGAATGTGTTTCATGTTTTTCAGATTATGAATGAAGCAACACAGCGGTTTATTACAAGGTGTAACTCAAAAGCATGACTTGTCGACCTCCACCCCAAACTTTTTCTCTGTGTGTGTGTGTGTGTGTGAGAGAGAGAGAGAGCGAGAGGGAGAGCGCGCGCGAGAGAGAGCACGCGCGTTAGCTCCTCCCGCGCAAATAAAACCGCTCTCAGCTGAAGCTTTTTCCGCAGAGGTGCGCCAGTAGGAGGAGAGGGACACCCGGACGGCATTTTGGAGTCAGCTCCAGCTCTCTACCTCTCTCAAGTCTCCTCCACAACAAAGAACTTTTTCCCCCTGGTGTGTTTTCCATCCTTTGCCTTGAATATGTCGGGTGGCTGTGTGGCCACGACGCTGCTGGTGCTGCTGTTCTCCGGCGCGGTGCTCTGTATGCCCCGAAGCGCACGCAAAAGCAGGAGGCAGGCGAACGAGCGCTCAGGATCATCCGTGTCTCAAGGTGGGTGGACCTGCTTACTAGCTCTCTGGGTTTTTTTTTTTTCTCCAGTGTTTGACATTAGGATTTTTAGTTTTATTGGAACAATTTGCTCGTGCTGTTTTTAACGGTTCCATTGCCTAAATGAGCGTCAGATTTCCCTCACACTCACTCTCTCCAGGTCCACATGAGTCCTGCGAGGACTGTGCGCATTGGGGCTTGTATGGGTGTGTTTAGAGTCAAGGCAAATGAACAAAGAGTAAAGGAAAACTTTCCCACTACTTTGCCCTATATGTACTGTATATATGTACAATATAATATATGTTTTTTGTACAGGTATGTACAGAGTCGAGTCACAGAGTCAGGCAAAAGATGCATATGCACTTATGGAAAATAAAAATATATATTATTGATATGTATGATAATATTATTAATATTATATTAATATAAAATACATCATACAATTTTTTTTTCCTGAAATGTGTATAATTTTTTTTTGGCTGTCTCTATCTCTCTCTCTCTATGAGAGTGTGTGTGTGGAGAGAGATTTTTAAAAGCAAATGCATTTACTTTAGTTTCTCCCTTATATTCTTCTCTTGAAATGTGTTTGCATTAGACGAATTGACGCTTTGCCAGTTTGTGATTGTGTGCCAGGAGAGAGAATTAAGACATCTCTTTGCTTTATAGCTGGAAACACACTGTAACAAGACAATCTTTTCATTAAGATTTAGATGATACAAGCTTTGATGTCTCAACATTTTTTCTAAGCTGCTATTACTTACTGTAAATTGCTATCCATACAAACTCCCAGTTTACCAAAACAGAAAGAGAGAGAGAGTTTGACTTGAGTTTAAAAAAGTAGGTAGTTTTTAGTGTTTTTAGTAGTAACTATAAATTGTTACCCATAAACTGACTGGAAGAGAATCAGACCTGATGTGGAGGAACCGGGCTTTGTTTCCAGTGCACTGTGTGTGTCCTTATGGTTACCAAGTGTTTCAAGTAAATGTGTTGGATTAATTTCCATCATTATTTCCCCTACCCAGATGGCTGTATAGAGTATGGACAATTTTATGGAGTTGGTGAGCAGTGGGAACGCGCCTATCTGGGCACTGTGCTTCTCTGCACTTGCCATGGAGTAGCTGGTACTAAGTGTAAAACGAAGCCTGAGGGTAAGCTCACTTATACTGTGCAGTAGCATACTAGTGCAAATTTCTGTGCAGCAAATATCTGTCAATACATATTAACTGATGATATGGGTGATTTTTAAAAAATATATTTCAGCTGAGGAGACTTGTTATGACAAAGTAATGGCTCGCTCATACCGAGTAGGAGAGACTTACGAACGACCGAAGGATGGCATGATCTGGGACTGCACGTGCATTGGCTCCAGCAGAGGAAAAATCAGCTGCACTATTGCAAGTGGGTAAAATATTTTTTTTTAATTTAAACCACATTTCACACACTTTCAGTTCCTTATTTTTTCTTTCCTTTAATACTACTGTAGACCGTTGCCATGAAGGCGGAAACTCTTATAAGATTGGAGACACTTGGATGAGACCTCATGACACTGGAGAATATATGCTGGAGTGTGTCTGTTTGGGCAATGGGAAAGGGGAATGGACGTGCAAACCTGTCGGTAAGATGTCACAAAAAAATTATTAATTGAAGCATGGGTTTACATGTTCATGTACCAGGACGAATGTATAATCCATCTCTTTTTTTTTTTCCTGTTAGCGGAACGCTGTTATGATAATACAGCTGGCACCTCTTACACTGTGGGGGAAACCTGGGAGAAACCCTACCAGGGCTGGATGATCGTGGACTGCACCTGTTTAGGGGAGGGAAGTGGACGCATCACTTGCACATCCAGAAGTAAGAAAACCTCTGCATTATAGAGCACCCATAAAATTTACTTAACACTCTAAACCACACATTCCTTTCTCTCAATCTTACTGCCTCTCTATTTAATACCTAATTAAAGCCATTACAGCTATAAACCCACTTTCATTAGCGGTAGCAACTTGACTACAAAGGAAAAAAGAATTAACCCTGGTTTGCTAGAAAATAATTGCTTTTTATTGAATGCTATGGTCTGAATGGTGTTAATCTTCTGATTGTGTGTTTGGCGTTTTCAGACCGCTGCAATGACCAGGAAATACGCATGTCTTACCGCATTGGAGATACTTGGACTAAGACAGATGCCCATGGTCATGTCTTGCAATGTTTGTGCACTGGTAATGGTCGTGGAGAGTGGAAATGCGAGAGGCATGCTTCCTTGCACACTACTGGGCTTGGTAAGATCTGAAATATTAGAATGGCTTCCTAAAATTAGCTTTGATTCTGGTGTAATTGTGATATATATTGGTCTGATGATTATCAAGATTTATATGGTCAAAATAGCATTGGTTATCTGGTCAAAACAACATTTCCCTTGGTACAATTTAAAATACACAGAGCTATAAAATCTTGTGCATTAGATGATAAAATCTCCCTAAATTGTACTCAGCTAAGGGAGCAAGTACAAGATTTGTGCTCATCTTATGAGTTTTTTGGCTATTACAGGCTCTGGTTCCCGTGTGATCACCAATGTACAGCCAGCTGTGTTCCAGCCCGTGCCCCTTCCCATTGCCCCTATTGAGGGCACCTGTGTAACAGACTCAGGAGTGTCCTATACTGAGGGAATGCGCTGGATCAAGACTCAGGGCAGCAAGCAGATGTTGTGTACTTGCCTGGGAAATGGAATCCACTGTAATGAGTGGGGTCAGTTTCATCACTTGATATATGCTCGCAAGAATATGACCAATTGGAAAAATAGAGGCCTGATCAATGAATTTGTTCTCATTATGCATCATTTTTGTCTTTTTGTGCACAGCGGGCCATTCTCAAGTTTATGGTGGCAACTCAAATGGACAGCCATGTGTTTTCCCATTTGTGTCGATGGGCAAGACCTTTTACTCGTGCACCTCAGAGGGACGTGATGATGGGCAGCTTTGGTGCAGTATCACATCTGACTTTGAAAAAGACCACCAGTACTCCTTCTGCACAGAAAAGAATGGTGAGCGAATATGCATAATGAACCTCTTAAGACATCAGTTACATTAGATTAGCTTTAACTGCATAATTATCAGTGTCTAATATTAAGATCTGTTGCTTTTTTTTTTTTTTTTTTTTTACAGTTTTGATCACAACCAGAGGAGGAAACTCCAATGGTGCATTGTGCCACTTCCCTTTCCTCTATAATGGCAATAACTACACGGACTGTACAGCTGATGGACGCAGGGATGGCATGAAGTGGTGTGGCACCACATATAATTTTGATGGAGAGGCGCAATTTGGCTTTTGCCCCATGGCTTGTGAGTGCAAATCAAATGTCATTTGGAGCTTCCCTATGGTGACAATGTTAAGAAGTTAACAATTTTACCTGAGGGAAGTGTAGTCAGAATTACTGTCCTTAAACTTTCTTGTACCTGTTTAGACATTCTTAAAATCCTGATATGATCTTAAATGGGTATGGGCATGCTGGATCAAACTAATCTTTGTCTTCAGAAGATGGGTAAACTATTTAGTAAGCGATTGAAGAGATAGGGTAAAGTACATACTATCTGCCAATGCAAACCTTAATGCTGGGAGGAGGCCAAATAAGAGATTAGAGGGTCCCACCAGTGGGGAACAAAGGACTCGTCAACACCTTTCCAGTCAAATTTACATTCACATGATGTTTTGAGTTAGGACTTCGAATGGTGTCTACGACTTCTAAAGGCTAATTAGGAGGAGCCAGACAGGATCTCACAGACATTTGCTAATAGTAAGACTTATTGATAGCATTTGGTGCTTTTGAGCATTTTGCATTTTAAAGGTACAGACTTTTGTAATCATTGTTTTGTGAGACCCTGAAAACTAAGTTGCAGCTGTCTTTTAGTTTCTTTTTCCAATCTTCAATACTTCTGTTCTGTACATCTGTTCAACGTGCGAACATTTAAAATGGGCAACCAGTTAAAAAGACACTCATGTCACCTTTGGGAGTGCAAAGGTCTCTATAAAAATAATTAAACCAGTGAATAAATGTCTGGATGATCTTTAAGAGTACATCTAGGATATTAGTGGCCCTGCAGCTGCCCTGGTGTGCAGATTGAAGGGGTCTGGCTGTCAGTGAAGCATTAAGGAGTTGGCTGGGGTCCAGGGCAGCTGCTTTCAGATCTCTGAGCTCTTCCATAAACTCGCTTTTTCTCTCAACCTTTGTGTCCTTACTCAACTTGCACCCCCACTTCTTTTCCCTCACAGGTCAATCAATGCTAATTTAACTCTCAACAATGAAGTCATTCTGTAATGTTGCACCAGGATGTTCTTCAAGCATTCAGAATGATTTTTGGTAGAAGATTTGATACATTACTTATTTTTATTTTTTGTCAACAAAAGGTCATCCTTAGCCAAAGATTCTGTGCTTTACACTGCGTGTCTTTCATATGTGCTCAGTGGGCATGCTGTAAAAGTCATTGTCCAGAGAAAATAATCACTCAAATAATCTCTTGTTCTTTTAGCCCATGAGGAGGTTTGCACAACCAGTGAGGGAGTAATGTACCGTGTGGGAGATCAGTGGGATAAACGCCATGATGTTTTGGGTCACATGATGCGCTGCACTTGTGTAGGAAACGGACGTGGGGAGTGGAGCTGCATCGCCTACTCGCAGCTCAAAGGTGAGTCATCCACTTGAAAGTAAACGTTGAGGCTTATTATTTTTGTATTGAGACAGTGTTTGCTCATCTGTACTGGGTCCAATGTGAAGTAGAGTTTTTTGTTTTTAAATCCCACTTTTGGAAAAAAAAAACTTATCTAAAATATCAGCAAATGAATAATGCTTCTGTCTCTCTTAGACCAGTGCATTGTGGATGGCCTGACGTATGAGGTGAACCAAACCTTCACTAAACGTCATGATGAGGGCTACATGATGAACTGCACCTGCTTCGGTCAGGGCCGTGGACGCTGGAAGTGTGACGCTATTGGTAGGTTTTCACCAACACACTGACCTCGAGCTCTTTTTACTCATCATCAAACACACGTTATCTTTATTTACCAAACTTTATTAAACATGCAAATATTTTGCTGCATTATTTCAAGAAACTGAAAAGATGAAAATTGTGCTGGAATGTCACAGGTTTGGACAGAACATGTGAACTGAAAATCATAAAATATAAGGACTAATCATGTCTTAAGGTGTAAATGTCTTCTGTTACATATTATCTGGAAAAGGGCAGGCATGAAAAGGTATGGGGAAAATCTGGATAACTTTGAGATAGTTTATGTTTAGGCATTTCACTGCTGTTATCTGCAGTTATGGAGAAATGATCTAGCCTGTGGAACTTTAGTTGGTAATGTTTAGCTAGCTAAAATATGTTATTACATGGTAACTTAATAGTAGGATAATTT
Organism: Clarias platycephalus; assembly: GCA_030068275.1. Taxonomy (NCBI): domain Eukaryota; kingdom Metazoa; phylum Chordata; class Actinopteri; order Siluriformes; family Clariidae; genus Clarias; species Clarias platycephalus. The sequence goes on along the minus strand of JAQQZT010000036.1, from coordinate 22,406,646 downwards.
CCTTTTATAGACCAATGCCAGGAGCCAGATACCAAAGTTTTCTATCAAATCGGAGAGTCATGGGACAAGATCATCCACGGACTTCGCTACAAGTGTTACTGCAATGGCAATGGGCTTGGAGAGGTGAGCTGTGAGCCCCAGCACTCTTTCCATGGTAAGTCAATCACAACTCTATGAGTGCTACTTAATAAGGCATGTGTACCTACGCAGACACAGACATGGGTCATGCTGAGCAGTGCTGTGAGCGATCCTTTGAGCTTGGGTTGAGGGTGTGTTGGATGTCAACGAGCTCCAGATGTTTACACTGATGGAGGCAATGCTGCTTACTTCCTTTTTCAGGTCTTTGATAGATCTTCCGCATGTGTAAGATGGAGCAATTGCTCTTCTTTGAACAAATGCTGGTCAGTTTAAAGGTGTTGTTGGAAACCAACACTTTGCACTTTAACTTGGTTCATGTCTTTGAAGTTGGCAGATGGAGGAATACAGCCATGCAATCAACTGTTCACTCTTTCGCCCCCTGTTGCTCTTTTATTCTTTGTTTTCCTGGCAGTGCTACAGCCTTTAGAAATTCCTGGTCACATTTTTGTTCAGAAAGTGTCAGAACCAATTTACATTTATCTGCCGGGTTGCACCGCTACAGCATCTGCAAAGTCGTTCACAGGTTTACGTAATTTCCATTGTTGACTTCTTACATCAATTTCAGATTTTTAGGTGAGAGTTGCAAAATGATAACTATTATACTTAACCCTAAATTCCTATGCCACATTTCTTGTGCTTTGTCCCAGAGGCTCTCATTTGAAGAATATATATAGTGAAAAAATATACGGCTAAGGCTTGGAAGCAAACATTATGGTTCAGTTATGACAGGAATGTTCCTTCTTTGTGTGGCTTGGATGGGGTCAGAAGAGAACTTTAAGTTTTGGGGACCCGAGAACAATAGCTCTGTGTAATGACATACAGCTGTGAGAATGCTGAGAACACTACAGCCCGGCCTGCTGGAGGAACGTACTTCAGACTAAATGCTGCTGTATACACACCTAACCATTGGCTTTTCATAGCAGTAATTGGGAGAAATGGAAACCAGATTCCCCTAACTTCAATGAGGCAATGTTGCCACGTGTAGCCTACGTATTTTATACTTTATGAAGAGGTGAGTTTGTTAAGGAGTGTTGAGATTAAACGGTGTCGGGAAATAACTGCATCTAAAGAAACAAGGTTTGGGAAATGGAAAGAAAATTGCTAAATGAGCATAAAAGTAAACAACTATCTCTTTGAATAAAAAAGGTTGTGTATGTATTTTTTGTCTTTTTGGTTGATTGAATGTGAGAGCTTTTTTGTTTTGTTTGGAAACCACAGAAAAGAAAATAGTAGTGTTACTTCAGCATCAACCATGTGTGAGTGCTGAAACCTCAGGAAGAATCTTGCAGAGCTGTGTCAAGTTTCCCATTTAGCTTTCTCACTAAAATCAGGTAGCAGAAGTGCACAGACATGTTTTAACTTGTGGTCCATCTCCTTTGAAATAAATTTCCCTGTGGTTTCACTGTTAAATGTGTGTGTGTGTTTTGTACACTTTTGTTACCTTGGTATAACAATGCACAGAACATAACCTGCTGACTGCTTTATTTTATATATATTTATACATAGACATCAACTATTGACTCTGGATTTGAACATCTGATCTCGGTGTCTTAGTGATCTTAAAAACTGAAAGGAAAAACTGGCTTCTTTTTTTGTCAGGTGGTAATCGTCCAATCCAGGTGATTATCACAGAAGCTGGCAACCAGCCCAATTCACACCCAATCCAGTGGAACGCTGCCCCATCTGCTCACATTGTCCAATATGTCCTCAAGTGGAGAGTGGTCAGTCCTTTATCCATTCAGTATTTCGTCCCTTATTCTGCATTATTATTATAATATATCTTGGCTATTAGGAGGTTGTGTGCTTAGTGGATGTATTTTGTTTAATAGAAAAACACTCGTACCCCATGGAAGGAGGTTACCCTTCCAGGCCATCTCACTTCTTACACCATCGCTGGACTAAAGCCAGGCATCACCTATGAGGGTCAGCTCATCAGTATTTTAAGGCTTGGTCGCAGAGAGGTCACTCGGTTTGATTTCACTACCAACTATGGCTCTTGTGAGTATCCAGTGTGTGTCAATCTAATTGCCAATAAGTTTGCCTTCCCTCAATTCTTTAACCTCATACTATTCTCTCCATGTGTCTTGGTGTCTCCTAGTGGCTACAGCTGAAGGGGACACTACTCCTCCACCTGCAGTGGTGGACACCTCAGAGTCTGTGACTGAGATCACTTCCAGCAGCTTCGTCATCTCATGGGTGTCTGCCTCAGACACTGTGTCCGGTTTCAGGGTTGAGTATGAGCTCACTGAGGAGGGAGCGCAGCAAGGACAACCTGTGGTTTTGGGTAAGTTACACATTTTCATCATTAAGTCTGGGGGCAATTAATGCAGAATATCCTAAAACATTTTTAAGATACAGAAGTTGAGGTATTAAATGTTGATCAGTTGTAGTGTGAAATGGCATTGCTTAATATTATAACGAATAATCTTGATTGACCACACCAATACAACGAGTTATTTTGGTACAAACAGGAAGAAATAGGATTTTTATACTTGTTTCTCCTTTTGAATATCTGTTGTTCAAGCATTGAATACATCATTTCAAATAAAGTTTTGTGATTGGCCAGAATAAAGTTTCTCCATGTGTTATCTTGCTATTTACAGATCTTCCACGTACAGCTACCTCAGTCAATCTCAACGAGCTCCTCCCAGGCAGAAAGTATACAGTTAATGTGTATGAACTTACTGATGAGGGAGAGTCCAATCTGATCCTCACTACCTCCCAGACTACAGGTACAAATATAGATAAAATATTTTCGACCTGATTCGCAGAGATGATAAACCTTCTTTAAAATAAATTAAAGCTTCCTGTAGTATTTCCAAGCTAATCCAATCTCCTCTCTTTTTGCAGCTCCTGATGCTCCTACAGGCCATGAGATTGGTGATGTAGATGAAACTTCCATCACGGTCAGATGGTCTAAACCTGTAGCTCCTATCACAGGTCTGCATCTGCTAAGTCTGTCTTTAATGTGAACCATGTTTAATGTCCTACATGTGAAGGGGGGAAATTGTGCTGACATAAATTCTATGCCCATAGGCTACCGTGTGGTTTATACCCCATCTGTTGAAGGGAGCTCTGGCAGCACTGAGTTGACCCTGCCTAACACAGAAACCTCTGTGACTCTTAGTGACCTTCGACCGGGCCAGCTATATAACATCAGCATCTATGCTGTAGAAGAGAATCTGGAGAGTGAGCCTGTGTTTGTGCAGGTCAACACTGCTGGAGAACCAGAGCTAGGTACACATACACAAAAAGATGATGATAAAATACATGAGCCGCAAAGCATGCTGTGAATAACAGGGTAAAGAGGCATCTGTGTGTCAACAAGATTTGAATCCTGTTCCAAGCAAAACCATTACTTTTGTTCTTTTTCATCTTTTGGTTATTTAAAGATCTAAGCAATGTTTTAAATGCAAAGTTACAAAAGATTGTAGCTCATTTTCTGTCAGTCTTTGTTAAGATGTTGGTATGCCCTGGCCTAGTGAAGACTCTCACTGTTGTATGTTTGACTAACGTTATGTAAAACATAGTTTGCTCAGGTGCTAGGACTAACTGTGTCTCATTTTTTGGAATGCTATTATGTGGCAATAGAGGTCTGCTCAAACATTAGGCTGGACTAAAACAAAACCGTCTGTAGTCTCTCCAATGCAAGACTATTTTTCTTTCTCTTGGGGCAACCTGTAAGCTAGAAGGGTGTCTGAATTCTTCTCTTCACATGGAAGAGTTTTATGGGATGGTAAATACAGCTTGCCGTGTCTCACTGAAAGGAAATTACAGGTTAAAATGAGTTAAGACTGTGTTTAGATGAAGTGCAATGTAGGTTAAAATTGGTGCAGGAAAGAACATTCTGAAACAAGTCAAAGCAATGTTTTAAAGATGAAGATTTGCTTTTGGAAATCCTCCATCGAAATTTGTTTGAAAGGGAAAATCTTGTTTAGTTTTGCTGCTGGAAGATCTCCGAGAGAGGAGTGATTTCAGTGTCATTCAATGTTTTTAATAAAAAAAATGTTTATCCCACAGAGGAAGTCCCATCTCCGACTGATCTGCAGTTCTTTGAGGTGACAGACTCAACGATCACCATCACTTGGACCGCTTCTCCAGGTGAAGTCTCTGGGTACCGTGTGTCAGTAGCACAGGTCGGTGCTGATGGACTGATCGGGCAGCAGACAGTTCTACCCATCATGCACAATACTTATGCCGAGGTCACGCCACTAGAGCCTGGAACCCTCTACCGCTTCTTTATTTTCGCCATCATGTCCGGAGAAGAGAGCGAGCCGCTGGTTGGAGAATATGCCACTAGTAAGTATTTGCAAAATAGCAGGGAGGCCAAATAGATTTATTGCTTGTCACCTGTGTAAAAAAAGAAGCAAACATTCTGGTGTTTTTGACACGATCAGACAAAGACGTGTGAGGTGTGGTGGTGGTGATTTATACAGTCTTATAAATTGTCTCACTAGTTGTGACCATTAAGCTTCTTTGTATATTTAAACTACCACATTATGCGTATGACATGTGCATTTCTGACGCACATTTTGTTTTTACCTTCACTTGTAAAAGTTGTATATTTGTTAACAGTTATTGTAATCATAAAGACAGTCCTGTGCTCATACTGAACATCCTTCCAATACAAGTTTGTTAAATTAATTATTAAATCATTAACTACATTAAATTGGTAAATTCAATATAAAAATTTTATGTGCTTTTTGTTTTCCTGTATAGAGCCAGATGCTCCCACAAACATCAACTTGTCCAATGTGACTGAGAACAGTGCTGTGATCATTTGGTCAGCTCCTAGAGCTCACGTCACCGGTTACAGACTCTTCCTGACTGTAGAAGGCTCGAACCCTAAGCAGCTGCGTCTCCCTGGCCGCCTGACACAGTACACACTTCTGAACCTTCAGCCAGACACGCCGTACACGGCAACACTGCATTCGGAAAAGGGCAATGTGCTCAGTGAGGGAGCCACAGTGACCTTCAGCACCTGTGAGCTTTAGCATAAACACCACTGATCACACTGACAGTAGTGATTTGAAGAGCATTAATGTCCTGAGGAGACTTTTATCCTTACTATGTCTACTTTTTGTCTGCCATGTAGCCTCACCAATGGGAAATGCTCCTCGTTTCACAACTGATGTCACAGACACTTCCATTGTAATTTCTTGGAGTCCTGTTCCCAGAATTGGATATAAGGTACATTTCAGGATGCTTGCTATATAACTGCAAAGAAAAATGTGTCATGTGAAAAATAATCAGTAAATTGCATGTAAAGAACTGTGTATGAATTATGCAAAATTGGAAAAAATGCATGTTTGTAATTTTGCAAAACAGCTGCAGATGTACATAAGGAAAACTTGTTTGGAAATGTTCACACAATTCCCAGATGTAGTGTTAAATTAAGCTTTTTTCTGTAATGCTATTCACAAGAAATATTAGAATAATCCCTTATTCAGTGACTGTTTAGTGATTAAGGGCCAAACATCCAAGTATCATATTCAAATTCTGTTGAAATTTATAATGATCAAAACACATGCAACATATTTCATAGATAGAGTCATAGATATTCACCCTTCCTCCCACTCATGCTCCCTACTTCCTTTCTTCAGTTAACTGTGAAGCCCAGCCAAGGCGGAGAAGCCCCTAGAGAGGTGACCTCTGAATCGGGAAGCATTTACATCTCAGGCCTGACCCCTGGAGTGGAGTACACCTACAGTGTACAGCCGGTTATCAATGGCCACGGACAGGGCAACCCCATCACACGCCGTGTTGTCACACGTAAGACAGTTCTGCTTTTGTTCAATAGAAAAATATCTTTCAGCATATTTAAGCCAGTGAAAGTGATGTAATTTCCCATGAATCGTATGCAGTCATATCTTACTTGTTAACTCTGCCTTTAGCTCTGTCTCCACCCACTGATCTCAAGTTGGAGACCAACCCAAACACTGGAGAGGTATCAGTCCAGTGGAATGAAGCCAAAACTCCAGGTCAGCACTCAAATCCCATCATATCTGCATGAATGCTTGCAGATACTTTACAAGAAAATCACACCAAAGACAAAGATTTCTGGGGATTTTCACAATTAATTTAGGAGCATGTTGTCATCGTACATTATTCGTCTATTCCTTCAACTGTAGAGTATAATTGTTTGAATGTAAACTGTACTCTGATAGACTAATGATAGGCAAATTTAGTATTTTTTATCTGTTAATGCAGGTAGATTCTAAACTAAGTAATAAAGTCTGATTGTACCAAGCTAGTTTAATGTAACAGACTTAATAAAAAAAAATAAAAAAATTTATATGAATCATTTTTCCATAGATATCACAGGCTACAGAGTGACTTGCAGTCCCACAAATGGCCAGCAGGGAAACTCTGTGGAAGAGTTTGTAAGGGCGGGCCAGACATCGTGCACTCTGGATAACCTAAGGCCTGGAGTGGAGTACAATGTCAGCGTGTTTACAGTGAAGGATAAGATGGAGAGCGTGCCCATCTCTGACACAATCACTCCAGGTGTGTATAAACATCTGCCTCTGTAGATACCAGCCATCAGTTTAAAATCTAACATGGCCACTTTCACATTTTGGAATGGTTTCTCCATTCCATACTTGTAATCTGGCCTCAGATTAATTGCGGTCGTCATCGTCTAACTAAACCGTAGTACATTAAATTTGTACCCGGGTTATTCTCTACAAAGTGGATACAAAAGATGTGTAAATATTTATGGCAAAGATGAACACTTTGCTGGTAACTTTGGTAATCAAAACCCCTAGAGTTTAATACCACCCTTTGTCCAAAGACAAAGCTCCATTAACACGAGTGCTGCAAACTGAGTTTAATTTTTTACTCTGACATAAGTGATATGATGCTGCTACAATATTGCATTGATGATAATGTACGAAGGGCGTTCCTATAAAAAAAATACGTAGCTCTACATTAAATTAAAAAAAAGAAAAAATGTCAAATCAGAGATAAATATTTGAAATTACAAATACACATCATGCAACAGATTTTAGTTTTAAACACATCTTCATATCACTTTATATTTTAATGTGCCATGGTTCACTGCTACTGTGCAGATGCTGAACCATGAGGACTATGGGTGTTTTAACACAATCCTCTCGTCTCTCTGTTTTGTGCTCTGCACTCCTTCTCTTGGCCTGCTGCTCTTCCACTATATAACCTCATAGATGTACCCCAGCTAACAGACCTCCACTTTGTCAACATCACTGACTCCACAATTGGCCTCACATGGAGTCCTATTAACTCCACTGTTATAACTGGTTACCGCATCACGGTGACGGCAGCGGGCGATAGTGTACCCATCTTTGAGGACCTTGTGGAGTCTACCATGAATGCCTACACTGTTACTGGCCTGGAGCCTGGCATCGACTACGAAATTAGCATCATCACAATGAGTGAAAATGGCGAGAGCACACCCACTACCATCATACAGCAAACAGGTATGTGTAGAAAACAGATATTACTTTACGTTACATTTTATCCCACTTCTTTAAATATGACCAAATCATCTGTGAGTTGATTGAATTAATTATATTTGCATATGACAAATATTATAATATGACACTTTCCTTACATGTTAAACATCCTGTTCGTCTGTACTGTTTGAGTTGGCTACATGTGACTGCCACGTTTTTCTTAGGGTTCTGGAGAAGTGTGTTATTAAAGAGCAGGCAAGCATCTGTGTTTTGACTGCGTTTCTTACTCTTGCTCCGTCTCATTCTATCTCAGTCTAAAGTTACTGAGACCCATATGGCAGCAGTCTGTGTAAAGGTTTTCAGATCCTCAGTCACCTTCAAGCTGGTGCTCATTTTCTGACCTCCTTTTTCATTAGTGGCTTTTGCTCTTTAACTTTAAAAGATAATACGTCTAGACAGACTGTCTGCCCTGTTCAAGAACATTGTGGGGAAGGTTTACATGATTTATTTTTAATTATGTTCTTTCCTCATTCCTTTTTTTTTCTTCCACAGCTGTCCCAGCCCCAACAGGCCTAAAGTTTAGTGATATCAATGCTGACAACCTAACCGTGATCTGGACCTCCCCGGTTGTCCCCCAGCCTAACAAGATCGACCGCTACATCATCCACTATCACCCAGTCGATGATGAGGATGACAACACTGAGCGCGTCGTAGATGGAAATGTCAATAGGGTCATTCTTCGCCGTATGTGAATCATGTCTTCTACATTCAACGGTGTTGTTTTAAGGGTCTGTGGGATTACTAATTATGCTTTCCATCTCTGCTGTGCGTCTGTAGATCTTATACCCAACACTGAATACATGGTGAGTGTGTTCTGTGTGTATGAAGAGAGGCAGAGCTCACCGGTTACCGCTATTCAAAGAACCAGTGAGTTAATCCATACCCATTCACTAAAATATCAATAGAATTTTTTTTCCTTACATATCATTTTATTTTGGGCGACAAGATTTGATTTCAGTCTCTTTTCCCCATTGCAGTCCTGGATTCCCCTGTTAAACTGGTTTTCTCTGACATCGGCACAAACTCCTTCACCATACACTGGCTGCCTCCCAAAGCCAGCATCTCTGGCTACCGTATCCACTATCAGATGACCAGTGGAGGACGTGCCAAGGAGGAGAGACTGCCGCCTTCAAGAAGCCACTTCACACTGACAGGCCTAACTCCCGAGACTGAGTACGGCATCAGCATCTTCGCTGTGAGCGGCAACCGTGAGAGTCAGCCTCTTTTTGGAACCCAGTCCACCAGTAAGTCCTAATTCTCTATTACTGACTAGCTTGTGCTAAGATATTAGAATTTAATCTATGTCAGATGTCATGGGGATCTTGCACAAATATTTAAACTTGTAGACCCGGGTTAGTAATGTATTATCTTTCTTTAGAGACTAAGCTTAGATGTTTTTCATGCTGATATCCTCCTATTTTCTGCACTATCACAGCCTTAATGTTTTTGGTGTTGACCCAGTTAAGACAACTAAATATAGAAAGTCTGAGAAATATAAATCTGGAAAAAATAATGTTAAGATTGACAACACATGACTTTTTCTGAACACAATTTGTGCAGTTCAGATCCAGGCGATGTCCATGTAAAATGTTGGATGTTGATCTCTTTAAACTATTGAATGTTTACAAGGTATACAGATGGCTAATGTATGAACACTTCTAACATAATGTGGTGGTTTCGCTCTTTGCTAGTCTCTGATGCACCTACTGACCTGGTGGTCACTTTTTCAACACCAACCAGCATCACTGTTCGTTGGGACGCCCCCTCTGTCAGCGTGAGGTACTACCGGATCACACATGGAGAGTCAGGTAGATGAAAAAACAAAAACAAATAAATACATACATACATTTTTAATCCATGTGAAGCAATATCCATCTTTTATTATTGCTCTATTACTTTTTGGCCTATTATGTGTAGTTAAAATTGTCTCATGCAACTCTTAACAGGCACTGCCTAAACTATAACATAATTTAATGACTAACTGAATCGAAATAGTTAATTATTGCATAGTAACAGCTCAATCTCGTACCTCCTCAGGTGGTCACAGCTCTCCTAAAGAGTTCACAGTTCCAGGCTCTCAGACCACTGCAACTATTGAGGGTCTGCGCCCAGGCACCGACTACACCATCACTGTGTACGCTGTAACAGGAAGAGGAGACAGCCCCGCCTCCAGCACACCCATCTATGTAAATCACAAAACAGGTATGGCAGATGTGATGGCAGAGCATAATACGGAAAGGAAATGTATTGTAGGTGAACGTGATCTGGTGGTGACCAAGAGAACAATAAATGACGAAAGGATATTTTTTGTGTAGACATTGAGTCTCCATCTGAGATGGAAGTGACTGATGTAAAGGACAACACCATCACTGTACGCTGGACACCAGCAGCCGGTCCTGTCTCTGGATATCGCATCACTGGAAGCCCCAGAAATGGCAGTGGACCTTCTTTCTCTGAAGTGGTCGCTCCAGGTAATAAAGTTCAATATCTGTGTTTGAAACATGTAGATTATAGTAAATAATAAGCGTTAAATGAAGTCATATAACTATTCACTGTGCTTTATAGGTGTTTAATTTCCCAAATTGAATTCAGCCTTTATAGTTTAAATGCAGATTCCATTAATTACTTTAATATTGATTCACTGTTTATCATCAATGCTTAATTTTTAAAACTTTCTATGTAACATGTCGTTTTGCAGACCAAACAGAGATTACCTTCTCTGGACTGATGCCCACAGCCGAGTACACACTCAGTGTCTATGCTTTGGGCCAGGATGGAGAGAGCCCTCCTCTGGTCGAGACTGTAGTTACGAGTAAGTTAATGGAGTTAAAATTTTAGGATTGAACCCTGTGATTATTAGACCTATATTAAAATATACTTATGTTCAATATATTAATCCCTAATTTCTTTCAGCTGTGGACAAACCAAAGGACTTGGCCTTCACTGAAGTAGACTCGACGTCCTTGAGGATTTCCTGGGAGAGTCCTGATGGGGAGGTGAGCTCATACAGAGTGCTGTTCTCCAGCTCAGAAGAGGGGGAGAGAGAGCTGTTCCCTGCTCCGCATGGTACAGATGAATCTGCAGTGCTGCATGGTCTCCGTCCTGGCACTGAATACACCATTAAAGTTATCGCTCTTCATGACCGCACTCCCAGTCCTCCCCTGGTTGGCACCCAGACCACAGGTACATTTGTGTTACACTGTGGTTCCTATAAGCATGCTGAATATACCAAATGGTTTAAAATACTTTTTTTTGTTGTTTGTCTGTGTAGCTATTCCTGGCCCTACCAATCTCCAGTTCTCTCAGGTTGGCTCCAGTTCCTTTACCATTTCCTGGTATTCAGGACCTAATGTCCAACTGACTGGCTACCGTGTGGCCATCACTCCCAAAAACAAGAATGGACCTACTAAAGAGGTCAACATTGCACCTGACTCCACCCAGTACCATGCCACTGGACTCATGGTAAATATCTTGGCTTTTGGGTTGTATTCTTAGAATGATGCATTTGTGTTATCTTTGGAAAGTCAATTATTGCTCAAATAATAGTCTGCTTTGTGTAGCACTTATGATGAAGCTGCGTTGTACATTTGTGGGTAGCTAGCTTCTGCTAAGTTTTGAGAAATCCACAGCATTGACCTAAAGTATAATAAGAGCCTTGCTGCTTACAATGCTCGTAGCCTGCACTTGGTTTGAGACGTGTAATGTGCTTATCTAGTCAAACCACGTACACACTACCCTCCTTGTTATATAAGCCTGAAGGTATATGAAATATAGAATACTAAGTTAGATTGCAGTTTGTAGGGGTTATGAAAGAAAAATAAACCATTAGGGAGTGTGTGAACGGACAGACGGAAAAACATGCTCCTTAACTACTAAATTATACAATCACAAGGGTGTGATTTTTTTAATCTATATTTGGGCTTCACGTTTGTCGACTGAATTAATTTTTTTTTCTTTGCTTCTCTTTGTAGCCTGCCACTGAGTACGAAGTGGAGCTTTATGCTGTGAAGAATTCTCTTACCAGCCGTCCAGTCAAGGGAGACATTACAACTCCTGACAGTAAGCTATAACGCTGAGAAACATTCACATTATACTTTTCTTAACAGATGCCAGCTGTGCATGAATCTAACAGTTGTTTCTGCCACCATTTTGCAGACATCAGTCCCCCTCGTCGTGTTCGGATCTCCAACTTGAAGGATTCCTCGATCACTCTGACCTGGCGATCCAAGACTGATGCCATCTCTGGTTTCCTAGCGGAGGCCACACCAACTATCGGTGGTCACAGCCCCATCATAAAGACCATCCCACCTGAATCGCGCACCTACACCATCACAGGTAGTTAAATTAAAGTCAAACTGACTTAATCTATAATTCTAAATTGTATGCCTGTTTCACATTCAACCTTCAAAGCATTGATTTAAAGTTGGTAATACCTGTTACATGTAGGTCTACAGCCAGGTACCTCGTACAAAATCAACCTTTACACTTTGAATGGGAATGCCCGCAGTGAACCGTTCACCATTGCAGCAACCACAGGTAACACTTCTGTACCAAAAACTGGTTTATGCTTTTATATGAGTGCTATCTGGTATATATTTTTTACATGGTGAATTTTCTTCCAGTCTTGTCCTAGAAAGTTATCTATTGTTTTTTTATATTCTCAGCTAAACCAGTAATCAGCCCACCAGCAAATATTCGCTTTACCTCCCTGACCCCCAGCACCATCTCCTTCTCATGGGAACCTCCCAAAAGCATCATCACAGGATATTACATTACCCATGAGGAAGTTGATGGCATCCCAAGAGAGCTTGTTCCACGACCTTTCGCTGATCGAACATCCGCCACAATTTCTGGTATTTGTCTTATGTACATCTTTTGCTAGTATGACTTACTCACAGTTAAATTTTATTCTTTTGTCACATTTCCATCTTCCTATTGTAAGGTTTTACATACCTATTTAGCTAGCCAGCTATCTGGTGATATTTTGTTATTTGCTTCTACTTGTTTTTTGGGTTCGGATGGTGCACATCTTTTTTTAATCATTCACAGCTGTTTTCCATCACATCCAAACTAAAGGGCTTTTTGTCTTTTTGTATACAGGTTTGAAGCCAAGCACTGAATACATCATTAAAATTGTTGCTCTAAACAATGCACAAAGAAGCACTGCGCTTGTGGGCAAGGCCAGAACCCGTAAGAGTCTTTACTTTTTCAATTATTCTTTAAGTCATCATTTCCCAACCTTGGTCCTGGAGGACTCCCATTCTGTACATGTTTGTGCTTTCCCTGCCCTATCACACCCAGTTCAGAAAATGCTGCTTATTATCTTATTTAAATTTATGCGAGTGGAGATGATGCTAAAAATTGCAGGGAGGGATTCCTCTGGCACCAGGATTGGGAACTACGGGTGATATAACAAACATGTACCTGTAATTCTAGCTTTCTAATGATAGGGGATCATTCGAAGTATGTGTTGATACATGAATACAATATGGCTTATGCTTTTATAGTTTGGTTTCTATACAGTTTGAAAATTTCTCTGCAGGAATATTAAGGAATTAGATTATGAGGCCCTCTGCAGGATACAATGTGCTACAGCACATCTGAACTCATGCCTATCTCTTCTCCCATTAGAAGTGGAAGAGTTGTCTCCTCAGCTTCCACTGCCTCACCGGCCCAAGCCTGGAATACTGGATGTCCCAGATGAAGAGAACTTTAACAGCAACCATGTGCACCTGGTGGGCCCAAACAAACATGACACACTTGGGCAGCAGGGTCAACACGTGTACACTGAGTATCAGAACCTGGGCCCAGCCAACCGCGGGCAAAATCAGCCCCTGGCTCCACACCACAGTGAGCCGCTGGTTTACATTCCTCTGCCAGGGCCAGATGGCCACAGAGTGCCAGTGGTGAAAGTGAGTGATGGCACATTGCCTGGGATCTCCTTTGAGAATCCTTTCAATGAGACAGAGCTGCCTCAGGAAGCCCAGACACAAACCACCATCACATGGCCAGGAGTGCCTCGCAGCACAGAGTACATCGTGTCCTGCAGTCCGATTGACGAGATCAACGAGCAGAGCTTCCAGGTGAGCATAAAAATATATATAGTTTCACAGGAAATTATTATAAAATTTAAAAACTATGGAATTGAAGAATTAAAAGCATTTTTTATATGACAAACAATTCTAACTGAATTTGGCACATTAACATTTGTGAGCGTTTTTGAATGCGAGTGTAAGTGCAAATTTATTTGTTCCCCTCTTTCAGATGCATCTTCCTGGTTCCTCCACCAGTGCTACACTGATTGGTCTTACTTCAGGAGCCTCCTATAAAATCATTGTAGAGTCTGTAGAAGGAGAGAACACGCAGAAGGTTCTGGAAGATGTTGTGACTGTTGGCAACACTGGTAAAGCCTGCCTTGATAATAAAAACCATGACTCTACTTCTTAATGTGCTTTTCTCTAAATATGTCATATTTTATAGTTCTAGGACAAGGACCAGAAGCTGAACTAGTGCCCCTGGCCAGGGACGTGTGCTATGACACATTCACTGCAATCTACCATGAGGTCGGTGCCGAGTGGGAGCGCATGTCAGAGACGGGCTTTAAGCTCTGGTGCAGGTGTCTCGGCCTTGGCAGCGGCCATTTCCGATGTGATTCATCCAGTGAGTGCCTGAGCCAGTGGTACTGCATGCTAAAACCTACACCTCACCTCACAGCATGGGCAGCTAAAACCAATGGTTACATCATATCGACGTCTGTCCATCAAAGCACTCTGATGAAGTGTATTTTTTGACAGAGAAAAATATGGTTTAACCATATCTAAACCCCATAACACATGCTACTATGCATTACTCTGCCCATGCTAGCCCCATTTGTCATGCTTGTTTCTATTATTAAACATGATGATAAATGAGGAGGTGACTTCTGTCTCAGATTTGTATTGTCAACTTGTAACCAGATGATGCGAAACTCTGAGACCCAGTTGGTGTTCTAACAATGTATGAATGCCAGGATCATTGATTGATCAATGTTATCACTGTGTATATGTATATGTATATGTGTGTGTGTGTGTATGTGTTTAAAGGATGAATTCACTCTAAAGGGGAATCCAAAAGCTAAATCAGTCACTCAGTTAAAGGGTAGATGTACAATGTAGACTGTTCCACTGGTTATTTCTTACTTTCACTCTATCCGTCAAACAGAGTGGTGTCATGATAATGGTCATAACTATCGGATCGGGGAGAAATGGGACCGCCAAGCTGAGAATGGTCACATGATGAGCTGCACCTGCCTGGGCAACGGGAAAGGAGAGTTCAAGTGCGAGCCACGTAAGTTGGTTTACCTCAGGCTACTCACCATCCTGTGAATGCTATTTATTACTAATGCAGCTGGATTGGGATGGTGGTGAGAAGTCATAGTGCCAGTACAGAACAGTCTTTTTTTGTCCATGTCCTTTTATTTGTTTACCTTGGCAATTCAATCGGTTGTGCCCAAATACCTGTAACATGTAAATTGTTTTCAGTGGTGGTATAATTAGCAGTTTTGAGGATTTTGGAATTAGGATAATTTGATTGACATGGTCTCAAAATTGTGTTTGTAGATGAAGCTACATGTTATGATGAAGGAAAGATGTACAAGGTTGGAGATGAGTGGCAGAAAGAGTACCTTGGCAACATCTGCACCTGCACATGCCATGGTGGACAGCAGGTAAGACATGGTTCTTTGCTGGAATATAGGAGAATGTATTGTCCTTTATTTACTTAATTTTTTTATCTTTGAGTTGTAGTGCATAGATATATTGTCTAAATCCTGTTTCCACAGGGCTGGCGTTGTGAGAACTGCCGTCGACCAGGTGCGGAGGTAAATGTTGACCTCATCCAGCCTCCAGTGCACACCGATGTTTATGACCGCTACAGACAGAATGCCTTACGCAAACTGGTAGGTCTTGCTTAATCAACAAATATTTAAGAACATTATCCGGTCAGATATTCCAACAAAATGATTTTTCAAACAAAAGGATCTTCCATGACTAGTAAACATGGTATTTGCTGCACAGTGAAGGTATTTCAGAATGTGAAGTGAAGATATATTAGAATGGCTTGTCTTTTCTGACATGACATCATTAACATTCAGCCCTGTTGTAGGCCCAGCTTGTTACATTTTAATTAGTTTTGAGCTTCATCATGCGAAAAAAAGTGCCAGATCCATACATGACCAAAGTTCAGATTCCAAGGTTGTTGTCCTTCTTTCGGCTGTTCCCTTTAGGAGTCACAGCATCAGTGTCAGTCAATCAATTATACAGCTTTCTGTTTTTTGTCAAAGCGACTAAATCAGCCATAACATAAAAAATTAACATTATAAGCACATAAGTTTTGGCTTCCCCTCGTGTAACTGGCATAACTCCAAAAGACCTCTGGGGGTGTGCTGTGGTGTTTGGCACCAGGAAGTTGGCAGTGGATCCTTTGTGCGCTGTGGGAGCGGGATGGGTCCTCTGTGAAGTGGTACTTGTGCATCCTGTGGGTCATTGATCAGATTGGGATCTGGGGAATTTGGAGGATGGATTGGTGGCCTTTCTATCGTGAAAAGTATTGAATTTTCTGTGGGCCTTTGAACCCCACAAACTTTGGTGAGCTTTGGATGCCCATGATCCTGTCACCAGTTTACTGGTACTGTATATAACTGATAATCAGTGTTAATATGTTAATGATATGTGGTCTTATGTTATGGCTGATTGGTGTAAGTAGGATTCTCTTGATAGAAATACATCAGATAAATGGAAAATAATATGGTAGAAAAAAAAATAATAATAATAACAAGGTAAAATAAAGTTAAAATGTAAATAATTTCTAATTTTCATCCTCATCAAACTGTCCTGTGAAGCCTTAAGTTCTGTAGATGCTTCTCTGGTTTGTGTGCTTTTCATTCAGTCTTATTTTCTGAATTAATCACTCTCATTCTTTATTTCTGTTCTACAGAATATCCAATGTCCCATCGAGTGCCTCAGACCTGACCTGCTAGCAGATGCCCAAAGCCCTTCGAAATAAATTTCATTTTCTGCAGTGTTGGAGAGGAGCGCCCCCTAGACACTGTCCTTACTGTATTATGCCTCAGTGTGCCTTATTTTCTTCCCCCTGTCCTGCTGCCTCCACACTGCACATTCAATCCTGATACACCTCACTGTTCCCTCACTATCCAGGACAGCCCATACTCATCCTCCCTCCTGTTAACCACGCATTTGAGTGGCTTTGGCTTCTCTTAGGATGACTCCTTCAATCTGGTTCCTCTCTCAGTCCTGGAGAGATATGGAGTTCTTCTAGATTCTGTCATGTTTTTTTTGTTTATATTTTTCGCACCAGCTGAATCAGCCAAGACCAAAGACTGTATGACTTTACATTGTTGGGCATTTTTGCCACATTTGTCAGTAAAACACCAATTTTATTGAAGATGTGACTTAACGTTACGGCCTATATCCATTTGTCTCAGTGACCAATCATAAAAAAGTGTGACCAATCATAAAACAAAAAAATCAAGCACTGTCTAACAATGGAAGTCTCTGTGCCTTGTAGGCATTTTATTAACTGTAGTATTGACCCTGTTTTTTAATTGGTTGGTTTGACTCTGTGTCCTCTGCTTTCATAGGGAAAGCACTGTATTCATGATGACATACACATTGTAATGTTTTTCTTTTTATTTATCCCTTTTTTTTTTTCAATGCATTTTTATCAAATGCAAATTTGGATGTACACTTTTTTTTTTCTTTTTTTTGTGATTTTTAGGTGCCAGTCTTAACTACTGTGGATGAAATACCTTTTTAATAAACTTTTTATATAAATAAATGTTTGTCATTTCTTTTAAGGTATTTTTATTTTGTTTAACGGAAGAAATTTTACATTAAACCCCGCTTTTAGGTACACATCTCGCTTTTCATTCATTCTCACTCATCGTCTACACTGCTTAATCCTGTATACAGAGTCGCAGGGGGCCTGGAGCCTATCCCAGGAGACTTAGGGCACCGAGGCAGGATACACCCTGGACAGGGTGCCAATCCATCATAGGCCACACATTTATTCACACACTATGGGCAATTTGAAATTGCACATTAGCCTAATCTCTATGTCCTTGGACTGTGGGAGGAAACCCACCAAGCATGGGGAGAACATACAAACTCCATGCACCCAGAGGCAGGAATCGAACCTGGCTGTAAATCATCCCCAGAACCCTGTAGGTTTAAGGCGTCAGTGCTAACCACTACTCCCACGTGCCTCTTTTCATTCATGGTAACTTATTACCAGATCTCCTTAGTGATAACTTTGGCATTGAATACAAACTAACAATGCAAGTTCACTTCTAATCTTGTAGGAATTGATCAATTTAAGGTGAAGACTGAAACCTGTTCCCCTGGGTCAAAGGTCATAATGAGGCTTTGGTTATACCTACCCTTAGTTCTGGTTTTCAGAACTCAATTTCACAGAGCGCACCCCTGTCTATAATCTACCGCTGACTTCTATCTCCACTGGATATATGCCCATACTGTATATTGTACCCAGCCACTGATATGCATGCCAGTCCCAAGCCTGGAGATAAATTGGATATGATTCTGAAGTAAGGGCATCCGGTGGAAATCCTGTGTTGAATCATTCCAGATCAATGACCCAAGAAATAAGAAGAAAAAAGCAAGCACTCCACTAGCATGTTCACACTCACTGAGTTCTGATCATGCACACCTGTTTCCAATCACACACACACTTTTTTTTTTTTTTTTTTTTGACTTGCCTTGTTCAGGGGCGTAGATTTAGGGTGGACGGAGGGGATGTGTCCCCACCAATATCCTCCGACAATTGAAATGTCCCCACCAATAATTTAATCCACTTTAAAAAATAATAATAATAATAATTTAAAAATCGTGTTGTCAACATTAACCCAGACTCGCAGAAAGGGAAAAATCACATTCTCTCCTTGAGTCCTCCCGCCCCCAAAACACATATGGACATTTTGATTGGCTGTGCCTTTCCCTGCTATCATGTGATAGGCTATGGCTGCGTTCAGATACAAGCAGCGCCAAAT
>JAQQZT010000036.1:22372028-22387853 GCA_030068275.1 Clarias platycephalus | reverse complement strand
TGGAGATGCCGCTAATTTGAGTCTCACTTTTGCGCGGAAGTCTGGCTTTATTTAGCTACTTTCATGGAACAGGGCCCCAGTCTTTTTGATGCTTTGTGATCACAACAGCTTCTTAGGATACCAGAGTATGGATAAACCCCTCCATGCAAACATCACTCTAGGGATGTAAAGGTGTGGTCCAGAGCCTGAATGATATGACTTTACCCTGCCAGTGTTTTGACTTGGTCCATCAGGGTTTGGTCTCTGGTGGCAGCTCCATTCTACTGTATCCACAGTGCAAATGAGAGGGACTAAACAAGCAAGACCCGCCAATTTAATCAGAAGCATCACTATTAAGCCCTCACTTCCTTTATTTTGTTTGTTTGTTTGTTCAGCACTTAATAGATATGTATATGTCTCAACCGGTGTGTGTGATGCTGTAAAAAAGTAAGGCATTGAATATAAGACCAGCCCAAGGCAGAACAACAGAGCAATGGTGCGCAGGGAGATGGTGCGCAGGGAGATGGCGGGTAGGCATGAACCTGCTTGATTTTGACATCAGTGTTGAAAGCAGGCATGGATGCACTCCATGTGTTAATCTGTAATCACTTGCATGTACACCAGTCCTCATAAAGACTGCCAAGCTGGCATAATCCAACATGTCCGGAGTACTACTGATGGGAACTACAGTACTATCCTTTGTTCGTACGTCTGTCTGTTTCATAAATGTCCTAAGAAGTATTTGGACATTTTAAGCTACAGTTACAAATAATTTTCTAAAATGACACGTTTAAAATTATAAAAAGAAAATAAATAGATTTTTTTTAAAAAAGACATTAAATTATTCTAATTTTGGTTAAATAAAGGAATTATTTATGAATGACAACAAATATAAATACCCAGAGACAAAAATCAAGTAAAGAAGATGATAAATAGCAGCAACAATCGCTTCAGAATTCAATTATATTAACCACACACATCACAAGCTATTTAAAATGGATTTAAATGTGCATATACTTTTAAAGAGTAAGAGAGTGAGAGTATGTGTGTGTTATTGAGGCATAATGAAAATCTGACGGCTGTTTATACAGTGCATTTGGGAAATATTTGTATTTCTCTGTTTTTATTAAGCAGGTCTAATTAATCAGCACAATATTTCATTTTAGAAATCAGCTTTATTATTTTTTATTCACTGGTACATAGGAAGGTGACACAGTGGTGTAGTGGTTAGCACTATCGTCTTGCACCTCCAGGGTCTGGGTTCGATTCCCAGCTAGACGCGATTCCCATCTTTGTGTGCATGGAGTTTGCATGTTCTCCCCGTGCTTGGTGGGTTTCCTCCCACAGTACAAAGACATGCAGATTAGGCTCATTGGCATTCCAAATTGTCAGTCTCGTACCTAAGTTTCCTGAGATAGACTCCAGGCCCCCCCGTGACCCTGAATAAAGTATAAAGCGGTATATAGATGATAGAGTGAGTGAGTGACTGGTACATAAAAAAAAACGCTCATACTCAGATTATCCTTTGAAATTTTCTTGCTTTTTTAATTTTCAAATTAAGTGACAATATATACAGTAATATACAGTAAAGAGAGTGTATTTGATTGCCTTTTTGAGGTCTGTTTGTTACATTTGTATAGGTACTGTAATAATATTTTCATTATCCCTTCTGATTCTTACTTAACTGTAAAATATTACTTGTCTTGGATCATTTGGACAAAAAAATTTTCAAATCCCAAACTGATTTACTTTAACCAATCCTTGCAGTAGCATCGTTAAATGTGTGTGGGAAGTGCAAACACTACAATTTTACAGCAGGGGGCAGTATTGGCTTGTACTTCCTTAATAATTCAAGCTTTTATCATTTCTGTAGATTTGTAGCAGATCGCTTTCATGTGATGCCATGATGTGTTTTAATGTTTTACACAATCACCTTCTAACAGATCTTGGATCTAATGCAACATTTCATTCATATATGGGTAACTCATCAACAAAAATGAACTACAATATTATACAAATAAAATGTAACATTACAGTTATACTGTACGTTGGACCCAATGTTATGATGTAAGAGCCAAAGAAACACTTTTGAACTGGTTATCTGACATGCTTGTGTGACTCAAACGTAAATGTATATAGTCTATAAAAAAAAAAAAAAAGTAATAATTTTAGTACATTAGTTCATAATGTTGCATACATTTTAATTTGTAAAAATAAGGCAACAAGGCACATAAGTAGGGGAAACTGAAAGATTTACAGTTATACTGTATATACACAGACAGAATGGTAAGTAATAAAAAAAAATCTCTTTTTTTTTTTAATAAGAAGGCATATCGAGTGCTTCCCAATATTTGGTGAATAAGTCATGGATAAACAATGGACTTTTTCATATTTGCCAAAATATTTATTCTGGTATTCATAGTACTTCTTTGTCAAAATGTTATATTGCACATTTGCCTATGTAAGTTATGAAATAGCTAGCAACCTGGCTTGTAAGACTATAATTAAGCTATAACTCTATGAACACCGGGGCAGCATGGTGGCGTAGTGGTTAGCACTGTGGCCTTTGATTGTTCTCCCTATACTTGGTGTGTGGTTTCCTCTGGTTACTTCAGTTTCCTCAGTACAAAGACATTCAGAGTAGGCTAATTGGCATTTTCTAATTGCCCAGTGCGTGTGCGCGCACACGTTTGTGCACTGCAATGGCCTGGCAACCTATCCAGGGTGTACCTCACCTGGTGCCCCAAGTCCCCTGGCATAGGCTCCAGGTCCATGGCCCAGTACAGGATAAGCAGCGTAGAGGATGAGTGTAGCAAAACTTTCATTATTTTAAGGGAGGAAAAGTGTTTTTTGTCATAAATGCTGTAACATGGTATGCATGTGCTTTCTTCCATCGTTTGTTCCTACTATGTACTTATGCATACTGTAGTTTTGATACGCAGATGAGGTCTGTGGCTTATAAATGAAATATGAAATCTATTACCACTGAAGCAGTGAACTATGAGCTTCTATTGCCCAGTAAAATGAATTTTCTCTTTGTGAAGTACAAAACATCACCACGTTCATCCATGGCCAAAGTCTTTCATTGATAGTGATTCAGAATCTGAAGTGGTGATAGTAAGTACAGCCTTCAGGATTACTATAATCATCATACTGACCACTAAAGAATACATTCAGTCATTATCTGCCAGTAGGCCTATAGATGGCTGTTATGTTTGTCAGGGAGGTTGCCAGTTTTGGCCCACATTCTACACTCAAAACAAAACAAACTGTACACAGTTTAAATGGATATAATGTGCTTTAAAAACATTATCATGGTATACTTTTCTGTTTCACTGTGGTTGGCAAATAATTTACATAAAGAATAATACTTGTAATTTAAGCTGAGATATTAAGGCATTAACTCAACAATCCTTAAAATGCAGAGAAGGAAAATAACTGTTTTTTTTTTTTTTTTTTTAACTGCACCACAAGCCTTTGTCATGAACCCTTTTATTTATTTCCATGCCAAATAATCAGCCAACTAACACTTGCATTCTTGTATTGTTTTTCTCACCTCAACAGCACATAATTGCCTCATTCGGAGAACACTTCAAATATACACTCCCCACTGAGCATGACTGGGACATTTCTTTTTGAATCCTATAATTTCCTGTGTTTTGCTTAGATTTGGGCTTTGTAAAGGAACTGCGGTGGATGTGAATGGGTTTTGGGTCTGCTGGGCGTTACTGGATCAGGTCCAGTTTATCTACAGTAGTTCGCACAAATTCATCTCGGCTTGCTTGACCAAGGTATAGCTAATGGAAATAATTGTTCCCTTTATTCACATCTGAATATAAAGCGCAACAGGTAGAGAACTTATTCTCTAGAAAAAGGGGGGGGGGAAAGGTGCTAGTTCAGATATTAATAGAGGAAAGTTATTTCTTTGGCAAGGTCTGACTTAATTATACTCCATTTGTTCCCTGCAGTTATTAAACTCCTGTAAAAGTGGTGTGGAAAATTCCCTCATTATAATTAAAGTTGGATTATTGCTGTCATTCTGTTATATTATGTTGATTAAGTTTAAATGTATGCTGTGCTGTGTGTGATATTTCATCCGAGAAACATAATATAAAAAGCCTACATTGTGCTAGATTTACACACTGAGTTATTACCTATCTAAAGGATGAAGCAAAGTATAAGGGAGTTCTAAAGCTTGTACTTATGAAAATATTTTCACTAGGGTCTAGTTTCCGACACACTTGACATTTAAAGCCTTCCCATTCCTGCTCAGCTATATAATCATGCCTGATGCTGTTAATATATTCGCCAATACCAAGTCAAACTGGTACTGTACTTTTGATTGTGCACAATAACAGAATACAGTTATGAGAGTAAAAGCCACCATTATTTTGCTACATAATCACCTGCTGCACTAATGCCATTTTCCCTCGGGTTCTCTGATGCTAGGATACCATCAAGGTAGAAAGTTTTCCCAGTTTTCAAGTTTTAAAATGCTGGCCTCCGAGAAACTCTAATGAGCCGAGCATGTGGAAATGGCTTGGATCGAGGTCAGGACTGTACAGGGGATGTGGCAATAACTCCAATCTGAGTTCCTGTGATGTGCACATGGCATTCGTGAATGACTGTGTGTACAGTTCCCACAGACAGTTATGCCTCTTCCATAAACTGACGACAAGTTATCCATCGATTTCCCAGAAACAGGCATTCAGCTTGCTGATAGTTCACAGGAAAGATTGCAGTAGACTCTGAGCCACCTCGACCTGGATAGTCATTCACTACTTACTGACACACGGACATCTTTACAACGTTTGAACCATTCAGATGTGTTTCTGTGGCTAAGAATTTCATCTCCGTACTGTGCTTGAAACTGGAGAACTCTATTCAAGTCCACTTTGTATATTACAATAATATTTTGCCATACAATTGTCCATTGATCAGTGCTATGTGACCTGTTGTTTAAGACCATAGACACACCGAATCCTGCTCTCTGACAAAAGAGGTTGTAATGCGCTCCGTGCCCTCCAGTGTCTCACTGTTACAGAGTTCTAATAAATTACACATGGAACAGTCTGGAGGTTGGCAGGTTCTCTCCCTTGGCCAGCGATTTACCGCCTTCTGCCTGTGTAAATCAATCTGTGTAGCATCGGCAGGAACCACACTCATCCCCCACTGTGACACACACAGCTACTTACTGTCACAGGCTCTGAGATATATAGAAGACCAAATATTTAATTTGGCAAGGCATTCCAAAACCAGGAAAGAAGATTTTGTAAAATAAAAAAAGGATCTTAATGAAAAGTGATCATGTAGTAAGCAATGCTTTTGTTGTGTGTGTGTGTGTGTGTGTGTGTGTGTGTGTGTGTGTGTGTGTGTGTGTGTGTGTGTGTGTGAGAATGATTTAGGGTATAAAAGTATGATTATAATAGTAAACTGAAAAACAATTTTTGCATATTATTGTGTATTTTTGTCTGTTATTACCACTAGATGGTAATGTTAGCCACGGACAAAGAGGTGTGTGTGTGTGTGTGTGTGTGTCTAGCATGTTTACATATCTGGTTAGTGATTACACAAGATTGAGAATATCTAACAGTATCTAGTGGGGACATATTATGGTCCACATTAGGCAAACTTTTTTTTTTTTTTCCTTTAAAAAAAGGAAATCAAAGGAAAAAAATGTATTATCTTTGGTTACTAATGTTATTCTAGTTATTTGAATGAAAAGTCCTCACAAACATAAGACGAATGTGTTCGAGCTTGAAGGTAGACATGTCCCAGTTGGGTACAAAATGACATACAGTTTCACACTTCACAGATATCACGACTACCGCGTTGACATAACTGCACTTTGTCAACACTGCAAGTTATACATCGAAACTACTATAAACACATTACACAATGTTTAAAGCACAAGTGTTGCATCAGTCCACTGATCTCTACTTACCCGGGATGTCACACGGAAAAAGACTGAAACCCGGCGTGCTGTTTTTTAAAGTGGCTTTAATTGCTTTCATCCATCTTCTGTGCTGAGAGGAAAGGTTCAGAATGGACTCCATTTCACACTGCATGCACTTCTTGTAATAAGCGAGAGCCAGCAGGTGTGAAATATTTCTGTTTGACCATGTTTTATTTTATGATTATTGCATTGTTCATTCATTCAGTGATTCGTCCATGATGTGGAGGAAACTTATAAGGCAATCCTCGTCTACTCCTTTTTCTTTTTAAAGGCCAAATGGATTTTTGTGCTAAGGCAGAATTATATGATTTTTTATTTTATTTTATTTTTTTACATCAAGAATTATGAGATCATCTGACTTATACGGAAGGTTAACAACTCAAATAAGCTCCGGTAGAAGATGGACATTCTTTTCTTTTATGAAGGCTGTGGAACAGAAAGGTTCCATTCCATTACTTAGCTCATGCAGCGCTACCCATCTGCACAAGGTTGTTCCAAAGGAAAGTCTTATTCACTTTTCGATTTCTTTTTTTTTTTTTTTCCTTTTCCTCTAGCCAAGCCATAGACTGAGATTTATACTGTAGAATATGGACTGCTAAAGTTTCATCTGCCACCATGTGAATTTATTCAGTGCTCCCTGCTATCTTTCTCACCATGCGTAATGCACAGACACGACTCATATAGTCACATAGCAAAGTAAGGAAGCCATTTTTTTTCCACATCGCGGATGGCGGTTAAGTGTGTGTGTGTTTGTTTGTGCGTGTGTGTGCACACGTTCTGGCCATCTGAGAAATGTGTCAGTTGGACTCTCTCTTGACTCTCTCTCTTCACTCCCCAGATTGCAGCACAGACTGTTAGACATTAACATATTCATGCCACGTTTCCATTTCTCTTCACAAAGTCATAATGAAACATGGTACTAAGCTATTATCTGAAAGAATCTCCCCTTTAATGAAAAGTAGAACCATGAAAATTAGATCTTTTTTTTTTTTTTTTTTTCCTTCTAACATTTTGGTTGGATCCATCTCTTTCTTGATTCTGCTTTTGTGTAGGACAATGAGCGATGTGCTGATCTCATGGCTGTAGCCCCTGCTTCAGTCTCTCCTCAGCACGCAGAATGGCCGACAGGAAATGAAAGAAAAGCTTTGACACTCGCACACCCAAACTCTTTCTGACTTCTGTTCAGCTGGTTCTCTGTCCTTATTTTGTCGTGAGGAAGGGAGATGGTGTATCAGTGCAGACTGAGTAAACTCTCGACCCATTAAGCCTTTAATAGGTTAAAGTGTCGAGAGAGGAGAGCAAGCAAAAGCCATCCCCCGGACAAACCTCCACCCAAAACAAAGCTTCATCAATCACACTCCATAGATAAGCATCCGAGAAAACTACAGCCTGAAGACTAAAATGAAATGACTGCACATTGCTGATGAAATCTTGATGAGCTTTTAATACAGCTCTTTAAACATGCAAACCTTTTAACCTCCTGAATAAGCCACTGAAGTTGAAGAACTATAAGAAAGGAGGTTAAAAGAAATGTTTAAATAATACTGGTGTGGGATTCGGATAATAGTGGAATAAACACAAATTCTGTGCACTTGGAACTAGAGTGCATCTAAAATAAATCTGTATATATTTTTTTCATAATTGAATTTCAAAAATGACTCTCGTATTCTAGATTCCTTACACATCAAGTGAAATATTTTAATCCTTTTTTTTCTCGATGATTCCACCTTACAGCTCACAGAAATTAAAAATCCAGTGTCTCAAAATGTTCTCTCTCAGTCGTTGAAAGAGCTGGGTGTTCGCAGAGTGCTTTATCAAAGCATATTCATGGAAAGTTGACTGAAAGAGAAAAGTGTCATAGGAAAAGGTGCACGAGCAACAGGGATGACTGCAGCCTTAAGAAGATTGTCAATCAAAGCCTATTCAAGACATTGGGAGAGTTTGACAAGGAGTTGAATAATGCTGAAGTCAGTGAATCAAGAGCCACCACTCATACTGTAGACATCGTCTGTTGCATTCTTATTAATAAGCCAGACCTGAACTAGAGACAATAGACACTAAGGAGAAAAATTAACTGGACTTCAGATCATTTGTCCAAAATCCTATTTCCAGTTGAAAGTAAATTGTGCATTTTATTTGGAAATTGGAAATTTATTTGGAAAGAATGAAGAGGCACAGAATCCAAGTTGTGGAAATCTAGTGTGACGTTTCCACAGCCAGTGTCCGTGTAGCCATCTACCAGGAGATTTTAAAGCAGTTCATAGTTCAAATATTTCAAGATACTGGATTTTTGTAATTTTTTTGCTATATGCTGTAATGTTCGAAATCAAAAATGGAAAAAAAAAAGCTTGAAATTTGTCACTTTCAATGTAATGAGTCCACAGTATATGAGAATTCAATTTTTTCTATTAAACTACAAAAAAACTTTTAAATATTTTAAGATGCACTGTACTGTCAGAGGTGCTATTAAACAACTTTAATTGCTAATAAAATTAGAGCAATCAGAATTAATAATTCAACAGCACAGGTAACTTGCATAATTATTCATATAGCTACACAAGGATGTCACACCAACCCTGGAGTATAATTCAACCCAGGTAGCCCATAGTTGTTACATGCACATCTAATATTCAAAATTAGCGCAATGGATAAGCTCCTGGTGATTTAAAAAAAAAAAAAAACGTAAAAAAAAAAAAAAAACCTTGTAAACCATGTGGTGGCAGATATGATATACTGTACATCTCATAGATCTCATATACTGTTATGATATGATGTACATTGTATGCTGTGGTGCATAGCAATGTCTTTTTACTATTACTCATCGTCATTATAGCTGACATAATAGTTCATGTCATGACAGCTTCAAGTGAGTCCTAGTTAGCATGGTTTATTAAATTGTGTTTTGCATGATTATTTATTGCATGATAGTTAATGTGCTATGTATGTCATGATAAGGAAATGTCATAATAACTGACAAAGTACTGTAAGTGTAATTCTCTCTCCAACCTTAAAGGCTGCTTGTTACTTGAGTTTTACTTTTAAAAAGGTCAAGTTTATATTAAAATCTTAAACAATTATCATGCTCTGTTCTTGCCACATTTAATGAAAGCGCTTTCACACTTGTCAACTATAAATAGTTCCTTTCTTCATAAATGCATGTCATTTCAGCCTCTAATTTGTATCTAGTGGTTTCCTAAGCTGTCTTTTCTGCTTGTTGGTATTGTTACACTCCAACTTATGTTTTTTGTCACCTTTTATTTTTCATGTGGTCAGAAATACTGCCAAAAAGGTGAAAATTTGTTTATGGTAAAAATACACAAAGAACATGGTACACTGTATAAGAAAAAGAGTTAAATCTAGATCATTGTCCGGTTCTGGTCAGCTGTTAGGTTCCTAGTTTCCTAAACTTCCTCTGGCTTGCCAGAACCGTTGTTTCCCCAGAGTTCCATGCAATACAGTATGTGAATGGATTTGATGTTGATGCTTTCATCCTTGTTCTCGTATTTATTCACAAAAAAAGATCAGACACTGCCATCATGCATGCTGTGTAGTTGTTTCACATTAAGTTTGTTCAGTTTGTTTTTAACATTTTAAAACTTTTACTTTTTTTTTCTATCACTCTCAGACAACGCTTTCAAATTGTTTTACTTTTTCGCCTTTAGCAAGCGTTTTCCAGCACGATACTGAACATGGGCATATTGTTACATCAGACAGTGCCGTGTGATGATTGTGATAGTAGACTCTGTATTTTCTATTCCATATTTACTGTGTTATGACCTTATTATGCCATTTGCAGAAAACATTACAGTGATTCTTGTTTTATTTCCCCCAAAATATCAAATAATCACAGACACATTTCGCATAATGTTATTACCAACATGTTCAGATCCTGATTATGGGTGTAATCACCTTGGGGGGGGGGTGGCGGGGACCCGGCTCTCCCTTCTAAATCTGTGCACTTTGACACCGAGAGAGCAGCTTGATCGCTTCTATACCATCAGGCCCTTAAACTACTGATGAGCTCTCTGGCAGATCTAAGTGCCTTTTGAACATAGATTAGCATTTAGACAAACCAGCGGCCCCAGACAGACTGGTCTCATTTGTTGGACTGCATCTAAATAGCTGTTTGGCTCCTATGTGGACTTTTATTATAAAGCCGTTGATTGATGGATTTTGGTTTAATTTGGTATGAGGGACAGCACAGCATCTTTAGCCCTTTTGCTACTCTAACTTTTCCGCTCTTTCTGACATCCATCTCCCTTTTGTGCCTGAACTCGGTGTACATTATGGATGAAGCGTCTGACTTTCCTAACACCATGCATAATGTTAATAAACAGTTTTCCTCCGTGCCGAGAAATGAGCTGGGTTAAACAAATGGTCACGTTGTTGTTGTAGCGCCGCTGCCAAATTATTAATCTAGAGCTGCAGTGTAAGGCAGAACCTGGCTGTGATGCTAATGATTGTTACTAAGAATGATCTCTCAATGTGTCACTCAGGATTACAGGGATAAATGATTATTACCATGTTTTACAGCCCATCTTCCTTCACCCTGCCTACACCGCTAGGAGAGTGAGGAGCACACAGGCTGTCTCCTGTTAGGATAACATCTCGTTACGCATTTTTAATTTAGTTCTGCTCATTCATTAAAACCGGAGAAGAGCGAACAAAGACAGGCAATTAAAACCAGCATGGTGGATGTAGTCGCTATTCCGCTCATCTTTAATTCACCTGAAACAAAAATAATTAGAATGTGATATTAAAAATGAAAAGATAAAAAAACAAAATGTCTATCATGTGCGCACAGATAGGCAGGAAAGTTCTTTTTTCCTCTCTCCAGGGAGGAAAAATAAATAAATTCACAGATACTAGTGTCATTGCAGCAGCACTGGTACCTATA
Source organism: Clarias platycephalus (assembly GCA_030068275.1). Taxonomy (NCBI): domain Eukaryota; kingdom Metazoa; phylum Chordata; class Actinopteri; order Siluriformes; family Clariidae; genus Clarias; species Clarias platycephalus. The sequence goes on along the minus strand of JAQQZT010000036.1, from coordinate 22,377,021 downwards.
GAATTTGTGTAATATGAAGGTTATAGATAAGAACAACCTTCTTTAGACAAATGGACATGACACACTTCCTGTCTCTTCTACTGAGGTCAAAAGTTCCATGAGGGTTTTATTCATCTACACAAGCCTACACAAAACATGAATGAATGAATGAATGAATGAATGAACCATTTACCTGTATTTGGCATTGGCTCATATGTAAAGTTCAGTATCATATCCAAACTGACCCTGCTCCAAGCCATCTCCACATGTTTGGGATATTAAGTTGCTAGGAGGCCAGCATTTCAGATGGGAAGCAGGCAGTCCGATCATGGCTCCAGCAAACTGAGATATCATGTTTTATGTTGATGGTATCCTGGGATAAGATACCTGGGATAATACTGTTCTGTTTCTGTTCTAAAGTCCTGGTTTGATTTGAACACTTCTCATACTTTAGGTGGTGAATTAAAGAAAGGAGTATATTTTCTAATAAAGACAAGAGATGCCCACAAAACAGATTTCGATTGTACAGTCAACCTTCCCATAAGATATACAGTACACATTGGGTGGCAGTCCTGTCAAATGCCCTCTGTGACACTGTGAGAAAGGATGAGGATACCTTGTTTTTTCCACATCTTACTCCGAGTTTCTCAGTTTTTCTCTCTACATTATTCTAGTTATTGATAAAAGCCTAAAATCCACTTGAGCACAGCATTTTGTTTGTCTTTGTGTGTTTTTTTTAATTTTTTATAGTAGTATGACTCCTCAAATCTGGAAGTGATTATTTCTGCGTTGCGCCAAAAAATGTTTATTTGTAGCACTCACCAGAATGTTGGTTCAAAAACAAAGATAATTTTCAGATATTTTCATTTAATACAACACCTCCCTTTTTTGCTTTACTATATTACCGTTAACACATTTTTACCCATCACAATGGTCCCAAAGAGATTTCTGCAACAGTACAGATCCGTTTTTTTTTATTTGATTTTATTTTGCTTTTTTTGTTTTTCATTTCCATGATGTTAAACCATGGACTGCATCACCATGAATACAGTCTTTGACAGCGTGAATGACAGAACCCAGTCTAGCATGAGCAACATGTGGCAGGCTGTCTCTTCAGAGGAATGTGCCAACCATCTACTGCACGGTCGTCACTCAGTCCCATCTGTAGCGCACTAGCATACTGCATGTTCCTCCTCTAGTTCCGCAGTCAGTATTTTACTATGTGCCCTGAAACTGTCCCTCTATAGCACGCCTCAGTGGACAGTGAGTATGGTGTTCAAGTGCTTCTAATGGAGCAGAGAAATGGACAACGTTTTCGCTTGAACTTGGGGCTAGAGTGGAAATACAGCAGGGTTTTGACATGTCTGTGGAGGGACGGCTGTGTGACGGGCCATGGAGGAGCAAAGAATTCACACAGTGGGCTTTAAGACCCTGCGAATAAGCCTGTCAGTCACACTGCTGCCTCACAAAGCCAATAATTACTTTTTCAAACCCACAGGGAGACACACACACACACAGTATGTACTATATATATATATATATATATATATATATATATATATACATTGCAGTCGCCAACATATAACACACCTACCTTATTGGTGCCATTGTAGGTATACAATTATCCACTTTATCTGCTCACATGCACCACCACCATATGACTCCTGACTAAATATTATTTGTTTTGAGGTATTCTCAGCAATGCAGTGACCCTGATATTATACTATGAATATGACCTCTGTAATAGTCGCATTAGTAAGAGTTTTAAATATCTATATGAGAACATTTCAACAAAACCAGCTAACACTGATGCCTTTAGTTAAAAACCGGCTCCAATGATGGACTAAATAACAATGAACACATATTGTGTATTTAAAAAAAATAAGCCGTCCCTAACTTTACACCCACAGTGTAGTGGACCAACAAGATACAGTATGTGCTGTGCCTGATATACAGTATGTATACCGGTAACACACATACATTATCATCTAAGTGCTATTACTGTGCTGAAAATAGCTCTACAGCCAAATGATATGTGGTAAGTGCTGGTCCTGTGGCAGGCTCCGTCTATTAATGATCGTTCTCAGTATGTGCAGGACATGGACCATGTTCCAATGGGAACCCTTTTTTTTGTTCTTTATCACATATAGACTTTTTTTTTAGTCTCTTTTGTATTTTTGCATTCTCTATTACACCGTCAAAGACATACAGCCTCTTCCTCATTCACACAGGCTTTGTGACTTTGGGAAAATCATCTTACATCTTTCACAGTTTTAATGAAAATCACACTTCAGCACATTTCCACATGATGCTGAAAGACTGTTGAAACTCATGAACCAAGGTAGATTGGTAATGATGGCATAAATCATGGGTTTTAAACTCAAATTCAGTCAAGCATCCTTGTGAGCCTTTGAAGGTAAATGATGTAAGACTATTAATTTTATCTATTCTGTTAATTAAACGTAATAAGCTAGGCTCTGCATGTAGCATATATAGCCGGCATTCACTCAGTACAAGAAAAGAGTTTCTTTCCAAGACTCCAATCTCCTATTTTAACACTGGTAGCGATATCAAATCCAGCGTGGGAAGCCCAGATAGGTGTAAAACATTCTTGGGAAGCATACCTTCACATGCGAGGGTCAGAGAAGGACAAGGCTGGGCAATCCTAATCATCCATCTCTGGTATTCCTGTTATAAGGGTCTCTTTGTGGTCTCAAATAGACTTCCAAATGAATGACATGATGCCAGAGGAGGAGGGTAGATGACACCCAGATGGCAGGGTCAAGGGTTGACTTGAGCTAATCTTTAAACTTGCACATTGGTTATGATTGTGAAGTTGATGAGTTAACTCGTAGACTATAGCAATAATAGACCTGATCAGCAGAGATCAGCAAATCTGAGATGAACAACGCGCAATGGAATCTTATATGCCATGGGTGCCGGAATAGCGTTAGAGTTAGCACACAACCGTGCTTGTGGCCATTGATAAAACGACATAATTCAAAAAGATTGCCTTGATGAGATACTAGACTAAGCTTCCTGCTATGAAGGGCAGCCATGAGTGATGTCAAATTCTTTCGCCATCCAAAACATCTCAGCCTGCTCCACATTACCAGATGGGAGTTCTGCTGGATATTTTTTCCAGGGCTCAAAGGATAAAATAAAGTGGCCTTATATTGTTCTCTGCACTTCTGCTGGAGTTGGCAAGCACAGAAAATTGTCAATAGTACCTCGATAGTATCCTGGCTGGAGACCATGGTGCAGTGGCTGTCCACTTAAAGTTCCAGAGTGCCCTCATGGTTGACTTTTCTTTTACTTATGCTGTCACAGCCCCTTCTTGCACTCTATGTTGGTACTACCTTAGTATACTTAGTTGTGTACAGTGTGTGTGTAGGTTGGTGTGTGATACATGGCTATCCTGACATACTGTACATGTACCAGTGATCCTGACCCTTTCTGTTTTCTAGACATGCCTGCTCCATCCTAAAGGCCTGATTCTCGTTGGAGTTCTCAACACCTTGGAGATTGCACACTGCTGATGTGGATGGCCCCATATTGTCTGAGTAAAAATATGTGTGACCACTTAGTTCTACTTAAAAGCCATGAAGATGACTTTTAGCTGCACACTATATAACACACAGTAATCATTTTGCAGTGATGGCTTCTCTTCTGTTCTTGCAGTAAAAGTTCTTTCACTGAACTTTTATTATTTTCAGCTTTATAGGTCTCTAACCTGAGTGCTTTCAGGATTTGGAATTAATTATTAAATTATACTGTTTCTGAATCACAGCTTATGAGTTTCATGCTGTAGTAAGCCTAAACAAAATTGTTCACATTTGCCTCTTCAACACCATGGATCTTAGTGATCCTCAGCAGCGCCTCTTTAGTCTTGCTTTCTCTAATGTATGCCAGTCACAGTACAGCTTCAGCAGCCACTTTAACCTAAGAATGTGTATCAGGCAGCCAATGCTCACGTCAGCAATCTAACAGCTTCTAAAACCTGCAGTCCGATGGCGCAGCACTCATTCAAGAAGTCCTGCCGGGGTGCATCTCTTGCTCTATTAGTCTTACTGAAAGCATATCCTTAAGTAAAGAGCCTCATCTGGAGCCTCTTTGCTTTTTGAGTGCCTTTCTGGCTTGGCATGCATCCCTTGTTCACACGGTTTGAGAGATCTCAGCACATACATTGATTTCTGACAATCGACAAACTGGACTATGAGATTGAGATTAGATTTGTGGCGGTCAGTGTGTGTATGTGTGTGTGTGTGTGTGTGTGTGTGTATGCACATGGAATAGTTAGGTATGTACAGTATAGAAATTTAGTTTTTTAGTATGGATGACTATATAGACAGATAGACACCATATTGTTTGTAGATAGGCATCATATTATCTGAATTACAAATTCTGTTATAAACGTTTATCATGTCTGCACTATTATGTACAACCCTATTTATTATTTCCAAAAATAACTTAAAATTAATGAATATATTTACATTTGGCAGTCGTCTTTATCCAGGGTGACATTTATTTCATTACACATATGAGCAGTTAGGGTTAAGGGCCTTGCAGTGGCTCAACAGTGGCAACTTGACGGTGCTGGGGTTTGAACCTACAGTAGGACCTACCGACCAGTAGTCCAATGCTCTGATCAAATGAACTACTCCTGCCCTGAATAAAGAACCTTACAGAAGAATATTTGACATCTTGCAAAGAAAACAACATAGTACATGACAAACCAGTTTTCAGATGGAAACAAACAACAACAACAAAATTCAGGAGTAGACTCCTGAATTTTGCATGAAAATAGAATGTAACAAGTGTGACAAAGTTACCAGAAGAACTCCAGCATGCTCAGGAACACATAACAGCTGTTTTACTTATAAAACTGTACACATCTGTATCTAACACTACTGACCAATTTCAGCAAAGAGTTTTCTAATTCAAATTTTATTTGTCACATACACAGTCATACACAGTACGATATGCAGTGAAATGCTTACACAACCGCCAGTGA
>JAQQZT010000036.1:22356832-22371200 GCA_030068275.1 Clarias platycephalus | reverse complement strand
ACACACACACACACACACACACACACACACACACACACACACACACACACACACACACACACACACACATACACAGAATCCCTCAACAGATGGAGAATGAGTTAAAGTCATAAAAAAGTCACTCTGTTTCGCTGTTGTTTTAATGGCGACTCATTGGGGATGAAATGCTGTGAGGTAGGCGACTGCTCTGTTTAATGATTATACCATTGTTTCTAAGTGCTGGTGGAGTAGAATGGTATTGAATGAAATTTTGACCTTGCTGGAGCTATTCCACGTCACATTAGGGTGCATGGGTAAAATTCATGTGTTTGGGACGACTTCTTATCTTTTTAATCCTTTGCTCAGCATATCGTTCAGCACTAGGGGTAGAGACTTGAGTAAAATGATTAGTATTTACTGTATGTGTAAAAGAGTTAAATGCATGTGCTTTGATTGAGTATTGCTTTAAGTGTCCACCACGCCTTCAATACGCTTACCAACCAGCTCCAATAAACTTGCCGACTGGGACAGAAATACACACGTACCCATACACAAAATGGTGTCTGAATGTTTTCTCCTAAAAGGATAGAAAAATATTTAAATGCTAGTTCGTGGCATGTTCATCCATTTCATCAAGAGCGAAAAAGTCAATGACATGTTCTAGGAAGAATAAAGAGAGGGAAAGTTGTGTACTGTATATACTGTAGACGTCCCAAGATAAACCACAGGAAGTATTACCATATAAGGAATGACAAAGAGCTAACAAGGGAGGGGTTGACCTGGAAAATCTATCCCCATATAAGGGAAATCTAAGAAGACACGAGCATAAACCTTCTTCATATTCTCATGGTTTTGTGACTCCTCGTGCTAAGCAGCTGCAAAGATGCTGTAGAAAACGACTTCTACTTAGATGCTCTCATTGCTTTAGGCCTGGTCTCAGATATGGTCTGTGGTTCTATTTCAAATCTCTATGGCATTGTTATGACCTGGACAATGTCTTGACTTTTGATAGGCCATGAGGTTTTATTTAGTTCCGTTCTATTTCTCTAGTTTTTTTTTCTAACAATAGACATTGTCACAAAGTAGCGTTGCAGATATGTGACTGCAGGTTTTGTTCACTAATGAGCAAACCAGGGGAAAGATAAAACTCTCTGGGACAACAAAAGTAGGAAACCTTGATAGGAGCCAGAGTCAAAAAGGATACAGTACAATTCTCTCCTGAATGATACTGGATAATGTCACTATCCATGCTTAGTTTTTTATGAGTAGTGGAAAAAGCAGAGAACATTCTTTATGATTACAAAACCAGTCTTTAGGTACAATTTGATATTATCCAGGGTGAAATTATGCACTGAGATAAGCTGAGTTTGGGGTCATGAAAGGTTTGTGGGAAGGGCAGATCCTCGGTGTATCCACATTGAAAAATCCACAGCAGTAGAAAGTGAGAGTGAAGTTAAGCATCAATATAAATCGGGCAGATTCAGAAGGTGAGACAAGAAACAACAATATGTTGAGAAAATGCAGCATTGTGATGACTCTATCAGTGTTTCAAGGCTGTATGTTAGTGAAACAGCATATTAATTTGTAGTATTGAATGATAGCTCTAAAGAAAATAACAGTGGAGGATCACAAGAATGACCAAAAGAAGAGAGAACCTTCCTCATTTCTTACATTTTGCTGTTAGTATAGAACCTGTGCAATCTTCCGAATAAAGGTTTTGCAATTTGAAGATGATTGTACATGCATAAGGTGGTGTACTTAGGAACTGGGGAATTGAAGGTAGTAAACAACTTGCCAAACAGACATCATTATAGCTCACTTTTAAAATATGGGATCACTGAAGTGAGTACTGATGCTGTAATCCCTCAGTTACTTCGCGTGAGTCTTCCAGAGCTTTCTTGTCTAAGTTTTGATATCTTGCAGCATAAGGAGGGCAGCTTGGAGGAGTGATTGTTGAAGGATATCACTTGGTACTGCTGGGAATTTTGGATCTGATTGGATAGTTTCAGTGCTACCTTTATTATATCCTCAGAGGAGTTTCTAATTCAATTACATTTTATTGGCATAGAATTTTTAATAATATTTATATTTAAGGCATTTGGCAGATTCCCTTTTCTAGAAAGAATTACATAAGTGCAATAGGTCAATATATCCTTACTCTAGTTCACTAGAAGTATCACCAGTCAATGACTGAAGGATTTATTTATTAATTTTTGTTTATTTATTTGTGAGGGGGGTGTAACCTAAATACCTAAGAAATGAATAAGTCTTTAGATGTTTCTTAAAGATTGCCAGTGACTCGGCTGTATGGACATCAAGGGAAAGTTCATTTCACCACCTAGGTGCCAGAACAGAAAATGATCTAGATGCGTGTCTTACTCGATCCCTAAAATATGGTGGGACTAGTTAAGCAATGCTGCAGGACCGGATGGAACAATGGTCATCGTCACAAAGCAGTCTTACAGAATAAAAAAAAACTTGGATATACATTTTTTTAAAAGTAAGGGAAAAGTATAATTTATAATGATCACTTATCCCCGATGAGCAAGCCAGGGGCACCATGGCAAGGAAAAACTCCCTGAGATGACATGAGGGAGAAACTCTGAGAGGAACCAGACTCAAAAAAGATCCAATCCTCATTTGGGAGATATCAGATGTCACTATAAATCAACCCTTGCTATATATGTGTGCTATAAGGTTGATAGTTCAATATAACAGAAAAGGTGTTTAAGTTAATATCACAATTATATAAGCTTTATCTTCAAGAAGCTATCTTCAACATTCCACCTGATGTTCGATATAGACTACAATATGAGCCATGAATCAACACATTTGTAGGACTGTCCTTGAAAACATTTATCCAGTCACATGACCTCTAATATGATCAGTTGTCTTGTTCTCATTCCCAGGATTTCTAAATACAACCACATGTTTCCAGTTAAGACAACGTGATTCGACTAGTAATGTCCCATAAACAACCCGAACTTTCAGTGTATCTTATTCACATCAAGAGTTGAAATAATCTCTCTTTTTTTTTTTTTGAAACACCTGCATCTAAACCTTGTATGTGCTTATACAATGACATGTACATAGTCTTATACATCAACCTCACGCATGACTGCGAGTCCCCGGGCTATTTCCCAAGCTTCCGAAAAGTAACTACTCTGGAGTGGAAGATAAAAATGCTCAACTGCTCCTTCTCACTCCTCTATGACACTGACATATTTCATATACCAGTTCTACCTCATTTTCTCTCTTCGTCACTTTCTCTCTCCTCTGAGATAGCTCTCACATTCAAAAAGCCATTTGCGAGCACAGTCTTTTTGTCTTTATCATGGCAAAGACAAAGGAGCCTTACACATGGAAGTAATTTTGAAGAACAGTAGGCAGGCTCTCATTACTTATGCTGATATTTCCGGGTATAGTTTTCATTTGAGAGATGCATGTTTATCAGACTCTGCAAATCCACTCCATCATCTCAAAGAACAGACATCAATCTCATGACTGTGAAGGGACACTTCAACGAGGATCAAAGCAGACTAATGCCCGACTCTTGACTAGCCACTCTTAAAGCGATGTCCGCTTCTGTAAATTCTATAAATTCTGTGTTCCTAAAGCACTCACAGTGCTGCACAAGATCACAGGTATGGCCACTTTCCAGCACTTATACCCTCCTCCCCTGTGCGCAGTAGTCAGGCGAGTCAAACATCCTTGAAGATGAGTGGTAGCGTGACCCATAAATCTTAACATCAGTCAAAAAAGATTCTCAAGAGCCATCTATTTATCACTGAGATGACACCAAAACACTTGTGATGCTATTTGCATACTCCCTTAGACATTAAGTGTTGATGTCATGCTATTACCTTAAGAATCCCATAGAGAATATCATTCTTAAGCCTAATACATGGTGATGTATTTTCTTAAGTCCACTATACGAGTTTTGCATTTTGCATTCATGTATTTTGAGAAGTAAAATGATTTAAGACAATAAATGCTAATTAATCTCTTTCATAGTATATGTGCTGCCTTCCCCATGGGAGTGATTGTGCTCTAAAGGCTTTTTAGTACACAATGTGATTCGACTAGTAATGTCCAGATTAATTCAAGTTCATTTGCATCGACTTCACCTCCCAGACAGGTGCAGAGACAGTTCTCAGGCTCATCCAAAGACCTGCATTAATTCTTCCAGCTTCTCTCAAAGGTTCCCAGGGGACTGTGGATAAAAGTTGTAGATGTAAACTTGCTGACTGGGGATATTAAATGCATGTCAGGGCCCCGACGCAAAGTTATTGATAGTGCTTCATTAGTCATTGGATGCGTGTACTGAGTGTCCGCATAAGATGACGCCAACCCTGATGAATCCCTAATGCTGCAGAGAGGTGGTTGAGCGTGGAATCTTATGACTGACAGCTCAAGAGGGTCTAGAGAACATTTAATGTGAGTGTGGGGGGGGAGGGGCTGAACGGTATTGATTTTGACTAATAGCCCAAAGGTGAGTACATGGCAAAAAGTCTTTTGAGTGGAATACCTTGCAGAAAAATTTGGAATGGCATGGACTACTTAAAGAAACTGATGGGCAGGTGTGTTTTAATATCATTTCCAGCTGTGAGGCAAATTGCAGCTTTACATTATTGCAGTTATTCTAATACATTACTGCTTTAGTTACTCAGTTTTGTAACAGTCCATGTAAACTGATTAAAAAATGTAAAGATTGTTAATATGGTGGAGTTTTGTGCGTGTGCGTGCATGAGAAGACTTTCATTTAACATGATGGAAATGAGTCTCTAGTGTCAACATCTTATAACAGCCAAAAACGTAATGAAAGTTGATGATCTAACCTTTTTTTTTGTAACATGACAAAGCCTTTAGGATGAAGAATTTAGCATTTTCTTAGTAACTTGACAGGCTGAACCTGAATTATTAACTCTTTATTTTAAAACAAAACATCTGTACTGTATATCTTTATCTAAAGAAACAAAATAGAACAGAAAGTTGCAGTTCTCATAGAGGTATTTCCTGGATGATGGATATATTGGCAATCGCAGCTGTTCAGAATTACAATTTATAAAATATTTTAGAAGTTAAATATAATTTTTGTTCATGAAAATATATTTCCTGTATTTAGCTTCTGAGTGTGTGTACATTAGTCCTGGTCCTATTGCCCAAACTTCAACATTATTAGGAGTACACATTATTAGGAGTAATAATGACATAAACATTAAACACAGCAAATACTAATCCTGGGGCATTAAACATCAAACAGTTAAATTAGCTATTAAACATTAAACACTGTAATAAACAGCACAAATGGCCTGTTGAGGTTAAATAATTGACTGTTTAAGCTGTCCTTAATGTGTTAGTGTTGAAAACTGGATAGGAATTGGGTGGTTAATTATAGGGATTATGTGGTTAATTATAAGGATTATTTGGTTAATTGTAATTTGTGGAGGAACACAGATTGGGAAATGTGATGGTATAGTAGTACAACCGTCCTGTAAACAGTGTTTATTGGACAAGATGTTCTTTGATCATTTCCAAGATGGCAACAATGTGAACATCTTTTTATACCCTCTCATGATTCTGCATGCCTTATAGAATTTTTTTTAAAGATGTCAGAAATCATAGCGAGTACAGTAATGCGCAGGACTGCTTTCACTACCCACTGGATGGATTGCACTTTGATACACAGCAGCAAGTTTGTAATGCTGTGGTTGAAAATGTTTTCTGAATGCCTTTGAAAAGATAACATAGATAAGCTAACTATTCTGAGGATCCTTGAGAAAAGCATGCTCTGTTGTATTTGTTATGCTAGGCAATTTCTACTGATTGATTCAAACATGGCCACTATCATGCATAGGTCATAAATTTTGTTGTAGAATTTCATCAGTCTGATGGGTTCTTAATATTTGATGCATTAATAGGATTTGATAGAACTGTCTGAGTTAGTGATGCAGGGTGAGGTTATCCATTTCATTGGCGCCACAAAGAAATAAATATTTTGTCCAATGACCGAAAGTGAAAAATAAAATGGGGGAAAAATGATGACAAAAGAATGATACTATTAACTACTTTTTATTGTCTAAGACATTAAGTCCATTATTATTTTACATTTTTGTTCAATCATTTAAATTTTAGTACACACTTTACCATAGTCAAGATTCCGAGCATATCCTGGGAAAACTGGACATGACTTTGAACAACATGCACACACATTAAAACTTATAGGATATTTATCATACACAATCCATCTACTGGAATATTTTAGAAGATAAGAGGAAACCAAAGAACCTGACGGAACCCATAGTATTAGGGAGAACATGCTCAGGATTGAGTTCTCACTGGGACCTTGAGAGTGAGCCAAGCTTACCCACTACGCCACTATGTTTTCCTGCCACAATAATCAAAATTTCTACAACAAAAAAATCTTTACACGTAAGGGTAAGATATATATGGTGGGCCTATTTTTTTTTTACTTATCAACAAATTATTCAATATCCATCAATCATACAGGGAAACTGGGTCTAGGTGGCATCATGGATACCTGTCTGCAATCATTACAACTTTTCTGCAATGTCTGACTCTATGTTGTGGGTCTTTGTAATTTCACTGTATAGTCAAAAAGCAGACTCTGACCTAAAAACGTCTGAGAGGCATGTGGAACATGTAACTATTAGACAGCGGCTCGGCACTTTAGTGCTCAGCAAACATGCTGTCAGATGATATCGAAATTCACAGGACACATCTGCTCACTTGGCTCAGGTGTTCCCAGCTGGATCTCAAACACATCTGGAAGATGTGGCAGACAAGGTTACTACACAGCAGACGGTAAATACATTTCTTTTCATGCTTTTGTAGCTTGTCTTTATCTGAACCTCAAATCACCTTTACCTGGATAATTTCTGATGGATTGTCAGCTGAAAATAAATAAGTTAAGTTCGAATGAGACAGGCACATTACTGTATGACTTCCAGTTCCAGTTAGTATGGTGCTTACATGACATTTATGCAATATAAGTGGCATTCAGCAGGAGGTGCAAAGTACAGCTAAAGCAAGTAAGCAAAAGTATGTATAAAAAAATAAAAAAAACAGTTAGTTTGCTAATGCTGTAGCTCATCACACAAACTGCATCTGGAGGCGAACACTAAAGTCCTGAATAATAAATTGCATCTTAAAGCTTATGTGGAAATGGGGGAAATAGTCAACCACCGCTATACTAAAGATAAATAATGGCATGATGTGAGTAACAAAGATATAATATGTTAACTCTGGTCCTGGAGGACCAATTCACTGCACAATTTAGTGCTTTCTCAGCTCCAAGAGCACCTGATTTAACTAATCACCTAATAAACAGACTTTTTTTTTTTTTATTATTGAAATGGGTGTGGTAGACCAAGGAAAACATTAAAATGTCAAGGAAAGTGGTCCTTCAGATATAAGGTTAAGATCCCACTATCAAAACAAGTAACTTATGTGGAGGGAATTATTACTGCTTATGTATTAATGCAATGTGATTACTAGACAGCATACCTTTTATATGTGTTCTATATTTTGCATAAAGTGTGCACTTAAATTTTATTAAATTTTTCTTTTGGTCTACTGTGGCCTTGATCCACTTGGAAAATTAGTCACAAAGGTGCTAATTAAGGATATAAAATGTATTATTATTTGCCATTATAGATTAAGCAGATTAAGCATTAATACTTAGACAACCACCACTGAGTACGAGTTCCCAGAATCTGCAGTGGCCACTAGGAATCCAGTTAAAGTTATCATTACCAAAGATAATCATGACTGATCTTTAAGATAATCTTTCAAGCAATGAGAAGACTGCTTATTTACAGTGTTAACCTCTTGTAATGATGGGTCGTTCATGAACGATTCTTTCTTTTTGAACGAGTCTTTAACGTGACTCAGAAGAACGAGTCTCAGAGAGTGATTTGTTCATTTTCTACTGGGCGAGCATGCGCAAAGCAATAAAAATGTAACATTTTATTTTATTTCAGATCAAAAAAACAAAATGAACTAAATGACTCAAAAAAAAAAGATTCAATCATTTTGATTAACAAGACCTGAGTCACTATAAGGGTCCAAACTTCCCATCACTAATTCTTGAGACCCAAATGTCTTCAAATGAGGACCGGGCATTTTCTCCCAGCAACATTGGCTATATATTCTTGTACAATCCTACAATCTGGTTGACCAGAGGTCCTACCATGTTCATACAAGATAGGAATAAATACAGTGGTCACCATTGGCCTGCACAGTCCCTAGTTGGACCGCTACAGATGGATGGATGGATCAGATGATAATTAAGTGAAACAGTGAAAAGAAATTAAAATGTACAACAGTACAGTCTGCATCTACTTACTTTGTTTTTTAGAAATAGCTGATAAAATGATCTAATGTTTGTCTTACCACATTAGGAGAGAGAACTTGCCTTAGGCAGAAACATAGCAAAGTAACAGTGCTGGATAGGAGACCTAATCCTCAAGCCTGCGTCTCATTAGTGGAGCCGACATCTCCTGTCCTGTTTCAAAGCCCAAACAACATTTTTGCAGGTTTGTAATATCAGGGTTATTGTGCTCTCCCCTCATCATCTGTCCATCTTGCACTAAGCAATCTATTACACACCATTGCATTTTAACTGCAAAGCACGTTCTCATTTGATCATGATGTCTAACTATTGTTTTTCTCCCTGAGCAAACACCAAACCTCTATGTCTCCTGGTGTTACCATTTTAGCCTGACTTGTTGTTTTGCCCATTAGCCCGTTCCAATCCTACATAGCAAAGTTACAGCACTTTAAGCATGAGAAACTTGGCTCATTTTGATTTGCAAGAATATGTTCGTTATAGAATGGTCAAGAGTGTCCTTCTCCGTCCTGTTTTTTCTTTAATGAGAACACCCTGAGTTTTCTGTTCACCATTACTTCAGGTGTTAGCCAGTGAACATTGTTAACTGTACATTGTAAACTGCATTCGTTTTCATTCAATACATGTCTTTGCAGGTGCTTATCGGTCCCTCTAAGCTAAAACAAAAATGTATTTACTTAATTTAATTTGTTGTATAATTCCAGTCATTCAAACAGCTCAATATTTTATACAGATTCAATTTAAAAACTTGTCCACGAGCATCACTAACTCTGGGTAATAAATAGCAACACTGCTCTTGGACAGATATCTCAAATCTATGGGTAATAAATTACTTTGTCTTGGGAAAACAAAAAAAATGTTCCTTGTGGCAATATGATTTGTTTTGTACACAGTGTAGCCTAAAGTAGCATGCTTGAAAATGGGAACGAGCAGCTTGCTACACTTGGCTTGGAGTGACACTGTAACATAAGTTGTACTCCATTGAGTGCATGCTCACTAACTTTCTCTATGTACCCAGATGTCAAGAAGAGGTTGAGGAGGAGGAGGGGGGGGGGGGGTAATTTTATCATGATATTTTTTTTTTGCCTTGTGTTTGATGAATAATTGTTGAGTGTGATTTCACATAATTTGCCACAATATGAAACCACTGTGTAATAGATCTTTTTACAATAGTCAAACCACATATAAAAACTGGATATTAACTCTCATGTGCAATTAATGTGATTAGAGCCAGATGGAATTTTATACTCTGAAAGGTTTCTTTAAGATAGTATGTTACCAGTTCTTTTATTTTTTCCCTTCCATGCCTTTGAGCACATTAGGCAATGAGTTCCATTGTTTCCATAAAAATGTTGTATTTTTTGTACCCGGGATGCTAGCCCTATACCTAACCCTCCTCTACGATTTTTACTTGGCCATAGTGTGGAAGTGCTCGAACCCTCAACCAAGCAATTAGCAACTGATAACCTCAACCGCCTGCGCCACCACCACCATATTAACAGCTAACACTTTTTAGTAATTGATGACTTGCTGAGTGTTCATTCTTCAGATTCGAATAATAGATCTGTGGTATACTTGCCTTGTAAATGTCAGCTGACACCAAGCAAAGGATCGTCCCTTTAAAAATATAATACGCTGCATATATAGAACTAGTGATTCTACAAGTTTTATTCTAACAGTTTCTTATTGAGTTTCTTCACAACTATAATCTGTGTGACAGGGAAAGCATTAAGTGTGCCAAGAACATGCTAGTAAGGGGCTCCTGTGCTCAATTTTCAATTGGATATTGCTCATGGTCTCTAATGTGGGCCCCCAGGGGGGCTTCATATTGGCTTGATGGTGTCTCCAACTCGTCCCAATAATCAGGACCCATCTGGCTATGAGAATAACAGGCAAATACCCCCGAATGTTTCACTCCACCCCCACCACATCACCAGCTGCTCTGGGTCTCTTTAATGAGAGTGGAGAGAACTGATCATCACAGCCAATACACTGACATAGACAAAGCTCTACAAGTGATATATATATATATAAACTAACAGGTACAATATAGCTTAAACTGCAGGTGATATGTGTCTTTTCTGGTCATTTCGTCATGAAAATCCTATAAAATCTGAATGGTTCTTATTAAACCAATGTGGTTTCCACAAAAGTAATCTTTCTTTCTGGTCACAGAACCTTTGTCTCAGGTAAGCATTACTTTATTAATATAATGCACAAAGCCAATTACGTAAAAAGAAATTGGACAGATAGTAATAAAAAAGAGAGCGTGCATGTGTGTGCATGTGCATGCCAGGGCTCTGATTGCTGTGGGCAATGACTACATAAAATTGGAAAAGGCTGATAAATGTTCTTAAAAAGGTCATGCCCATAAAAAGATGAGAAAATTGTCAGTGGTCAGGTCCTTGTTTAAGGGGAAAAGTCACCATGGGGATGTTTTCTGTAATGAATAGGTTGAGGCTGGAGGCAGCGAAACTGTTCATGTCCTCTCTGCTGTATTGTAACAGCTGGATTTTTGTTTGACAGAACAGAGAATGTCCGCTTCATGGTAAAGCAATATTACCGAACTGTTCTTCCTAATAACAGCACAGGATTATAAATCCCTAACCTAGTTTATATGTGCACAAAAAGACATAAAATGAAGGTGCACTTATACTTGCATGAAAGCTCACATAAAAAGTGAATGAGTACCAGTAGTAACTTCAAGGTCAGATTTATATTTATTTACTGTCAACAATGTCTCAATGATTTAGTGTCCATAAATCACTGACACTGCCAGAATGTTTGAAGAGTTCCAAACATTTATTGTAATGTGATCAGTGTGTGTAAAGAAATTTAACAATTTTTGGATCATTTACCTGATGGAGATGCAGATGGATGGCTGCATGGATGAAATCATTATCATCATCATAAAGCCAGTCTGTGGGAAGGATTTTGGCTTTTTTTTTTTTTTTTTTTTAAATAAAACATAACGAATAATTGTGGTGTTGCTTGGGATTGTGTTCTTTGACTTTTCACCTTACTATATACTGTATACCACTGACAGTTTTATTTCTACCCGGAATCAATTCATTAATACTCTGATGATGCATGTCTGGTATCCATCCTGGATCAAGACCTTTATCACCTTATTACCCGTATCAGGACC
Organism: Clarias platycephalus; assembly: GCA_030068275.1. NCBI lineage: Eukaryota > Metazoa > Chordata > Actinopteri > Siluriformes > Clariidae > Clarias > Clarias platycephalus. The sequence continues at coordinate 22,359,702 of JAQQZT010000036.1, read as the reverse complement.
CTTTCACTAACTAATAATTTCATAAATATTTTTTTTTACCTTTTTCATAAATTATTTTATAACCAGCAGTGATTCACTCTGAAACAATCAAACAGGTAGAATAATATGCAAATATTTAGCCATTAATGTAAATGCCAGATAGTCATGGTCAATACATGTGGACTATTTATGCAAGAAGGTGCAGCAGCATATTTACTTTCTTCAAAGACTAAGATCATTTGGTGCAAACAAGCAGGTCTTAGCTGTGCTTTATGGTTCTGATATTCTGAAAGCACTTTTCTACTATGGGCATTCAAATCAAACTGGGACTTGTGATGAAGTTTCTCATGAATGGTGTAAAGCTGATTGATATTTACAGAAGACTTTAAGCACAGTACTGTGATGAGACCCTAGGCTACATTAAAACATTTTAATGTTGCAAACTATTTTTAAAAGAAGGCCATACGTGCATGAAGTTTTTAAAGAAGGCCATACGTGCATGAATGACGGTCCCAATGTCTTGTCCGAACCAAGAGGTGGCTCGGAGACTGAGTTGACTATAGTTGAGCTTTAATGCCTGATCCTTAAAAAGCAACAGTGGCTTAGTGGTTAGCACCGTCGCCATGCACCTTCCAGGGTCAAGGGTTCGATTCCTGCCTCGGGTCTGTGTGCATGGAGTTTGCATGCTCTTGTGCTTGGTGGGTTTCCTCCCACAGTCATGCAGATTCAGCTAATTGGCATTTCCAAATTGCCCATAGCATGTACATGAGCATGTGAGTGTGTGTGTGTTTGTTTGCCCTTCGATGGATCATCACAACACCACTCGCACATTGCAAGAACACAGCTGAGAATTACTGCCACAACCCCATACAGTCCTGACCGCGTTTGAAGCCATTTCCACTTGATTCCACATGGAGTTTTTGGGCGGCCAGCATTTCAGCCATGAAGCAGACAGTCCGATCATGGCTCCGGTGTATTGTGAAAAAAATTCTACATTGATGGTATCCAAGCACTGATGAAACTATTAGTGTAGCTGGGCAAAAATGCTGAAATTCCAGGCATTTCAAATGTAGCACAATGACCACACACTGCAATTAGCAAGGAAAATCGCTAACAAAAGGTCACCCAGAGTACATACATTAATTAAGGTAATAGAGTGTCTAAGCATAATGTGAGAAATTATAACTCGTCTTTATCATCTGGGTTACACCTCTATTGATGCAAATGTTCATTAAGGTTGGAATTGTTTTTGATGATTTGAATGATGTTGATGTTAACTGATGGTAGACTCATGCTGTATGTGTTGTGTATGGAACTGAAACACTTCAGACGCAAAGCAAATTTCATGAACTAAAGCACATTGCTCCATTATTATTGTGGTGCATCAGCACACTGGATCCACTTTACACTAAGACATTAAAGATTTGTATAAAGCTTAAAATCACAAGCAAATCTCAAAGGTTCACAAGGCCCATAAAATATCCATTAGCCAAAAAAAAAAAAGGTCAATATCGAAACATCTGTCATGAACATGCTTACTAGAATCTTACAGTGGTGGTAATAAAGTCTGTCTGAAGAGCCAAGTTTGGTTTTTATAGTGAGAAACCTGTTCCTAAATGTGCCATTGAATTTTGAAAAGACCATGTACTGTATGTCGGTGGGATACTAGCTGACTCACTAGCTAAAGCAGACATTAGCCTGAGATTAATGGTACAGAAAGTTAATGCTTGAAGACTGAATATTGTTGAAAAATTATCCTGCAATTTAGCTAATTTTGCTTTACATCATCGTTTCAACGGCCAGCATGAATTACTCAAATAACGGTAATGACTTGTCAGAAGAGAGTGATTCAGTGCAGTGCAGTATCATGACTAAGAAGAACTGTAGTATAAGGACTAACAAGAAAAGCTCATATGGAAACTTTGTGAGAATCTTGATGGAATGCAGTGTAATCATAAGCAAAAGAAATTCAAAAAGAACAATTCAAGCTTGCAGCAGGCCCGAACTGAGAGCATGTGTACAGACTTTAGCTATCTTATCTTAACTCTTAACTTACTATCACACATGTAGCAATCATTTGAATTCCTTTTCATTCCAAGCATGAATACAGAACAATTGTGTAATGTAAATGGATTTATAAATCATATTCATGTCTTCAGATTTCCAACTCGGCACTCCAGGGCTGAGGGTTCAATTCCCACCTTCGGCCTGTACAGTATGTGTGCATGGAGTTTGCATATTCTTCCTGTGCTTGATGGTTTTCCTCCCACAGTCCAAAGGCAAGCAGAGTAGGCTAATTGTCATTTCCAAATTCCCTGTAGTGTGTGAGTGTGTGGGTGTGTGTGCATGTGTGCCCTGTGATGTTTCAACTTCCTATCCAGGATGAACCCTGCCTTGTGCCCCAAGTCCCCCTGGCATAGACTTTAGGCCCCCCCACGACCCTGGACAGGATAAATGGTATAGACGATGAGTGAGTGAAATACAGTAATTATATATAATTTCTTTCCAGCATTTGTCTTATGCCTGCTAACAACCTGTTGCAAAGTGCTGCAATTCGATCAGAGACATTGCAAAAATAACCTTTAGTTATTTTCCTTTTACATTTATTACATGTTACACTTACTGTATGAAACTTTATTTTAAAATACAGTATAAAGTTAAATGGTGTTTGTATGCTATGACTAAAATCCATAAACACTCTACCAGTGCTTTATTACAGTTATGTATGTATGTATGTATGTATGTATGTATGTATGTATGTATGTATGTATGTATGTATGTATGTATGTATGTCAAAAAAAGAAACTTCCTCTCACTTTCAACTGTTTTTACTTTCAGTAAACTTAATGTGTAAATATTTGTATGAACACTAAAAGAGTCAACACCATAAG
>JAQQZT010000036.1:22335421-22356732 GCA_030068275.1 Clarias platycephalus | reverse complement strand
GATTTTTACAACAATATTGTTGAAATACACAGTCCTGAAAAAGGGGCGTTTCTTTTTTTGCTGAGTATATATATATATATAATATAAAATTAGCTGGGGATTCTCAATTTTTGCATTGACTCTCAATTTATACTGTCTGTATAGAGTTTCTATCTAGTGTGTGTTGTATTCACATATGCTTTCTTTCTTCAGGTTCTCTGGACTCCTCCCACCTCCCTTTGGTGTGAATGGTTATGTGAGTATGTACCTGTTAGTGACGGAAAGTTTGAATCCTTTTAGTGACTCGGTTCTTTGAATCTCGTTCATCAAAATGAATGAATCTTTATTGAGTCATTTAGTTTAATTCGTTCTTTTGATCAGAAATAAAATAAAATATTCCAGTAGTAAAAATATTACAGTGCAGTTAAGGACATATTATGATAAAGAGAATGAGCAGCTCATCTCTCATATCTTCTAGTCTGAGTCGTTTGTTCTTTTGAATCTATTGCACTGCATAGCGTCAATGGGTGTCACGTGGAAAAGGCACAAACGACTCGGGACGTGAAGATTCGTTGAGAACCGTTCAATTCTGTTTCCTGTGTACTGCACCGCATAGCGTCTATGGGAGTCACATGGCAAAAGAACGAACGACTCGGAGTAGAAGAGTCATTGAGAGAGAATTGCTCAATTCTGTTTCCTGTGTTCTGCACTGCATAGTGTTGGTTCTTTTGAATCTATTGCACCGGATAGCAACAATGGAAGTCATGTGACAAAAGAACGAACGACTCGGAACTTGAAGACTCATTGAGAGAACCGTTCGAATCTGTTTCCTGTGTACCGCACTTGTATAGCGTCTGTGGGAATCACGTGACAAAAGAACGAACGACTCGGAGTAGAAGAGTCATTGAGAAAGAATCGCTCGATTCTGTTTCCTGTACATAACCTACGGAGGTTTTGCGATGATTCGCGCATGCACGCCCAGTAGAAAATGAATAAAATCACTCTCCGAGACTACTCGTTCTTCTGAGTCACGTTAAAGACTCGTTCAAAAAGAATGAATCGTTCATGAACGACCCATATCACTGGTACCTGTTTGCATGGTGGCTTGCAACAGACATAAAGGAAATAATGACAAAAATAAATATGATTAAAAGTCTGAGGGCAGTATGGTGGCTTAGTGGTTAGCACTGTCGCCTTGCATCCTCAGGGTGAGGGTTCGATTCCCGATTTGGGTCTGTGTGTTTTCATGTTCTCCCTGCAGTTGGTGGTTTTCCTCCCACTGTCTAAAGACAGATTATGTTAATTGGCGTCCCCAAATTGCCCATAGTGCCCTGTAATGGATAAGTGGTATAGAAGATGAATGACTGAATAAATGAAAATCTCTATGAACGAGAATCGCAATAGTCTACTACACATCCTGATAAGTAATGTTTTAAATGTACTTGAATGCCTTTTTAGCATACAATGGACACCTGTTGACTCAAACTCTCTTGTGTATTCAGGAAGAAAAAAAAGAAGCTGACCTGCAGTAATGAAGCACACCACTAACTGCCCTAGTGCTTTTATGTTTCACCTCATCTCCATATCTAAACGCTGAACACAGAAAGCTCCAACAGTGAAGTTGTTAGTGATCGTGTTTATTTTTACACCATCACTATCAGAGCACTGCATCAAGCACACATATAAAAACCATGCATCAAATTACCCATAAACCTCAAGGCCCAAGGGGCTGTGCCTGCTCCTACACCACGGAGCCCAAATTAATCTCTGTCATTAATAATTCAATCGTGGCCTCTTTGTTTAATAAACAGTTTGTCAGTGATTTATTGTGGGGTGGCCGTAATTTGATTGCCAGAGGAGCAGGGCGGATATGCATATGGCAGCCAGTTCCGATAAACAGAATTATTATTGCCGGTTAGCGCGGAGCAGGGATCACATATGCACTACACATTGCCAAGAGAGAGGAAGGACACTGAAAGGGAGGGGGCAATTACCCCAAAATTACATAATCAGACCCTGATGGATGGCTCCCTCCTTTCCCCACTTCCCTCAGAGTGCAACTACACAAATGCAATAACATCAGGGAAGGCAAAGAATGCATAATTACTTTTGTTTGGCGATAGTGGCTTTCTCAGGTTCTATCAGCATCTTTCATTCTCCCTCTGAGAAAGGAGAAAGACCATGTTTATGTGTTCGGTGTGAGATGTTTTCTTGCTGGACTGGTGGCTAGGCAGTGGTGGTACAGTGGGTAAGGCTGCCCCCTTTTTGATCTTGGGGTACCCTGCGGAGTTTTACATGTTTTCCCCAGTGGTGAATTTTCCCTTGGTGTAAATGTGTATGGTGTCATGCAATGACTTGGCAATTATTCCCACCTCACAACACAAATTCTTAAATGGGGCAGCTTGAACCGCCAATCTTCTGATCAGTAACCAGAGGCTAAACCACCAGGTGTGTTAATGGGTGACTGACTGACTGACTTACTGACGGAAGAAAATTAATCAATGAGGGCTTCATGTCTCAATAAATGCGACTATTAAACAGATAATCATAGCTTTGTTTTTCCTCAACATGTTCTCACACAAGTACCCATGTGAGTGATAAGATGTACCAGAAAGAAGGAAAGAAAACACTGAAGCTTCAGACATTCACATCATTAACACTCAGTACATGACGTGTTATTCAGTGAGGGAAACTGCTCTGCCAACTACTACAAACCCGACCCCTGTGTGCTTGTAGTCATTTGTAAAGCATCTCGTAGTGAACACACACACGAGAGCTGCTTTGAATGACAGCATTTAGCAAGAGATTAGTGCTTGGCTGACTTTAACACCATGTGCCATATACAAAACTGCGATGAAATCCACAAGAATGCAAATAAAAGGCTGGACTGGGGAAACGCACATGTTGCTTATTCCTCATCATTACCACTAGATGGCACTGTGTAACAAAGGGGCCTTTGCTTATCTTTGACAGTGTGAACATACTGTATCTTCAAACCAGCTTTATGTAGACCACAGGTACCCAATCCTGGATCTAGAGTACCCCTTGTCCTGCAGAAAATACTAAATCTTGAACAGTTAAACATGGGGTCCCCCAGGACCAGGGTGAGAAACCTATAAAGTCGGTTAAGTCAATGCAGTGTGATTCAAATGTCCTACTCAGGAGAGCTAGTGGAATTCTGAAGTATTTCTAACTAGTATCTGTTTTGAAATTGCAGATTGAAGAGCGTAAAATCATCTCGATTACCATGCATGCTCAGGAAACAGCCGAGACGAAACGAGCCTGTTTTGATCGAGTGAAGGAATCATGAATAAACATTATGGAACTAGTGTACACATACAGTTACCTTCTAATTTTCCCATGCAGATGCATTTCATGGTTTGTTTACCTGAATTGCGCTAGGGGGAATGAGGACGCAGATCTGAATTTCATCATAGTGATTATCGCACTTCGCTCTTGAACTTGCCTTTGAAACACAATCTTCTCACTTACTTATCTTAAATGAGTTAATCTACTTACGCATAGGTAACATTGAAAGCAGCAATGAAGTCTTTTTCTACCATGTAAGGCGATTTATTTATTTTAATTTAGGTTTTAAAGTATATGAGGGATCCTTATGTGGTCAGTAATTGTCAATCAATATTCATTCGGATGAGGGATTGTCATTTGAATAACACTATGTGTGTGTTCATCTTATGCAGGTTTATGGATTTGGCAAGAAATCCTTGCTCATATATCTTCAGCAGTCAGGATCAAATGAATAAAGTAAACATTTCCAGGCTGTCGATACCCGTGTACCTTACTTTACTTATCTGTTCACATGCCAATAACATTTTAATACTTTGTCTGAGTTATTGTATATTAAAACACTACAGTATATGCTTGTGCTTTTCCATACAATATACATCAAATGATGTGAGGGGAAAAAATGGTACGCCTCAAGCTAAACAAAAAATAGTTTGTAATTATTCCTGTAATATTAAATCACTGAACTGAGCTAAACGTGTGCTGACTTCATTCTTCAGTAGATTTATACATGAGGAAAAAAAAAATCATTACTTAAAGTGACTGTGATTAGATGCTCCCAACAGTCACTATTAGCAACACCTCCATGTCATCGAAACATGACACACTGACAAATATTTTCTTCAGAAATGATAATTAACAGGAACAATAGTGTGATCCCATGGGGAAAAGCCTGCACTGAGAATGAGCTGTTCTGGGAGACTGAGCAGAGGAAAAGATTTGCTCTGTCAGACTCATCACTAACTCATTTCCTATTTTTTTTTATCTCCTTGTCTGATGTTTGGGCAATTGAATTTGTGATTAATTGGTCTAGGTAACTGCCAGGCTAGTTCCTTTGCATACCCCCCCATCCAGTGCATCCCCAGCCCCCCCTAAACCAGTCCAACCTTTCTCCTGAACTCCCCCGGGTGAAGATGTTGCCTGTCAAACCACTCATTAAATAGAAAGACTCTGCCGCCAACTCCTCTCCTGCTGGAGCAGTGCACAGCTGTTTGCTTAAGAAAAGTGCGGCGAGGATGAACGTCAAAGACGTTCTGAAAGAACACCCGCGTTCTGCTCTTTGGTTGCCATGGTTATGATGCTTTTCTTGGCAGCTGATGGCTCGGAGGTGCCGGTGCTGCCATGCAGTGCTAAAAACCACCAACCCACTCCTGTCCTTCCTTACTCTTTCCCTTTCAGCCTGCCAGTGCCTTACAACCCAAATACATCTCCTGCTGGGCAAGACTGCCTGAACACACCTTCTGCCAATCCACTTAAACAAACTACGCTTGCTGAAAGGCCCTGATTGGAGTTCCCGCTGCCAGCAATCATCCAATCAGGGTCCTGCTTCCCACTGTGCCCTTTTGCGCCTGAGATTCTGTCCCTTTGTCCCCACAAACGCTCTGGCCTTGTGGCGAACAGGTAAACAGCTGCCCCGCTGTCTGAGCTACATTTTTCAGACTCCTCTCAGCTGGAAGGCTTGACTCATTTTGTCCCTCCCGGCAACATTCTGAATCTAGCCAGACGTGTGCTGGGACTTAACTCGGCCTCAGAAGTGGCTTACGAACCCCACGATTAGAGCAGCTGCCTTCTAGGTCATGAATGATGCGGGGAGGAAGGATGGCAGCCAGAGGATGGCAAGCCTTCCCCTTAAACCTCTGCTGCGTTATCGTAGAACAGCCTATTATGACAGCAGCCATGCAGAGTTCATTAGCCCTAGTACTTTAACTAATCCAGCAGTGCTGAGCAGGATTACGGCGGCTTTATTCGCCGGGTGTTACAGATACTCCGACTTATTTAACAACCATCGTTGTAAAGGACCATCTCATCCTTGAACATTTTTTTAGGGTGGTGTCATTGCAGTGAATGGCATTAGGAGTTCCAGAATAGTAAGAAACCCCTGAATTTGCAGTTTAGACGAAGTGTTTGGCACAAGAACACTCAATCTGTCACTCGGGTGTGTTGCATTATTAATGATTTCTGTGCAGATCTGTTTGTCTTAAAATAATCATTACTTGAAAGTGGGTCTGAATAAAATATGCAGATTCTAGTATCTGTGCAAAACATGCATACTCAGTATAGCAAAGTCTGATGTGCATTATTGCTTTGCAAGGTTATCAGTTTAAGAACTGAATATATGGGATGCTTTCTGTTTTTTTTTTTTATATATATATACAGGATGTATAAGATGTGTGTTGAGTAAGCATTCTCTGCTACTTTTCAACATCCTTGTCTTTGCTCAGCGCTGAGTCGTACCCATCCTTTTTTTCAGAAGACCTTGCACAAACTGAATCAACTTCTCATTTAACATTGATGACAAAAATAATTCATAAGGAAAAGGGGTTTGTTTTTCTCCTAAGCACAATGGAAAAATCGTCCTTGTGTGCCTCTGTTTGTCCCGCATGTTCATCATGGGCCCGGGTGCATGGGTACAGTTCCCATTATCAGCAGCCATTGGGCTTGATAAGAGCGACAAATGAAAAGACATAACAAGACAAGAAGGACTTTCTATTGCAGCTCCTCGGGGACGACGGTGATGGCAGCCTTTTGTTGGAGTACGACTCATCCTCTGAGAGCCATTGATTTATGCGGATTGTGCTATTTCATTATGGGGCATTTGTAATTTCCTGCAGGTCTGGTCCATTACTGCAGCCTTGCTTCGTCGCATGCTGACCATGAGCCAGAGTACGAAGGGAAAAAAAGCAAGACAGAATGAGGAGAAAAATGGGGAGGGAGGCAAATGGAAGAAAAAGTGAGGATGGAGGGATGGAGGGGAGGATGGCACATTTAGCCATTAGATAGTAATGCTTGAATATGGGAGCAGGGAAAGAAAGAAAAAAACAAGGTGCGAAACGCACCACTGCTTAATTACCCCTACTCTTCTCTGATTAGATCTAAGGAGATAAAAGCTTGGAACTAATTTAATCAGCTCTTTGTTCAACCAAACAGCCGTATTCTTCTCCTTCGTTCTCTCTTCCTTTTTTTTCCCTTCTTATCTTAATGCTCCATCCTTTACAGGCAAAACTGAAATCTGCTGTCTTTTCTCTCTTCTGTTCCCAGCTTCATACATTAGAGTGCTATTGCTGATCTCATCATTGCATTAGTCCGCACCTTTTGTGCGAGAGTATGAGCAGTGCTGTCCTCTAAAAGCTGTCGTTGGCAGGGTGATGTATCTGCAGTGCACTAGATTAATTAAGGCGGGTTTGTGCCGGGATAATCTCTGCTGTTGAAGTTTCCCATTTAATGGACCATAGAAAAGGTCTGTCTCGCTCTTGTAGGCTGAGTGCATTAACTAAAAGGCCATTGATTACACAGTAAAATAGTGGCCTTTCAGAGACAGGCACACTTTTCCTTGACATGAAAAAAAAACATATCTCTTTCTTTAATAGATCATCAAGAACAGTGTTGTTTTGGTTGTCAAAACATGAGCAATAGGAGTTGTTTTTTTTTTTTTTTTTTTAACACAACCCTAGTCACTGATCATCGATTTTAACTCCATGAAAAAGGGCTCATTGTAAACGAGTAAACTTTCTGCTACATGTGATGGAAAAATAACAGATACCCTGAACAAAATGTAATCTTTTTTCGGTGTATGAGAGCAGATTAAAAAAGAAAAAGTAACTGAACAGAGTAATCAATGCTTTATACAATGTTTTATACAAGTTTATTCTGTTTCAGAGTGTGTGTATGGCATTACTAGAAATAACTCTAAATTCAGGGGCATTTCACAAGACAAATCTTTCTTTCATTAAAAAAATTAAAAAGTGAAAGACTAACCATATAAAGATAACGGCAAAAGGCAGTCATGGTATAACCCTTTGACATTTAAAGAAATAAAATTGTTTCGAAGACTTTTATTATAGTTTCCAATTTATTGTTGAAATAATTAAATAAATAACATTTCTTTCTTTTTCAGGATTTGGTCCATAATATTTTTAAGTGTTCATTGGTTGTTCTCTTGTAGAGTAATTACCTGGTAAAAGGCCAGAGGTGTTTTAGCTGTAGTCTCTCTCTCTCTCTCTCTCTCTCTCTCTTTCACATCTGCCTCTTTTTATTTCTGTCTTTCTCTCTTTTTGTGTCTTTCTGTCTCTTGCTTTTCATCTCTTTCTCTTTGTTTCTATTTCTGTCTGTCTGTCTGTCTCTCTGTCTGTCTGTCTCTCTGTCTGTTGTCTGTTAGTCTCTCTCTCTCTCTGGCCTGCTGAGGCGTACTGCAGGATTCCATCTACTGGCATTTTCCAAATGAAACACCAAACTGTCAGAAGTTATTTTAACAGCTCAAATCACATCACGGATCAGCCTCCTGTTCCACTTGTATTGCTTCCTGTGTTAATGAGAGGAAGTTTGTCTTCAGCAGAGTATGGAAATGGGGAGAAAAATCTGGTATTAAGCTGAGCTCGCTAAAGAAGATGCAAGTTCCTGGAAATGCTTTGCTCAATCCTTCGCCTCAAGTAAATAAAAGATGAAGGAAGAAAAAAAGAAAATCTTGAGCAAGGAGTCACATCAAAATGACATTTGGGACATAGTGACCCATTTTTAGATTTAAACAAAGGTACGGCCTATTTAAATATGAAATGTCTGATATTAAACATTAAGGTCTTGGCTCGTTTTTATTACAGGAACAAAAAAAAAACATTTTTATTACAGCGATGCGCAAGTCATTTTGGCCTGGGAATATAACAGTGAAATAAAAGTGTAAAATTGACTGATTCTTGCAAATTCGAACCAAAATGTGATTTTATTGTTTTTTTAAATCCCTCCATCTCTTATTTACACTCCGATCTGTGCAGGAGGATCCCCAAACAGAGCAGAGCTGTTATATGTGTATGTGTATGTGTGTGTGTGTGTGTGTGTGTGTGTGTGTGTGTGTGTGTTTTAATAGATATTGTTTGTAGTTCTAATTATTAAGATGGAGACATTTATAACCTTTTTAAATTATTGTTGTGAGTGTATTAGTATAAAACCTGAAGAGACAGTCTGGGTCAGTGTATTTTCCCAGTAGTGAACAGGACATGAAGAAGCCTTTAGTGCCTTCTTTTTGTTTAATATATAGACTCTTTACATTCAGTTAGGAATGCAATACTAAAGAAAGGTAGGTCACAAATTAGAGATACAGAATTGCTGCTTTGTTGAAACAACCAACTGTATTATGATATTGCAATTAACATTCAAAAGAAATGGTTATTTATTATTCTTTTAATACATGTTTTTTTGTTCAATGGCAATATAATTGCTCCATTTATGAACAATGACCAAACACGTTAGCATGAGATAATTTCATTTGCAGCATCACTGTAAAAGTTTTTTTTTTTTTTTTTTTGCAAACAAATAATCAAGTCTTTGTTTGTTTTTTCATTTGCCTCCTTGATTAGATGCAATACACACCGCACTGTGCAGGAACAGTACATTAGATTAGGTTACAGTTCATGCTGTTTGGTTACTTATTGAGGCCCAAAACATTGTTCTAAATAATGATATCAGTTTTGAATAAATTGCTGAGGTAAAATATATATCTAAATATATATATACTGTATATATTGATAAAGATGTAATCAGTAATCTAATCTTCCAGATTAGTAGGCATTACCTAATCTTGTAAATTGTTTTTTTTAGTTAGTGTGGCTTTATTGGAGAATAATCCTGTGCCATTTTAATAAACGCAATAAAAAGAAAGGAAAATATTTATCATCTACGGTATTCTCTTTATCACCAAAACATGTTTTTTTAAACATGCGTTTATAAATGCAAAGAATATAAAAATTTCAAGTAGTTTTAAGAATAATGTTAAATAATGATGTTAACACAAATAAATAATAAAAAAAAAATGCATGATAACAGATTTCATCCAAAATTAGAGAGTCATTCTCCATTTTTTGTCACACAAAACTATACAGTATTTATCAACAATTCTGTAATTGTTGTAAATACTGTTTGTTTTTATGGGTCCAAGCACCACAAAAACGAGAGTTTTTTTTTCTTTTTCTTTTGTGATTTCACTCTCAAACCAAAAAAAAAAAGCCTTAAGAACCATTAAGCTTTAAATCTTGAGTAGCATGGATCAATGTTGTAAACACAACAGCGGGCAATGACTAACTTCAAAAACGCCTAACTCCTTATATGAAAGTCCAACCATTGTGTTCAAAAGGAGAGGCTTCAGATGTATGACAGTGCATTTGGGTTTTTGGGTATGTCTTGTAAAGCTAAAGGTATCATTAACATGCAAATTTAACCAATACTGTAATAAGGGATAATGTTGCAGAAATATAAAACTGACTAAATGCTCATATTAGTATTTTTTGGTCATAGAAACAACTGGAACTATGTAAAACACGTATGCAAAAGAGTCGATGGTATTTCTTTGCCTTTGTGAATTTTTTCTTTTTCTTTTTGCCCAGTCATGCTTATACAGTTCGTTAAAATTAAATAAAAATAATTTCATCATATAAACACATAAATGCAAGAATTCCTTCACAAAACAAGTTTAAATGTACTGTTGAGTAGAGTCTGAATGTTATTAATTATCAAGCACTGGCTTAGATTTGTAAACAATATGGCTACCACATATGGCTAATTAATTCTTGTGGTGTGAAGCTTAATTTACTTAATCAACTGTATCTCAAGATTGATTGCATAGATTTACACAAAACAAAACTCATGTTCAGGATCAGATTCTAGAGAGGTTTGGGTTGTAATCATTTAAAAATGACAGGGTTAAGTTCTTATAGCTGTTTCTTTGGAACTATCAGATTGAGCTAAAATGTGGTGTCCATAACACCGAGGTAAATTCTTGAAACATGAACAGTACATTCACATGGAAACCCATGTTCTATGTAGCTTGAGAAGCTTTCCCCCTACACTTTGGGCACAAAAAGCAAGGCTACTTGGACCACACAGATCACCATCTTTATCTTTTAAAACATTTTAATTTTAGATTATTTTCCATCTTCCATTATCATTTTCGCATTTTCCAACTACACATCCATTTTCCATATTTCTTATTCAATCCCAGGGGCATCAAGACATAAGCAAACACATACACTCACATACTAGACGCAATTGGAAAGTGCCAATCAGTCTACAATACGTCTTTGAAAATGGAGAAATCTGAGTACAGCACAGAACGAACACCCAAACCCCATGCACTTGGGATTAGAAAGGCAAACCCCCAACCCTGGAGGTGCGAGCCAACAGAGCCATTAAGCCATTAAGCCACCATGCCACCAGGTGTGCATTTTAGCAAGTAATATGTATTAATGTTCAATATACATTCCTTATCTGAGATCCCATTCAGGCTGTATTCCTGCCTCATGTGCAATATTCCCTTTCTAATAAAAGGAAAACTATGAATTAAAAATTCCATTTTTCAATATCCTACACAACTGATGAAATATCGCAGTCATTTTGGTAGCTCAGGAAATTACAAATGTAAAAAACTGTTACACACTGACATAAGCAATGAATGTGATTGTGTACTGTATATTCTAAAATGTATGCTTATGTAACTCAGACAGCATGTGCTCAATGACTCTCAAATACTAATACACAATTAATAGTGTGATGTTTTTTGTGGGCTAGCTTTAAGAAGGCAAATTCATTATTTTTAGTTTAATAATATGACTAATAGTGCACAGCACTCAGCACCAACATTGATTTTGCCTCCAACGGTTTCCTGAATAATATATACAGGGAAAAGTGTGTTCACTTTGTTACAGCAGTGTTGTATAGGGAGATGGCAGAGCAAGCTGTTACAATCCCATAATTCAAATTCTCTTTCTAGCGCTGTTAGACTCCCTGTGAGAATTCTCCACCAAACAGGATTTTCTCAGGAACATAAGCATGAATGTTTAATTAGTTGCAGCTGGTATGAAATGTGTGCATCACTCATTCCATGTCTGGTGTTACTTTTACTCACAGGCCTGAATCACACTCCTTGATCACTGTGCAGCATGGACATAGGCGTCTAAACTGTCAGGTCCGTATGATCTGTGAACAGATGTGTACTGGACACTCCGTACTCAAAACTGTAAACTAAGGTTATTTTCATCTATAAGTGCATGTGTATGTGCATGTGTATGTGCATGTGTATGTGCACGTGTATGTGCATGTGTATGTGCATGTGCTTGCTACACCCCAATGTTTTTTCCAGTTTAATGGGTCAATCAAAGCAATAGTGAGTATTTGAGACTAAATACTCTAACACTCTTGTTGAAATGATACGAGTAGCCACTCGATTGAGGCCAGTAAAAGTCCATGGTTGTTTTCTCTTGGTGGATTCAGTAGTACAGATCATGGGAGTTGAGCTTGAGTAATCCAGTCCTTTTACGTTTTTTCAGCCACAATATTGCTTCACTCCGAAAAGAAAATCCCACAACGTATGGTAGATAATCCTCTGACAGACAAATGGCCTGATGGGATTTTGTGGCCCTTTTTTTCTATATGACAAGCTAAATTGTTTGGTCACTAGCCTTTCCTATAACCCAGCCTTCATATTCAGAGAGTGGAGACAAATCAGCTTTATTTGGAACAGCCACTTTCCATCCTTCTGAAGTGTCTGTATTCTTCACCCACTGCTGGAGCTCTCATCTTAGAATATGGTCTTACCTTTTCCCCATTGTAGCCAATTACCTACTCCCACTCCAGGGGCTCTCCAAGAGCCTTACTGTGATAACATTGTGCCAAGTTCGAGATGGTGTCGCTGGAAACCATGGAAACTACGGGTAGTCGTGTCGATCTAAGGAGGAGGATGAAAGGATGATTAAAAGATGCCCTTCTGAACAGTTTCTTCGCCGTCTTAACAACGGACCAGTTCTTCCTTATATGTACTTGAATTTTTGCACTAAAATGGTTAATGGTGAATTAAAGAAATGGAGCTAAAGACGAAGGTTTCATCATTCAAGCATTCTATGTAATGCATGTAAAGAAATGTAAAAAAAAAAAAAAAAAAAATTATCAGGTATTTGATTTGACAGTGGAGGGAAGCAAGAATAAACAAGAGAAATGAAGAGACACAAAAGTACAATTTCAGACCCGTTTTGCTGGGGGGGGGGACTCAGTTGAGGCCAATAAAAGGCCATGCTTTCCCTCTTTTGAAAGACACACAGAGACCATTTCATGCAATCTAGCAGAATGAAACATCATCATTGGGTTGGTCGTGTCAGTCCATGGTCTCCTTGCTGATTCTCAAATCTATCATTTGGAAAGATATTACCTTTGCAGCATTGTATTTACTGATGACATGAGAAAAGCAGATTTGGGGAAGCAAGAGGGAGAAAATGTATCAGTATATCAGTTATAAAATATTGTGTACATATATTATGGAAAAAGTCAGCCTTAGCTGAGCTAAAAAAAACATGAGGAAAGATGGAAAGATTGATATAGAAAGAGAGCGAGAGAAAGAAATTTGCAGTCCTGCACCAGGTGGTGTACATTTTCTAATTCTACCTCCTGCTTTCTCTGTGCTAGATAAAGCACTAAAAGAGTCTGTTCAGTCTCAGGAACTCATGTGGACTGAGAAAGATGAAATGTAGAGCACTGCCATTATGGAAAGGAAATGAGAACAAGAGAGAGGAGGCAAATTTACCCACAGCAAATGTAATGACTTCAAAATAATATAATAGTCAACTGAAAAGGGTTGCCATATATTTTCTTCTGGCAGCTTGAAACTTTGCATTTGAATTGAAGAACCATTACCCCATTTATTGTGTAACACATTTCATTGCAGGAAGCTAAGGATATGCATCAAACTGCTGCATTGTTTACTGGGTTGTTTTGATGAAACATCGATAGAGGAAAATGTACAAAGCACAGATATCACCTGCATTACATTCCAACTGCATTAAAGAGTAAATGCCTGTAAGCCTCTTTAGTATAATACTTTTTATTTGTATATTTAGTGTCAGTTCAAATCTTTCTCATGGTTTTGAAATGGCTAGAACAGTTGTTAAAAGCTGGAACTGGACAGAATACTTCGATAATTTGAAGTTCAGCTCCATAACCCTTATGAGAAGAGAAGAGAAGAGCCAGGAGAAAAACAAATGGCTGTGCAATTGCAAACTTTCTGTCTTTGCTTTTGAAGTTCTGCATTCAGACATTTCAAATATAATAGCAAGATTTTGGCTTTAGTGACACTTAAATTAGGTATTCTTTTTTTTACAATGACTGAAAATATTCTGCTCCAAAATGGTGAATCCTCTCAGGTACTTTTTTCGGGTACTTTTTTTATATTTAGATATTCTCAAAGGAACATTCAGTTGACTTCATAAATGAGTTACTAAGCATGGTGATTTAACAGAGCAGGTTTTGCTGTTAAGCAGCTATAGGATGAGAATTTCTTGCAATTTGGTCCCACACTGGCAGGATTCAGCACTTTCTAACTCCTTGTGCAATATAGGATAAAATTTCATTTCATTTTATGACCAAAGTGATATAAGGTTAAGAAATTTGGAAAGCCATTTTGAAATATGGAATATTAAAATTTGATCATTTTTATACTTAGATTTTCAACAGGCTTATATCAAATTTATCAAAAATGGAGGAAAAAAAACACAAATCTTAGACTATTAGAAAGTATGCCTTGCTGACCTGTAATTCGAAATTTTTATTATAGTTTTATCTTTTTAACTGGGGGCCAAAAAGTGAATGTTCATAAAATACAAGATATTTTACTTTTTATGCCTTTAAGGTTCTAGCTGTTCGCAAAAATAATGACTTAATGAATGGTGAGCCAGTGGTTTGTCAAGGCTTCCTCAAGTTGCTCGAGGCATGTTGTCTTTGGTGCTGCAAGCTGAACTGGGTGTGTTGCTCTCTTCAGGAGAGTCTGTAGGCAGACAACTGGTGTTCATTTTGCAAACATGACCAAAGCATCGCAATCCATGGTTTGGATGTGGTCTTCAATTGTTGATTGCTGTTCGTAACTGTCCCAGATGACTTGCATATGCAGTCATGGATGGAAGCTCCTAGGATCTGAGGATGGCAGTGTATCCGGATAACCCTGAGACTTGAGAATTGTCTGTGTTTCAGATCCTCAGAAAAGAATCGTTAGGATGAATGTCTGGAAGACACTTGATTTTGAAGTTCTTCCAGAGACACCACTTAACAAACATCGCTACTACCTGGCCAATCGTGTTGGTGGATGCTCCTCCCTTCTCTTGAACCAGTGACCCCAGATACTTCTCAAACTTGCTTGATGTGATTGCCGTTGAGGTGTATGTTGGCCCATGATCCATCTATTGTCAGGTCTTATCTGCATTCATCTTCATGACTGAGCAATATACTAGATGACAGAAAGGGTGTTACTAGCCTTTGCATCTATAATGGAAAATATGGGGCAACACAGACAAATGAAAACGAAACGAAAATGAAAAGTCTTATACTACTGTACATTATTCTACAGTACTGTGCGAAAGGTTTGAGCCTCCCTGGATTTCTTCATATTAAATGAAATTATGTGGAAATTAAAGAAATGAGAACAAACGTTTTACTGCAGCAGGTTAAAACCCCTAAGCATTCAGCATCACCCATATACTAATTCAATAAAAATCTTTATGTATAAATCTTCTATAAATTGTCATTGTCGCAAAGCAGCTTTACAGAATCAAAAGAAAATGAGGGAAATTAGTGTGAAATGTGTTAGAAAATATGTATAAATCAAAATGATGAGCAAGCTGAGGGTGACAGTGGCAAGGAAAAACTTTTTGAGATATGGATAGAAAGAAAACTTTAGAGGAACCAGACTCAACAGGGAACCCATTCTCATTTGGGTGAAGGATCACCAGCCAGATTATCCATCATCTGCACCTTTCACCGGTTCATTCCTTAAGTTAGATATTTTTTATGCTTGAATGATTCATCGGCCACTGTGTGACTTAACAAAAAAAAAAAATCTCTCTCAGGTACAGCTCCTGGACTGAAAATGAGTCGAATAAGTCCTTCTGGAACCCTCTGAAACTATTCCTCAAGAAGAATGTCTGGCTCTTAGGAAGCAAAATATTAAGAAATGAAGGATGGCTTAAGACTGTTGCACATGACTGTACATCTAAAAATGCTGTTCCAAGCCCAGGAAGTCAAATGTAATTGTCAGGAAGTCAAAATCAAATGTGCAGCCCGGGTGGGAGCAACTGGAAGATCAACAATAACAACAACAACATTCTAAATACGTATAAAAAACCTCCAGCTCTTAGAAATGAATATCTATGTTGCATTCATCCTGTAATGAATGTCAAATAAACACTATACTGTAATATTATAAAACTTTTTATTCTGAGCCTTATTATGCTGAGGGGGAAAAATGGCTTTGAATAATCATATGTTGATACATCAATACTGCTAATAATCTGCTTAATACTCTCTGTAAGGTCCATTTTGTTATAACGCTAATTAAATCCATGAGTCTTACATTCACAGACTCATATGAAGGTTTAATTAACTTAAGGTCTGTTTACCTTTAAATTTATAGCTCGAGTTATGAACTGCTCTGAATTATTTACTAACTACTGTGTGTAATTATGAGAGTGATGAATGTTCTTCTGGACACACTGATGGGCCCTGTGAGTTTAACGGTATACATTATGTTTGTAAATTAAAAGTGTAGGACTTTTCTATTATTATATATACACCACTACAAAACCAAAGGAAGAATTTCAGCATACTAAAAAGGTGGTGGACTGTACTGTATATATGTCTTACTGGCCATTAGCAAATAATTGCTCATTATTAAAGGTAAAAACAAGATTGAAGGTTGCAATGGATGCACAGTGACTTAGTGGTTAGCACTGTCGCCTCCAGGGTCCAGGTTTGATTCCTGCATCTGTGTACATTGAGTTTGCATGTTCTTCCCGTGCTCGGTGGGTTTTCTTCCGGATAATCCAGTTTCCTCCCACAATCCAAAGATATGCAGATAAGGCTAATTGGTGTTCCCAAATTACCCAGAGTGTGTAAATGAGTGTGTGCCCTGGGATGGATTGGCACCCTGTCCAGGTGCCTCGTCACAGGTGCTCAGTCTCCTTGGATAGGCTCCAGGCTCGCCGGAACCCTGTATATAGGACTAAACGGTATAGACGATGAGTGAAATTTGCAATAAATATCTATTCTACATACAATCGACACCTGAGTATATTTATTAGCCGAGTCTTTTAAAAACAGGCCACTGCTTTGCTTCATATTTGCTCATCTTCAAAAGATTCAATCTTCATTTAAAAAAAGTTATGAGTTTTATTTATTTATCTCTCAATGACAAACATCAAAAGAAACTAAATTATTCATTTTCTGAAGGACAGAGAGGGAAAAAAAATAAGAAAAATGAGAATCCAACTCCAGTTTCTGGCCTCATTTGCACTTTTAATGACTATAACAGTTGTGCTCGAAATAGCTCCTCTCTTTCATGTTGAAGCTCTGCAAATGCTTATGCGGAAAAACAAACCTTCTCAACCCCTCCTGTGGGCTATTAATTAACACTGGTGGAGAAGACTGTGTGAAAACTACAGACATGATGCACTGAAGTCAATTGAAAAGTTGACAGTGGTCTATCACTCCTCAAAATATGCAGAAATTGTCAACAAAATCATGAATAAATGTGCAGTGTGATACTGTTCCACCAGAGATTATTGAAGAAGAACATTTAATATTATAAATGATTACCCATCAGTATTCTTTGAAGCTGTCTGTTACACAGTATTACTCATATTATGCGCGCTGCTTCGGATAGTTCAATATTTTGTCACCCTTAAGGGGGCACTCTTTACCCAAGGCTTTCACAAAAATCATCCAAAACTCATTATCATTGGAGAGAATCTCTTTTTTTTTTTTCATTTGAATGTTTGATTCTGATTCTGTCAGAACGTGTTGATCTATTTTCTGTAAAATCTGATTTGACAGTAGTTCCAGCCGCAAGGTTTATAAGAATGTCATAATTGTAATATATATGATGGACGTTCCATGCAAATGGATTATAATAAAACACGTGTAATCCTTGCTACGGGGGAAGGTTTCTGGGAGCCAAAGTTATTTAGCATGTACGGAGAGTCCAGTGTCAGCACTTTATAACAGCCAGAGAGAAATCCATTCCTTTACACTTTCCCAGACAGGAATGTATTCAGGATTAGGAATTTCTGGTTTCTGCATAACATGACTAGCTTTATTTGGTAAAGAGAGAAAACCAGAGACAGACAAAAAAAACAGGCTGTTTATACCTGTTCTAATGAAAGTGATATATCAGTAGCTTGCTTTGTAGATGTTACAGATTATTAAATGTACCTATAAATGGATAAAGAAGTACAAATTGTTGGCAAATTGCTGTGATATAAAATATTCAGGACATTTGATGCTGGAAAATAATTAACTTTTGGATTGCAGCAGTACTGTAGCTCAGTAAGAGCAAGGCTCGACATGTTTCATTACATTACATTACAATGCTGCGTAAAAATGAGAGACTACAATTTGGTTTCCAATCAAATGACCATTTAGTTCTTACTGTTAAAATTTTTATATTTCATAATTTTGTGAACAAAAACAAGAACAAGAATAAAAAATAATGATGGGGATATGTATGGGGATATGTACAAGATCACAAAACCAGTAAAACAGTTTAAAACCTATAATTTTAATATTCATAATATTAAACTTTAGCACTGACTTGCATAACCAAGTACTGTACAACTATTTGACTAATAAAAATATATACCGTCCTGTTCATTTTCCCCTCATTTTAGATGAACAGGCACCAGATAATCAGCAGGACTGCATCGTCCTGTATGTTGCCACATGGTGTCTGAGAAACACAGTAAACAGAGAAATCAAAAAGACTGTCGTAATCACATCTCCAATGCGACTTAAATTTTTTGAATCGTTCTCGGTTGATTGAAGCTATTCTCTGTATGGTCCTATGTACTCTAAGAATATTGCTAATACACAGAACATCAAATCTTAGCGTGCAATCAAATGCTGGCCTGAAAGGATCAAACCTCTTGTCACCATAGCAACATTGCACTCATTTCAATGTGGAAAGCAAAGTGGTACAGCAGATACAATAATATGAATGAATCATACAGTATGCTGGGTAGCCAATCATTACAGAACAACAGATCTCTGGGCTCCACATGTCCATCCTCACCAGATGTGTAGATAATCAGAAAGCCAGGGCAGGTCCAGGCATGCCTCTGGCTTAACAATGGTTCCAGTGGTTTTATAATATGTATTAAAAGAGACATCAAGCTGCTCCTAAAGCATATTGGTTTCTCCGTTGGGGAGCTCAGTCCACTGCAGGGTTACAGTAGATCTATACCAAATCTCTTGTGAAAAGAGAGATGTTAATGGCTAAAACTCACAGAGGGATCACACACTCACCGTTTTTGATACTATGCAGCAATATGACAGACGTCTCTCTCTATATCCACATTTTATGCCTAATGCATTTACTGATTAGATATGAGCATTCAATCAGTGAACAAATGAAAAGACTCAGATTCCCCCTAATCTAATGACACTAAGCATATTAAAACATCCAGCACTGAAAGAAGACACTTTCATATTAGCCACGATTGCATTCAACACCTTTTTTCCCCATAATTTTTTCATTTGCCCCTACTCAAAGACATTTCCTCAGAGACTCAGCTTGAAATAACACAGAATTGGTATGTAGTGTATTTTTCTCCCCGAAAGATACAGGGTCAAGTGGAATGTCCGAATGATTCAGGATTTTAAATTAGTAGATTTGCATAATTTAATTGTCTGTGGTCAGACTATAGAATATCATCATGACCTGGGCCATCATAGCAAGACAGGTGAAGATGATTATGACCTCTGAATGAGAGAGAGAGAGAGAGAGAGAGAGAGAGAGAGAGAGATTCTCTGGTCCATATCTGCTTTGCCATGAAATGAATAAATTGCTTCATGCATGAGAAGGTTTTATATTTTCCTGAGGTGAAAACAGGTGACCCCCCAGAATCCATGTTTCATTTTGTGCCCGTAGATTAACTCACTATTTTTCTTTTTTTCCTTTTTTTTTCCTTCTTTCTTTTTTTAGGTCAGAACCCATGGGACCAAACATGGTTTATTCTGATCAAACAGTGTTAGGGAGAAGCTGGGGGAAAATAATGGGATTTCGAGCTCCGGGAGACTGCTACCATTTTTAAAGCTTTGTTTAGTTTTTTTTTTGTACATTATACAAAAATCAAATGATGGAAACATTCAAAAGATTTCCTGTCATGGGGTTTATACACATCCCTTCTTCAAAGTATTTTAATTTTAAGCTATTATTTTAATAAATATTCCTTAATGATCCAATTTAATAAATATTGTTTAAGCAATTGAAAGATTAGAACCACGGTTTAAAGCTGAGTTTCTTGGATGCCACATGTTAAATTCGGTTTAATTCCATTTCAGTTTTAGTTGTCACTGAGTATCCATCCTCTTCTGGATGAATTGAATAGTAAGATTTGGTAATTACTGTATATGGATATATGTAATAAGGCACAGTACAAGGCCTATTTAAAAAAACACAATACTGTAAATAGTGATGCAGAACTTCAAGATGAAATGTTTTAATCATGAAAGATGGAAATCAGTTTATAACCAGGCAATATAATGTATACACATGGCATATTTCAGTCTAGATTTTAGTTCCGTTTCTCAGAATAAAACAGATGTCATGGCTGGTCTACACCATCGATCATCACAAAATCACTATTATCAAAATGAAGGAAGTGCATTCTATCTTAATTTTCATGGTTACAAAACCACAGAATTAGGAAGAGAGTGATTTAACAATTTTCTATGCCTATTATGATGCACCTAATTAATTTCATAAGGGTTCCTCTAAAGGCAGTTTTAATTACTGTGTATTTCCTTTATCTTCAAACTGAGACACAAAAGTGCAGGAAAAATCCTCATCTGATGTGACAAGGTGCTAATTTACACTATTAGGCCCAGGTGCAAGCATGTGTGTTCCTGTGATTCTCTTAATGAATATAACTCCTCAGTAACACTTGCTGGCACCGTGTCTTTAAGGGTGAGAAATTTAGTAGACTCCATCTATTTTTGCACCTTTTGTGCGCTGTGTGTCTTGTATAAGGCATTTAAGAATCCGGAACATCTCAAGGGCTTTTTCGAAATAGAGAAACATCAGCTGCGGGAGAAGAAAGCTGCTACTCCGGGTACTCCTGTTTCCATAATGGAAAGAGGATGGAGGAGAGGAAATGTTCTCATCCTTTCCTTTCAGCTAGAATGAGCTGATCTCAGAATCATTGTGTGATAGAGCCAAAGAAAGATGTCTATGGGAAATATTAGTCATGCGCTTGCGTCAGCTCTGTGAGGTGTTAGATAGCAGCTTGTTTTTATTATTATCATTATTATTATTATTATTGTTGTTGTTGTTGTTGTTGTTGTTTATTCTCTAAGGCTGGTGGTGGATTACCTTGTTGCACAACTTCTTGCCAAGTGACTTCTTCCTTTCCTTTGTTGGAGTGCTTTCACATCCCAATGGAGGGATGATTATTTAAATGCTATTCTCTGGGCCATGAATTATGCTCAGGCTATTTATTCAGAGGTGTAAGTGCACAAGAATAAGCAAGGTGCAGGTGTATGTTTCTAAAGATGTTTATAGTAGCATTTTATTTCAACCTGCCATTCAGAGTATTTAAGAGCAATGTGCAAATACAGTACATATAGTAAAAACAAGCAACAGGAAGATAGTAATAGAAATATAATAATAATAATAATAATAATAATAATAATAATAATAATAATAATAATAATATTAAAATATACTCAGCAAAAAAAGAAACGCCCCTTTTTCAGGACTGTGTATTTCAACAATAATGTTGTAAAAATCCAAATAA
>JAQQZT010000036.1:22288217-22299508 GCA_030068275.1 Clarias platycephalus | reverse complement strand
CTTGTTGACCAATTTATGTATGGCATGGCCATTAAAAATACAATGTTCCTTAACCAGATGGTTTTTCAAGTTACTTATAAAGAGAATGTTACTTCAGTCATGTTGTTGTAATGTTTTAAGTTGACTAGTTACACACAAAAAAAAAAAATCGAAATCGTGAATCGGCCAAACTTTTTTTGCCATATCGCCCAGCCCTAATGTAAATGTAGCTACTGATGAAACTGTAGTTTAGTGCTACATAATTCTCCTGTGAGCACAGCACACAGTCACCTCAGGAGGGAATAGACACTTACCTAATCGGGAACATTGATTGTTATTTTAGTTATGTCACACAATTATTTAGTAACAATATGAACTTTTTTTTTTAAAAATACATATTTATTGTTAGATCCAGAAAGGAGTCTGCAAAAATACATGCGAAGTGCTGGACTAAGCTGTAGGATGGCCCTGAGCCTTTTAAATGTGTGACCAGTTTTTGAATAAAATCACTGCATATTTATGCAGATTTACAGTAGAAATTCCTCATTGTTTGTACTTCATCCCCTTAAGCTGCATAACGGCCAGGAATGTCGTAATAATGCCGGGAATCGAGACTAAATCAGTGTAGGAGCCAGATTGGTGATGGCATTCATTTAAATGGTATTACACTTGTTTCAGTATTTTGGCATTGCTTTTTATCTGTTAAAAGAAATGCAGAAGGCTAAAGAAAATGGAGAAAAAATACAACGCTTTATATCTTTTCATAAATTGTGGGTTTAACCTCCTATATGATGGTTAATGAAATGTTGAAAGCACTTACGGATGTGAGTATGGGTTTGCACTAATGTTAAAACAGTTGCACAAATTCAAGTGATTTCATCAATAAATAATGACACTGTAAATAAAATGTCATTTAATTTATTTATATTGTCTACTGATAGTACTGTCAAGGTTTAAAGGGAAACATTTTCTGCACATCGTTGATTCTCAGTGAATTGCTTGGTTGTAAGCTTAAAAGTACCTCCCAATAATTACCTCCCATAGGCAACTATAGAGCCTCAAATGTGACAGCTAAATTGCTTTTAGGAACTTTAAAATGCCTTTAATGCAACATTTCCATTATTGCCCTATTTTCATTTCATGGTGAGAGATGGAAGTGGCGTCCCATCTGTGATGTTCTACTGCTCCACCGTGAACCTGACTATGATTTAAATAAGGAGAAACATATTTTGTTTCATTTTTGTAACTTGTTTCTAAATTTGCTGTCGTGATAAACCAATTAATTACAGAATTACAAAGTCAGGAGCTCTCTGCCATTTTCTGATTGAGACGAACTGTTGTAGTTGGTTTTGTATCAGTTCTGAGCTACACAGAGTTGCCTCGAGACCATGTGAATAATTTCTTGTTTAATTAATGTACTTGGCATATGCACAGTATGATTACAGTGGTTAGTGATTGAAGAGACAATCTTTTACTGTCTTACAGGTTCTCAACTTCAGTATGATAATCTTATGCAATCTTATGTATATTATCTTGACTGAAGATGATTAAATTAATGACTATTGCTTTTCATCAATTTCCTATTTTTCCAATTCCAGTTTTCCTTTTGTACATTGTGAGGGATCAGATGAGGGATCCTTATTTAAATCAAATCTTTATTTAATTAAAAATTAAATATTTTATTTAATTAAAATACGGTCCTGTATGTTATTTCTAGTGGTGGTCAAAACTTTTGAGAAAAAAAGTTAAATTGTACAGTAATTATTATAATGACATTCTCACTCACTCATCATCTCATGACTCATCACAAGTTCTTTGTTCTTCAAAACCTGTTGTGTCCGGCAGGAAATAGTGTTATAAAAAAGACAGTATTTAGTAGATGCACCATTGGCTGCAGTTGCAGCATTGAGCCTGACGCAACAGCATAATTCAGGTTTAAGCCTGTTATGTGGTTGTCTACGATGACCCTCAGCTGATCGATCAGCATAAAGTCATTACTAACCACCAAATGGTCAGCCTCTCCATCATGCAAGTAGTTAACTAAATGTTTAGCTGAAAATCTCTCCGCTTTCCAGGCTATGTGAGATTAATCTCATTATTTAATAAGGGAGTAATTCAACTCCATTAATGTGGTTGAGTTTGAAATTAGAAGTAGTTAAAGCCCACATTTTTCAGGGTGTGCGCTGTCTGGCTTTGAGTTGCTCGTAATTAAGTTTGCTCAGTAAGTCATCATCTAACATTAGATGATGTAAAGCAGTGATTTCAGTGATATTTGGATAGTACTGCCACAGATTACGGCTCCTTCACTGTACGTACTGAATGAGATGCCAAGTATATAATGATATACTTATTATATAATATAATAAGTAGTTTTATAAATTTTTAAAAAATTATTATTAGTGGACCTCCCGCATGAGAAGTCTGTTTGGGTTTGTACTGTACATATGGTTAATGCTATGTGTGGAAACATAGAGCAGCTCACTCTTTCAGGTTTCCACTATTTTTATTTCTCATAACTTTAAATGTGTTACACTAAATGATGTAAAACTACTTTCCAGTTAACTTTGACATCTGACACAAGGGTCGCTTTTAGATTTGTGTTTTTGCAGTGCATGTAAACATGGTCTTTAAAAAAGAAAATGGTTCTCATGGTCAAAGAGAGTACCATGGGAACAGCCTTGTAGATGTTGTTTGTAGAGAAGTGATAAGACTGGGGTCATGGATGTTGTGTTGTGTGCTTTGTGTGGTTGGATATGTCAATCTTTGTGTTTTGCAGGAGGGAGACTTCCTGGTGCGGACTCACCACGTCGAGTACTGTGACGGGGGAATTTTGGATCCTGATGATGTGCTTGCAGATCTGGTAGAAGACAAGGACAAGGTAATACTGATGACGTCTGAGTGAAATTCTTCAGGCCTGCGACGTAGTACTCTAAAAATTGGCCTGTGACGCTAAAACACAAACCCTTTCAAGAGAGAAGTAGCACTGAAACAGGTCCGTATGTGACTCCCTGGTACCCTGGCGACAGTTTATCATCTGTATGGTCGTATTTCCCACCCAAGTGGTTAGCATTTTTCTGAAAGCATGTGAAGATGCACAACAATAATGTAACGCAAGGGCTTCCAAAAGTATGACTTCAGAACATTGGAGAAAGATGTGCCAGAGTGTGATAGTGTAGAAATGCACCACATTGGGAATTGGATATGACTATAGCAGGAGAAAAATGGGAGAGGAAAATTGTCCTGCGACATTTAAAGCGTGCCACTGTATAGTAATTTATGGAAATATAGCATACCTTTCTGCTAGGGAATTTAGTTTCATATGGAAATTTGAACCTTTCCAAATGCTGATGTAGACCTCAGTCATATTTATAACTAGAAAGTGCAATGGCCACACGGGTGTCTTCTCTCAAGTGCGCTCTGCAGCAATCCTCCTGAGTGTTAGGTTTCTCTTCTCTTTCTTTATTTGCTCTTATCGTACTCCTGACTCGGCCGCTCCTCGATAACTCAAAGGGCACTTTCCTTCTAATTGATTTCGCACGTATTTCAGATGGCCTATCGCATGCAAGGCTTTTGATTTCTCTCTGCTAATTAATTGAAATGAAGGAAACAGGATGTGCCCTTCTGTATGTCTGCACTGCAGCGTGTTTATGTGCCTCTCTGCATATGAAAGGAGAAAACGATTGTGGTTTAAATATTGTAACAGCTATTAGCATTTATATATGCATTTCCAGTAGAGCCTTGAATCTCTTGGGACTGCACAATTAAATTTCAGATTTCAAAATATATCTCAATTTAGTTTTCTGCACCCCATATTATATCATGCACCAAAAAAAGGTTTGTCACATGTTACAATTACATTACATTTACATTACGTCATTTGACATACGCCTTATCCAGAGTGACTTATAATTTTATTTCATTATACATCTGAGCAGTTGGTGGTTCAGGGCCTTGTTCAAAGACCCTACAGGTGGGCGTATCATTGTCAGAGTTCACAATCAAGACACACCACCAATGTAAATGCAGATATTTTGCCTAAAAATTCAAACTATTAGTAACACCCCAAAATCAACCCAAGGAAAATAAATTGAATGTTATTAAATGGCTGAGGCACTTGCCTGACCTCTACCCAATTAAGCATGCTTTTCACTTACTGAAGACAGAGTGCCTTCAGACTTTGGTAGTAAAGTTCTGGCAAAGCAGCTCAAGGGAGAAAGTTTAGTATTTGTTAATGTCCATGGGTTTAAACCTTAGGCAGTCACTCAAAGTATTCAAAATAAATCTTATCTGTGGTTGATTGATTTGAGAAATTACTTTTGAGCAGGTAAAATTTAAGGACTGTGTAATAAACGGATGTGATTTCTAGATGGTTAACGCAATATTGAATTAAAGCGGAAACTCTAAACATTAATCACATGCTTCATTTCAAAATTATTGTTGTGTACAGCACGACAATAGTAATACTAATTTTGACAATGCAAATTTAGAAAATTGTGTCCTCGTCCAAATCCATTTGGACATGACTGTATTAGTATATATTACCATAAAGGTAATTGTTATAATTATTATAATTAATTTCAAACTGGTGCCAAGTAATAAGCTTTAGGATCGTTTTATACGTAGCGAAATTAGCATAGTTAAAAAACATACTTATTATAATTGCAAATTTTCAATGGAAACAGATTTGGGTTGTTATTTAGTTATTACTTTTTTTCCCTCCATATTTTGTCCTCATTTTGGTCACCTGCCAATTTGGTCACCTGCCAGTCCCACCCACTAGCCAGGTCTCTCCTATCATGCGACAGCTACCAGCTGGAGAGGGCGAAGACTAGCACATGATTTCTGCAGGATGTATAAAGCCAGCCAATCGCATCATTTTGTCAGAGGGCCATAGGCTGTAACACACTCAGAGGGAAGTGCCACATTTCCACATAGTGCTATTCCATATTCAAGACCTCACAGACATGTGCAATTGGCTAATGTTCCTGTGATGAACTGTGGAGAGGGACCTAGATCCAATTTAGAGAGCACAGCCACAATTGAGTTCCTGGATTGGGGCCAAGGATATCTGTGGCATTGTCAGGATCTTAACTTGCGTTACTTTGCTAAATACCTATAGTGTTGCTTCTGTTGTACTCCACAGATTCACTTCAGAATCAGATGTTAAAACCTGTGTGCAGGTTTCCCTATATTTTTGTGATTTAAAAAGTTATTTTTTTCTTGTAAATAAAAGCCATTGAGCTCAGCATTTCAGGATTTTTCTAAATGTATATCATATCAATTATATATAATTCAGATTCTGAGTACTCTGGAGAAGGTTTTAACAGCTGCAGCAAAAAACGTTTCCCCAGCATGATGCTGCCACCACCATGTTGGACTGAAGTGATGCTTTTAATATTGTGATGAGAGATTCCTGATTCAATCTTTGAGCTATCAGGCCAGAGAATTTTGGTCTGAGAGTCCTTCAGGGGCTGTGGAATTGAGAGATTGAGGAATGGCTCATGCCTGGCCACTCTACCATATAGTCCTGATTTGTGTAATGGTGCAGTAATGGTTGTGCATCTGTAACACTCTTGCATCTCCACATGGGAACTCAGGATCTTATTTATAGTGAGCTTTGCGTTCTTGTTTAACGGTTCCTGTCTGATCCGTTGTTCCCAGTTGCTCAATTAGGCGGGGAGAACAGATCTGGCAAGACTGATGGTGGTTCAAAATCTCTTCCATTAGAGGATGATGAAGGCGATCAGGCACTTTCATTGCTGCAGGAATTTTCTTGTATCCCTCTCCAGATCTGTCTTAACACAATCATGTCTTACAGGTCTACATATAATTCTCACAACCCTATGCCTTTGTTTTCTCTTTTAAATTACACCGTTCATAGTGACGCCTTATATACCTAGGTGTGCGAATTTCATAATTCTGTCCAGTGAATTTAATTAGGCACATGTGGACTCCAAACAAGTTGTGGAAGCATTTCAAGGACCACTGTATGAGTAGGATGCACCGGAGCTTAACTGCAAGTGTCGTCATAAAGGGGCTGAATATGTATGTAAATATGATATTTCGTTTTTTATTGTTTTATTTTTATAAATCTACAAAACACTCTTCTCATTTTAAGTGTTTTACTTTGTCCTTGTGGAGTATTTTGTGTAGAAAGATGAAGGGGGGGAAAAGAATTTGTGAAACATAAAATGTGGAAGACTTGAAAGGGTCTGAAAACTTTGTTGACACAAGACAGGCTATATAATATTTATGGAATTGATGGAGTGTGTTCATATTGTAAGCTATAAAACATCTATACACATTACTGACTATTTATTTACCTCTGTTAATTTCCATTAATTTTAGTATTATTCATAGAGATTCATATAAAGCCAATCTATACACACACACACACACACACACACACACACACACACACACACACACACACACACACAGACACAGACATGAGATATTGTGCCTGGATTCTGTGTAAGCGGGAATTAGCTCATAAATCCATGATGGGATGTGGAATGCGCTTTCTCTGCGGCGATGTTGCCATGGCGACAACTTTCCCAAATGTCACAGCCAACATTAGCATTTCCTGTTGATCCGGGAACTCATCACCCCCTATTCTTTGTGTAAATGTGTTTTTTATGGTCTCTCCAGGATAATTGCTTTATTGTTTTGCAGCATTTAGAAACACACAGGCGTTTCCTCACACGCCATCTATAAAGATTATAGAGATTGCACGTCTTTTACACAGCCAAACGACGCTCGGATATGAAAGCCACGCTCGGATTTCAGCTCTGATTCCTGGGGAGACATCACTACAGAAACAAGCCACGTTGGGGCCAGATTAAGCCCGTGGTACACATTTAGGTTTTTGTTCTCGCTAAATGCTTCTAGCATCGAAAAGAGAACAGACTCGCTCGTTTCCTTTGTGTTGTCCCAAAGGCCTCCAGTTGTTTCTTTATAACTCGTTACTTACAGGCGTGTATGGTAAGGAAGTGTCTGGAATGTGTTGGCTATCTAAGTGAAGCGTGGGTTCACCGTTTGTCATCTTTCACACAAGCCACCCCCTCTTTCACAGTGAAGAAGCCTGTGGGCTGAGAGAACACTGCTGTCACATACACACTAGCAGGCTTTCCACTAAGTGACCATGCCCTTTATACACACAAGCGCGTAATTCCTTAAATTTGATAAACTTCCCTGTGTATGTAGTGCTGATGAAAGAAAAATGAACATACGGTTGATCTTTTTAAGGTTTTGGCCCAGCATGAGCTGTGTAAAACAGCTTCAGTAAGCGATGGATTCTGTAACTTCATGAAACTGTGCTGGCGAGATTTTCTCTCAGCTGGTGTTGACGGAGAGCGCTAACTTCAAAGTCGCCCACTAGTGTTCAGTTGGGTTGAGATCTCATTACAGTGAAGGCCATAGCATATAATTTTCATCCTCATCAAACCATCCGGTCAGCCCTTCTGTACTGTTAATGGGGGCGTCATTCTGGGAGAGACCCCTCCCGACACGAGAGAAATGTTTGATTGATTCAAGGCGATAAGATTCAAGCCGATTACATTTTTAAGAATTGTTTTGCAGTGACTCGTGCCTCTCCGTTGTCACACATCTGTATATAGGTTTATCCCATTCTAAGAAAATAAAGTATTTCAGGGTTAGAACAGCGGTTGGAGATAAGCACGTAAAAATTATTAATTAAGACATCAAAATTGAACCAGGTGAAGGTCCAGTTAATTAAAAATAATTGAATTAAAGCAAAAGGTCAATTTTTATTGCTATTCCATACAGATGGAAATCATCAGGGCCCACGCGATATTATATCACTGAGTATTTTCTGTGTAGCACAATTTTATAAAATATCTCAATTCGCACATATCTTCCTAATATTAAAGTTTCAAACATCTGGAGCAAATAATTTGCCGTGTAATTGATTTGCTGTAAAATTTATTTAGACTCAGCCACCTGGAGGATCATAGAGGAATTACAACATTTTAATCACATTAAAATGCAAACGTACAGTATATAAATCAAAAATTAATTACAAAAAACGATATCGGAGTCAGTTGTGTCGATACATGAATTGCCGCATGAAACACTTCGCATGAGATCAATTTTCTACCCCCATGTCCAGCTCTCTTTGCGCACGACTGTAGCCATTTTGTTTAGATATACTGCTGAATATTAACCACAAAGATTATGATCTCAACATCCTCTTAGAAATTTTAAATGTATAAATTTTGAAGGAAATCTAAAATGTTTTGCAAACCTTAGTTGCGTCACCGTGCAAAATTTGACAGGATGATTTCAGCGGCGTGCATCCTGTGTATTTGTGTATGATCTCTGTTGTGTCAGTCAATAGATAATTTCCTCTTAGAAAATCCAGTATATATGGAAAAGTTAGAGTCCTGATATTAGTATTCAGCATCAGATCTTACATTTCTAGTTTGTATTTACATTTGTTAATTTAATTTTTTGAATACGTAAACTGAAATTCATCAGAATTAAACATCATAACATCAACTTAATAAATTAAAACCCAAATTATGAAGGTGTTGTTCGTGGCTTTGCAATTGGTCTCCTTCATGTGCAAATCTGGTTTCAAGGCAAAAGTGATGCACTTTGTATTTGTTGTTTCAGAGAACAACGCCCCGTCACACACTGAATGTGCTAAGTGGCCACAGCTCTTAACTATATTCAACTGGAAAAAAAGTGGCCACAAAGTGGTACATGAGAAAACACTTTCTCAGCAGTAGTTGAGCCGAAAATGAAATTTGAATATTCATCCAAGTCTGTGCTGCAAAGCTGATTACGAGGCTGCGGTGCTGTTCTGCTGGTCTTCAGCCAAGTCTCACATCTAATCAGAGCTCAAATACTCAGGATTCTGCTCTCTACTGCCCTCTAGAGCAAAGATTCAGCTGTCACGTTCATCACGCTTTTCTGAAAACTTCACTGAAAATGGGAAAAAAAAGTGCTGTATAGAACTTGTTTTCCCTTTTTTTTTTTTTTTTTTTTGGTATGGGGTATTTACAATTTCTCAGAGCCCCGAAGCTGTGTTTTAAAGGTTACCGTGTAATGGAGGCGAAAGGAAAAAAAGGGGTAACATGTTTGAATAATATTGATGTGTGTGCACGAGGTTAATTAAAACCCCGAGTCATTCATCATGGGCCGAGGGCAGGCAGGCGGACTGGCCAGGGCTTGAATCAATCACCCAGTCTCGGCTCACTGTACTGCTTATACACAGCCTCTGCCCTTGTACGCATTTGTTCACTCACTCACTCTCACTCAGACTCTCTCTCCTTTCTCTCTCTTCTGTGTCTCTCTCTCTCTCTCTCTCTCTCTGTTTTTCTGCCACACAGCAAAACAGTAGCGCTCTCTAGCACTCCGTTTCTCATGACATCTTTATGGCAATATGCTGCCCAGTCATTTAGACATTTAGTCTGTCTTCTTCCTGCCAAGTAGATTTAACTTGCATAACATAACACCATGTTTCTAATACTGTAGTCTCGAGTTCTCAGTGTTAGCTCTTATCTTTTTTTTTCCCTGTGAAATGTAGTTTGTTTTTTGGAGTGTGATGCACGAGTTTTGATAAGTCTGACAATTCTTTTCTGATTGCAGTTCCGTGCTTTTCTACTTGCACTAGTGGCTCAGACAGTTAAGGCTCTAGGTTACTGATCAGAAGGACTGGGCTTCAACCCTCAGTGCCACCAAGCTGCCACTGTTGATGTTTTTCACTGTGCTGTGAAATGTATGACGAAATATCCATTATTCATTCATCGTCATCATCTGGAAGATACTTGCTCTGTATTAATAATAAACAGTAGCAGTATTCCTGCGCTTTATTCAATATACAGATTCTAAAAAAACATCAGGTATAACTGTTTTTGCTGGCAGTTTGTCATTTTTCAATGTATTTTTCTGTTCGTTTATTTATATAGAATAAAACCATAACCATGCCATAAACTCATGGCAGTGTATGAGTTTATTACTTTGCACCCTCATTGCCTGAGCTGCCTTGTCTGTAAAATGACTTGATGTGTGGCCCAGTGCAAGAGATGTATTGTGTTTTCCTCTTCCTTGACAGTCTATGACTCACTTTGTCTTGATGTGTGGTTGTGTCCCTGCCGCTGGCCTTGACTGTCTGTGAATGACGTTAGACTCGTTGTCTTCACACCAGCAGAGAAAGAGGGTTTCTCTGGGTTACTATGATACTTATTGGTTTTATGTCTCCGTAATGTGTTTATTCTGACCTGCTTAGCTTTGTTCAAGAAGGAACAGTGCCTTTAAGTCTTGGGCTATCAGTGAGCTATAAAACTTCTTCTAAACAAACATGGAACGAACCACTATTGTACTTTGACTACAAAACGTCTGGCCATTATTAAAGATTTTGCAATATATGTAGCTCTGAAACGTATTCACAATCAAGCATTATAATCATAGGTATGGTGCTGCTGCAGTGATGGAAATGAGGAAAAGAATATCTGTGTACACATTAAAAAAAATAAAAGTATTTTAAAATGTAATTATCAGTAAATGTTGTGGCATGTAAAATAGGCAATTGAATGAGCAAACAGAATGCTCCAAGTTGGTGTAGTAAAATTTATGGTGTTGATTGATTCACAGCACCAGCTCCTGCAGTAGGCAGCACAGAAGAAAACATCACTACTCTCGGCAGCACAGAGAATATAGCTGTGGAGTTATCTCGCATTTACTAAATTTAAAAGGCAGCAAAATCACTTTCACTTCTTTGACTTTGTGGAACAGCTTAAAAGGTAACAAACAAATCGGGTAGATTACCCAGTCCTATGATAACTGTGCACACCCAGATGTGCAGTCTGATACTTGAACATACAGCTTACAGCTCTGACTATATTCCACATAATTGTACAGTATGAACTATTTTTAATTACGTTAATGAAAATAATGGCGGAAAATTTTCGTTGATTACCTTTTTCCTTTGACTAAGATGAGTCGATGACGAGATGTTACGGATATCGATGAACAGTGACAATGACGAAATCAGCATGCAGTATTGTTGAATAAAAAAAAAGCAATTTATGGTTTAAAAAAAATACATATGATTTTTGCCACAATTTGCTGATGGAAAATTCATTATTTCATTCATTATGGCATGAGCAGCAGTATTTTCCGGGTCATGGCGCGCGGCATATCAGGAGTAGATTTACGTGCGCAGTGACGGGATGTTGCAAACTCGGTTATCTTTTTTATTTTTATTTGATTTTTTAAATAAATTTAGTCCTGCCCAATTCTTTTTCCCCGATTTTCTCCCCAATCTAGTCGTGTCCAATTCCCTC
>JAQQZT010000036.1:22238947-22260072 GCA_030068275.1 Clarias platycephalus | reverse complement strand
CTCCACATCATTGCATTCAGTTTTTATTCACAATTTGTTAAGTGTCCCAACTTTTTTGGAATCCGGTTTGTACATTTTTCTCATTATACATCTGAGCAGTTGAGGGTTAAGAGCCTTGCTCAAGGGCCCTACACTGACAACTTGGTGGTTGTGGGATTTGAACCTGGAACCATCCGAATCGTAGTCCAATGCCATAACCACAGAGCTACCCCTGACGATCACATTGTTGTGTAAAACATACCCAAATATTCATAGATATGTTCTCAGAGAAGACAAATACATACCCGTGTATCCTCCTGCTCTCAAGAAGACGCTGTGTAAGGCTGTGTGTGTGTGCATTACAGCGAGAAAGCGAATGAGCTGCTGCAGTTGACCTCTGTAAAAGCCAGGGGGTGCTGTCAATCTGTGCTCAGTGGTGGGCAGATTGTTTATTAGTATGTTGTTGGTTTTATATGCAGAGACTCACGTTTTTTGTCTTTTTCTAAATACTTTTTTAAAATTATTATTATTGCCATATAGAAGAGAAAAGATATATTCAGATAATACAATCTTTAGGAAAACTCTCAGATGGTACACAATATACAGCAGGTTCTGAATATATACACTCTTCCAGTTTTTTCACATATCAATAGGTAGATTAAATTAACATTGTTTATACCAGTCTATACAAGACAACCAATTTTATGTTTTTGCTAACTTATTGTCAAATGTTTTATGTATTAAATCATGAACAGGAATATAGTATTTAGATAAACATTGGGCACTGAGCTCTTCTGTTTGCTTTGTTTTTAAAATGGCATTACAACTTGCCAGAAGTCCGACTGTGGCGAATTAAAGTGACTTTTAAAGGCGCACGTGTGTCTTTAAGGTCCCAGATCTTGCAATGCACATCAGACCATGAAGTCCAGGCTACTTGACCTCTGCAGTTGAATTGTATCAAGACATACATCTGTGCAAGGACATAAAAGCATTTTTTAAAGCTTTTAATGTTTGTCAGGAGCACAGTGGGCTCCATCAGTGTGAAATGGAAGAGACTTAGAACCACCAAGACTCAACCAAGAGAAGGCTGTTTTGTCAAACTCTGTTACTGGTCCGGGAGGTGACCAAAGAACATAACGGATAAATATGGGAGATTGTGCTGGAGAGACACGCATCTTAGAAATACAACATCAGTCAGGTCTGGTAGAGTATGGTACTGTAAAGTAGCTAGATGATAGCCACTCTTGTGTAAAAGGAATATAGATTTTATAGAATTTTTGTATTTAGAATATATGCATTAAGAGAATCAGAGTGAGGAAATACTTATCTGGTCAGATGAAAAAAATATCAAACTCTTAAGGCTGAACTCATTATTTTATAATCATTATTTTTGGTGGGAACAAGGTATTGGTCTTTAACTGGTAATATGATCTCTGTGATGAAGCATGGTGGTGGCAGCATCATGCCATGAGGTACATTTCAGCAGGTGGGTGACTGATACTTTTTGACAAGGTAATTATATGAATAACTAATTTAATGCTTTGTTGCATCCGATGTTTATTTTCTCATGAATGTACATACTGTATAGAGAGCATACACATTTTTTAACAGTGCTACTGTTCTGTCATTTGCCAGAGTCACTCCCTCTTTGCAGTATGCAACATTAGCAAAAGTCTATTTTTGACTTCTTTAAGCCAAGTTTACTTGCTTTCTCGCTAGAGATGCACCGATTGATCATTCTCTATCATGACCAGTTTCACACGATCAGCCTTGGATATACAGTACCAACTTATTCTCTGGCGTGTGCCCAAGTACTACAGCAGAAATACATTCGCAGCCACCCAATAGTTTAAAAGTTTGAATCCCACTACAACCATTTGTAGTCAGGAGCTCTTGGAGGGAAGGAGGGATTTGCACATTTAAATCAAATCATAATAGCACTAGCCAGTCATGTGCTTGCCCCTGAATGGTTTGCAGCACTTTAAGCAGTTAGTGACACTGAGTAAAGCACATGATCGCCTTCAATCTCTCTGTTAAATTTTCATTCTTAGTTGAATTTTATTTGTGCAAAAAAAGCCTTTAATCTGGAGAAAGTCCTGTGAGCTTACAGTATGCGGTATTACAAAAAAAGTAAAAGTTATTTAATAGTTTTATTATACAGGGTGGATGAAAAGTAACCATTAGTAATAAAATCCATACAAATTTACTGAAGCAAATTGTACATGTACTTTATTACATAGGAAAATTAAAGCACATCTTTAAATTTCAACGTAGGCACCGGTGGTCAACCAGGTCCAAGAGCAAAATGGTGCACCTTTTCATCAGGAGTCCAGTGATATTATGAGTTCTACAGCCATTAAATCTTGCTAGTTAATTTTAACCCACACTGTATACATACAGTAAACATTGGAATTTATCATTACAGTCACAAAAATGTTATGCTCTTTCTTAAAGAAATAAGAAAATCTAAATTAGTATCGGCTGGTCAAAATCAGTATCGGCTGGTCAGACTTTAAAAATAAATAAATGGAAATTGGTATCAGCCAAGAAAATTGCAATTGGATCATCTAACTTTCTCACGATAATTCTCTATAGATTTTGCTTGAAAGCAGGCCAAATCCATCTCATTCAGACTGGTTCTTTTGGTCCACACTCCGTGTGATTGCTGTTCTCATCTGTCTAAACAAACTGCACAGACGGAGAATGCTCCAGGGCTTGATTCAAGTAAAGTAAACACTATATGTGAAATCAACCTTAAGCTTTGTACTTCATTCAGTTCTGGTATTTTCTGTGAACTGAAGGGTTCGTTTTTACAAGGGTGAAAGTGCTACATTGTTAAAAACCTTACCACTTCCTGTTTTGTTGTGAATGTCTGAATAACTTATTTGATGATCCTTTGGTGAACTGGAAGCTGCATATTAAAATTAATTCTGCCAAAAGTAAAATTCCCAGTTCGAGGAGTGAACGATTGGTATTTATTGGGTAACAATACTGAGTGTGCATCAGCAGATCTTCATCATTCATACCAGCATACCATATAGTAGAAATGGGAATCACCAGGGATCACCTGATGAAATGTTATCACGATACCTAGGTGGTGATTCGACTTGTATTGTTCTTGTATAAAATTCTCACGATTTTATAAATATCCTAATTTTATTTTACAATTTCTAAACATACTTAGCGTATAACCTACCACACAGGATCCTGTGCCATGTGAATAGTTTGTATTACAAGGATTGCAGGATTACAGAGGAACAACATTTTACATTTAAAATGCAAACATATATGAATTAAACGTTTATTTTAAAAAAATCTATTTTTTCCTCCCATCTCTACAATATAGTGTTGACGACGTTTGACTTTTCTGTGGGACACTAACTCAGACTATTTCACAAAGCATGAGCTGATTTTCAGTGGTTGTGTGCCAAGAAAACATGCACTCGGATGAAATATGCACATATTAAAAGACAGTTGTGTGTAGAATGACTGTAACAAATGGTAAAAACGCAACACACAACCCCATGTGTTCTTCCTAAGATCCGACATTTTTCTCCTGTGGCTGTGGTGTGTTTTGAAATGATAAATGTGTGACAACTTCAGTTTTTCAGAGTTAAGCTACTGTACATATGTGATCCAGATGTGTGTCTTTACTTATTTCTCAATGTAAACACTCCACTCCCAGACCTGACTTAATTTGAAGATAGCATTTCTCCTCTTCGTGAGCCTTTTTCTGTTGGTCTTCTGATCATTCTGTTTCAAATATTTACTTTAAAACGGTCAGTGAGTTTAAAATATCTGGTGTTTCATAAACAAATAGTGCTGCAACAGTTCCAGTCAGTATTGTTAATTCCTAGTAGAGTTGTAACGGTTGATTTTGAAGCCATAGTTCGGTTCATTTTCAGTACAATTAAGTAAAAAACCTCTCTTATGTCAATATCTCGCGCGTTTATCAAGTTAAAATTTATTTTAAAATCCGCAATCCAACATTCCGCTGTATTTTTCTTTTTTTTTTTTTTAATCTAAGTGTGCAGTGTTTATGAGCAGCACAAACTGAAGAAAGAGTTTAACTGGTCAAGTAGGCTGTGTTGTTTAAACCAATACGAATAATAAAAAAAAAAAACATTTAAACAGCATTCCGGAATCTTTTAAATTTAAATAGGCAGATGAATGAGTTCAGTCGTGATTACATCATATGGAAAATCACTCTAAGACATTAATTTGAATTAACTGATTAATGGTGAAAATCACCCTGCACTAGTTAAAGCTTGAGACACATGAAGTCCTTCGAGAAACTAACGGCATGTCATCTGCATTGCATCAGACAGCTTTCAGTTAGAACACTGATTGGTTTTTTTTATTAAAAGGTATTCCAGAGTAATACATCCTAATACATCTAACACTTCTGTGGACATGCAACCTTTTAAAAAAAAAATGTGTCATATGGATTATTCCTTTAGTAATGTGCTGCTGTTTTGGGGAGTGTTTTTGTCTTTTCTGTTAGTCTTCTCACTCAAGTTACATGCGAGTGAAGTACAGTACAGCCACATGCGATGCTTTAGTGTGCTTGTGGGGATGTGTTCGCATATGTAATATGAATATGGATTCAGATGTACTGGTCAGCCTTCACACCTCAAGAGGAGTTTTCTGTACCGTTTTAAAGGCTAAACAAGCTTGAAAATTTGATCCTGTTCTGCCATAGAAATACAAAAGCTGTAGCTGCAGTTTTGGTTAATTTGGTTAAATTTAAATTTGAGAAAAGTAGTTTTTCTAAGGAAACGTTACCTTGGAGGGAAAAGAAGGTTCGGTGTGTGTGTGTTTCTTTCTGTGTAAATATCTTCTTGTAGCAAGTTCTTGCCCTGTTTAATTTTCCAGGCATAATTAGCTGTACACCAAAAATAACTTTTGACAGCACTGAAACTGAGAGGAGGAAAAAAAAATCCTCTGTTCCAGTGATATTTTAGTTACTGCAGCTCACCTACTGTACGTATATAGGACGTAGATGTGTTAACATGATGCATACTTGTTCAGTGCCCTTCAAAGTGTCTAGATTTAAAGCGCAGTTGTTTGAAGCATTCAACAATGTGCAACCTCATCAAATTAAAGGAATTGTACAGCTTAAACTCAAGGCTATTTGTCAGCTGAAGAGCTGCAACTGAATGTATTTAATTGAAGACTTGCTGTGTTGGTTTGGCCGCGCTCCTGCTGACCGTTTCAGTCCGTAATGCATTCAGTCACTCTGCTCAGCATGCTGACTCCACAGAAAGCTCCCAGGCCTGATTCATGGTTCCTTAATGCCAGCAACCGCACACCATCGGACAAGCATGTTTAGGAGTGGGCGACGAGCACCTGCATGACAACACATTTGCTTGATGAATGTTTCATTGATTGCGGGTGGGGGCGGGGGCACAGATCAGCACTAATCGATTTGATTAGTAGGGGGATGAAAAGAACACGTATTGTATTGATGTTTGTGGGCGCTGACTGCGAGCATGTTGTCTGGGTCATAAATCTGTGCACGCGCGTGTGTGTTTTTGTGTGTCTCAAAGCTGCACCAGGCTCCTTTTTACCTCCCCAGCACAGAGAGAGGGAGACTGCTTGGAGGTATTTGGCCAAGTGAGTAGTCGTAAGTTGTGTACAGCTGCGTGGTTAGTCATACTCTCAAAGCCAAACACCTCCAAGGGTTTTTTTTTTTTTTTTTGCTAAGTGATTGCAGTTCAGTTTAATTAGTGGTGAGTGTGACTGTAACCCTAGTCACAGTGCAAAGTCAGGAGAAACATCTGATCCATCAGGCTGTACGGAGGCTTTTTCTAAGGACTTCTTGTGGGGCTTTAAAACAGCACACTGTGATTATACTGATAGACATTGTGATTGCACGATTCATCAAGGGTTCTTTTGACGTTTAATGGCTTTTCATAAAGTGATTTCTTTTCCCTGCGGGCTGATTTGTAAAGGAAATATGAATGAAAACAAACCAGACTGGTCCATTACTACTTTTTTATTTTTATTTTACATTTATTCCTTCATGCACTCTTTCATTTACTTACTCGCTCAACTACTCATTTATTCACTTATTTGTTCTCTCATTTATTTATTCATTCACTACCACATTCCTTCACTCACTCATTCGTTCATTCACTCTATGATTAACTTTTCAATTACCTGCTATCTGATGTCACCGAAATGAGGAAGGGTTCCTTGTTGAGTCTGGTTCCTCTCAAGGTTTCTTCCTATTGCCATCTCAGGAAGTTATTTCCTATGACTGTAACCTTCGACTTCCTCCTCAGGAACAATATGATCATTTTTTTATTCATACGCATTTCCACCCACATTTCAAACTTACTTCCCTCCTTTTCCTATTGATTCTGTCAAGCAGCTTTGAGACAATGACCATTGATAAAAGCGCTATATATAGAAAATATAAAAAAATTATTAAACTATAATTCACATTGTATTTAATTTATTCATTCATACTTTCATTTACTTACCTGTTTGTTCATTATTTCTTTAACTCACTCACTCATTTACACATAGTAACTCGTTAACCCGCTCATTCATTCCTGGTCATTTGATCGATAATCATTCACTTACCCATTCATTCATTCATTTACTCAATGACTCATTAACCCACATATCCATTCTTGGTTATTTGGTCACTCTTTCATTAACACTCTCACACATTAACCTGCTTTCTTACACTTGGTCACCCCCCCCCCCCCCATTCATGTACTCATTTACTTACGTATTTACTTGTTTTTCCTCGCTCATTTATTCATTACACTCAGTCATACCCTCCCATTTACTCACTAACTTACTTACTCTTTGTTCACATGTTTGTTAATATTCATTCATTCATTCATTCATTCATTCATTCATTCATATGTGCGAGTTCAGTTGCTAATTTAATCATTCAATTAGTTGCTCTGGATAATTTTGTCTCATTCTCTTCCTGATTCACTCATTCACTTTCAAATGAAAGTGTTTGAGGTTAACAAGATACAGTATGTTGTGCAGTTATAGTCTTGATGTTTTTGACTAGTACAAAGAAATACCTGCACAGTATTCACTCACACCTCAGTTATACACACACACACACACACACAGAGACAACCTTGCATAAATACACACGCACACACACTCCCAAGTCTCCATGAAGTGGCTGATGTGCAAACGTGTGGAAGCCCCGGGGCACTGATTGGCCGTTCCTCTTGCAGTGTTTCACTCCCTGCTTCACACACATTAACGCTGATGTGTTTACGGCACTCTGGGGGCACTGTGTTAAACAAGCAGAACCTCGACAGGCAGGAGCGGGCTTAGCACTCCACCATGCTGCATACAGAGGGTGGAGAGTGAGAGAGAGACAGACTGGGGAAGGAGAGTGAGACCATAAAATAGAGATAGAGGCTGCGTGTGGAAAGCAAGGGCAAACCCAAGTGATGGAGAGATGGAGTGTGATGAGATTGTTTGCTGATTTGCAGTGAGCAGTGATTTTTCACTCTGCTCTCTAGATACAGCGCCAAAGCTTTCTCTCTTTCTCTCTCGCTCTTCTCTCTCTGTGCCAAGTTTTAATTTGCTAAGGAGAGGTACAGTATAATAAGGGATTTTTTTTTCTCTGTAGTTTTAATTAGTCTGGATATGGTTGTACATTCACCAGTGAACAGATGCTTCATATGACGTGTCATTATAGCCTCCTTTTAATTTAGTCACACATACAAACACATTGTCATTTGCATAAGGCACAATGCATTTGTGAATACTGATGCTGAAACAAATAGACTTTCTCTGTCTTTCCAGTCGGATGAAACAGTTTCTAAGATTGTTTCTGATCTGCTCAGATCAGATGATGTTCCAGCAATTTGAGTAGTGTCTCAGGAAGAGAAATACGATGCACTGATTAAGGTGTGTGAGAGCGTAAACAAGAGTGTAACATTGCATGATATCGGATTGTATATGTCTGGCAACTTTGGAAAACCCATCACAATTTGTCATTTTGTTAATCATGAATAATGTTAATCAAAACAAAATGAACAGAGGGTGGTGAGATCAGCTGAGCTCCCTGACCTGCACCCAATCTATAGCAAGCAGTGCTGGATCAAGGCCAGGAAGATAGTGAAGGACCTCAGCCACCCTAACATTGGACTGTTCTCGGTGTTGCGATCAAGAAAATGCTTCTGCTCCATGAAGGCTAATAGAGAGAGACTGAGGAGGAGCTTCTTTCCACATGCT
This sequence comes from Clarias platycephalus, assembly GCA_030068275.1. Classification (NCBI taxonomy): domain Eukaryota; kingdom Metazoa; phylum Chordata; class Actinopteri; order Siluriformes; family Clariidae; genus Clarias; species Clarias platycephalus. The sequence goes on along the minus strand of JAQQZT010000036.1, from coordinate 22,251,867 downwards.
ATTTGGACTCTGAATACAGATGACACCCTGGAATAATCTCAATTCCTCATATACTGTACAAGATAAAACCCCCTTTTTACACAACTGCTTCAACTGTTAATTAGGCTTTTTGCACTGCTCTCTTCCAGTTGAGTGCTTTAAAAATTTTTTTTTTTTATACATGAACAGTCATGGCATAAGTTATATTCTTATGGCGTTTACGACATGAGGTCATAAAATTTGTATTATTGTATTGAAAAAAATGGAAAAAAATATTGTTCATATGTTCATAAACGTATATTTCTCCTTCGTTAAAAAAAAAAAAAGTTTCACTCGATATCGGCTAGAGGGTAAAAACCAAAGCTCCCAGTTGAAAAAATTTACATGCGTTTTCATCATGACCAGTGTTGGGGGACGTTACTTTTTAAAGTAACTAATTACATTACAAAATTACTGTCTTTAAAAAGTAATCAGTTACATTACATCGTTACTTTCTGATAAAAGTAACTAGCTAGAGTACTTTCCATTGCAGAAAATGAAAACTCCTTTGATTCCTCATGCATGTTGTTTTAGTCAAGACCTTTATAATTATTCTACCATCATCACTCAGAGAAGTCTGGCCCACGAAAGCGAAAGTCGTCCTACAAGCCCCGCCCCCGATAACCCGGGTAGTTAACCCTCTGTTAACTACTAATACCCCTATCTCACCTACGCGGTTTTGTGCGGTGGCCGTAAGTACGGTTCATCCTGATTCACCGCATGTTTTGGCGCTGTGATTAGGTTTCCATCTTTCCGTGCATCGGTCCTCGCATAGTTAAACCGAAACCGCATAGGTGAGATAGGGGTATAACAGAAGGGGCGGGTTTTCGGGGGCGGGGCTTGTACATGAATGACTTCTGTCTGGCTCACGGATTATATAAATTGTGTGAATAGGGGATTAGTTTTATTACTCGTTACATCAAAAAAGTAATCCAAGTACTCTAACGTCTAACTTTGCATTACACTCAACACTGGTCATGACAACGCTCCAACCAATTCAACTCACAAAACGGTGAAACTTGTGGGCAACTTGGAGTAAGAAATTCTGCCTCGTTCTCTCCTGATCTCGCACCCAGTGATTACTTACTTTTCTGTCACTTGAAGAAACCACTTCGTGGCCGGCCTGTGACAACGATGAAGTGATTACCGAGGTGGAACTTTTCCTCAAGACTTAAGGAGGCTTCTTTAAAGACCACCAGCTTATCTATTGTTTGGAGAAGTGTGTCGCTTTAGGTGGAGGATATGTAGAGGAGAGATTAAGTGTTCGTTTTCATTACATTATTATATGTATTATTTTTTCCCTTGTACAGTACTTTGTTCATTATAACATCTCATTACTACACATCTCTACATATTACCTTATATTTACTTCATTTGACTGACTTCTGTAGATTTCATTCCTTTTATTCTCATTTGCATTTGCGCATTATTCTATTTTTAGAATTACTTTAATTTGAACTTTAATTGTATTTTACGATGGATTTGATTTAACTACCTTACACATGTTTTTACTTTTCTGGTCAGTGGCAGTCGTGTAAAACATTTCACTGCATGTTGTACCATGTATGGTTGTGTATGTGGCATAATTTTTTTATTTGAAAGCTACAGTATAGTATTAAAAAAAAAAAAAAAAAAAACCACATTAATAGAAAGAAGCAGAATGACTGACCGTGACTTACCATCTACAGACTGCGTTGCCGTAGGCTTATTGCAGGAGGTAGTGAAAAGGAGCAGGAGCTTCGAAACGTTCTGAACGTTGGTGGCAGGTGAGCAGTGACTTTAATGTACCTACAGGTGCCAGTGAGCCGCACCAAGTGTGAAATGATGTAAATACAAGCATGTTTTTATCCTAATGAGAATCATGGCACAGCGGTTGTGGCGCGCTGTCCATGCTGCGTCACTCCTGGTGTAAAGTGGTGTAAAGCTCGTGGCTCAGTGCGTGCAGCTGTTATACCATTCTGTTCTCATCACTTACCTGTCATACCCATTCCAGTGGGCATTTTTTATCCTTCTAAGTGTGTGTGTGTGGTCTCCTCACTGTTTGGAGCTTTCCGGTGCTTGGTGCTTTGTTACCTGTGTGCCGTGTGATCTGTGCGTGTCTCTGTAAGCTCAGCAGCCATTACAGCCTCTTTGGAGCTGCTTCAATTGTTCCACTGAGACTTCTCAGCTTGTTTATTAGTGGAATTCGTCACTGGTGATTTCCTCTGTGGCTTAATGAGTTTATAAACGATTGAGTACACTGAAGAAGGTCTCTTAATTCGGTTATTTGCTCGCTTTCATTTTTTTCCCCCCCTCTCTCTAACTCGGACGTTGCCTCTCGAACTCAATGGCCCGTATCCAGAATTACTTGAGGCATCATCTGAGCAGCCTGTGTCTACTATGTAGATAATGTTGGGTAGATGAGTGATGTATGATAGAAAACATATATATATATATACAGTATATACTTTTCCAGCTACTAGGATTCTTTTAAGTTTGTCATTTGGTAAGCTTTTAATGTACAGTTTCCAAAAGGAAACTTCATGCCGAGAGGATAAAGGGAAAGCTCTGTGGTTGGCTGTTTATCCCATCCATCAGTTGGGCTCTTTATTTAAAGCTAAGCCGTTTTTGTCCATGTTCAGTGTTAGTGAAAAAAAATCCAATCTCTGTATTTTATGCCTTTCTGTTATAGCAGGAATCAAATTTAAAGTTCTTCATTCCTTGCCTTTAAGGTCTCTGCACAAGCTTGTCTGCATTCCTGGTTCAGAGCTACACACCAGCTCAGGTCTTTTGTCTGAGATGTAAGCGTATTATAACAGCTCCATGACACGATTCCTTCTGCAGAGGATCTCATCACACTTTATTTTTCTCTCACATTCTTTGCTGTTGTTTGCTGATCTTTCTGTATAAACCTACTTTTTGAGTTTTTACAGATTCCCCAAATTCTCTGCATCATTGCTCATGTGTTCAGCTGCTTGTACATTTACTTTGTGTATGTTTGAAAAGACCAAAGACCTGACGTAAACGTTTTTTTTTTTTTTCCCCCTAACATAAGATTTTGCCGACATGATCTGTTTTAGTATTTCATTATGGTTATGTAGTAAAGCAGTGGGAAAGATTGATTTCTCTGTAATCCTACAGGTGGTGTGCTCTAAACTATTCACACATTGGCAAATTTAATTAAATTTGTTCCGGAGGTGAGTTTTTTTAAGGTGATAATTCGTATTGCAATGTGAGTTTTCCCATTAAAAAATAATGTAAATGCAGATACAGTGGAACCTTGGATTGCGAGGAACACGGTTTGCAAGCGTTTCGCAAGACGAGCAAAAATTATCGTCTGCCATGTTCGGTCTCGTGTAATCGTCTCCCATGTTCGGTCTCGGTGTGAGTGTTGTACAGTATAGTCAACATCCTTGCACACGTAAAGCATCTTTTATTATGTCTGTCTGGTGTATGTGTGAAAGTCGTCCTGCACAGCAAACTCTTCTCTCTCTGGTCTCGATCACTACAAGGTACAGCCACGATTCTTTTAAAATGTAAAGTGCAGGTTAATTTGTTTTATTGTTTTACGAATTATGCTTGCAATCCAAGGTTCCTCTGTAAACCGTTCAAGCCACTCAAAAATATTACCAATTTCCAACATAATCATATTTTTGCAAATAAAAACAAATAAAAAATATTTAAAAAAGTAAAATATGAAATAAATTGACTTTAAAACCTCACTTAACCTTAATGATTTCTCTTTGCTCCCTTTTGTTCTTGCTACCTTTCTTGCCAACTTTTTTGGAACCCGTGGTGCCACGCCTTCACTCTGTCACCCACGGCCCCTGTAAAATTCATAATCTTGCCCCTCATGGCTTTCCACAAGTTTTGACCGGAACACGGGCGCAACTTATCCAGCGTTTGGTTCGTCGTTTATACTGTATGTGCAAATCTACTGTATTTGCTAAGCTAATTTAAAATTGTAACATATTCTAAAAAGATTTCTCAAATAGGGATATTTATAAAATCATGATACACAATTCAATCGCATTGCAGATAGAATTGTCACCTAGATATCGAGATAATATAGTGTGGGGTGGTCAATGGTGATTCCCATCGCTATTATATCATGATGTTCTCAGGCTAGCCTTGGAAGTTGACTTTTCAGATGCACTTATACAGTACTTCCAGTCTGCTGACATTAACTTTAAGCTAATGTTTAAAGATGTGTAATAAAAAGTGAGTCAGATTATTCCCTGATTAGTTTTTCCCTTCATGTTGCTTAAGTCTGTTTCATATTGTGTGATTTCAGCAGTCAAACTTTATCATCTGATTCCTGTCAAATCCTTGCCAAGTTCTAAAACCAACTCTGTGATGTCTTGTTCCCCGTGTCGGATTGACCCAAGATTAAAGGAAATCACTAGGTTCTGCTTATGTCATCAATAAGTGTCATCTTTCCTTCAAGTTTTTCAGCCATACGCTCGGTTTTATTTCAGATTTGTAAAGAATAGCCGCCTTTGGCACTGAGCTGAATGACGTATGTAGGTCTGTGTTTTATTTCTTTGTTGGCTGGTGCATCAACATTGTGACTACAGTGCGTCATTTTTACTCATACCACGCAGTGGTGCATGTGGTCTATTAAAGTGCTATTCTACTGCTGTCAGTGGCAAGAACTGGGTTGTTTTAACAGATTCCAGTCACTTTAATGCTTCTCCTTGTCTCACACGGCTGATGTGACTTTGCGCAGGCAACTTGGCACAGTAGGCAAGAGCGGCTTAAAGGTATAGAAGAAGAATGAGGTGGAAAAAGCACTCGGTTTGACTCCCTCTCCCCGTCTCTTTGCCCTCTTTTTGTCTGTTGTCTTCCATGCCTAATGGAGGCAGTCGTGTTATTGCGCTTGACAGGTTCTGATTCCGTTGTCAGATGTAATTTAGCCATCGACACACCTGCATGTGCGTGCTCGTGTCTGTGTGGGTTGCGTGCGACTCGGCCCTTCTGCAGCAGTCTATATAACGAGATCTCTTCATCTTGGCCTCCCTGCAGTTTTTACCTTGTCATCCGTGCTAATTAACACCTCTACAGCCTGCAGAAATAACAGTCATTAAGCACTGCTGCAGGACCGTGCCACTCCGGCTCCCGCTGAATCGGATATCGATAAGCTCGCATTCTCAGAACTTCTGGAAATCCGAACCGTGTCACCTCGCAGGTGAAGAATATAAGGCACGTCTGAGCGGCGCGCAGGTTCTCGTCGCTGATTCAGAAGTCGAATGAGGAGCAGAGGACGCGGTACGACATTGCCACTTATCCTGTCTCGCAGCACCGCTTGATAACCGGCTATTGATCCAATTTTCATGTCCAAGTGCTTCAAGTATTGGATCCCTGGGATGTGTGATGCCACTGTGAGGTTTACAAGTCTGTCTGCATAACAGTTCAGAACTGCAGTCCCGTTCAGGCCCAGTAACCTGATGGTTGGGTTGATGAACAAAAGGCATTGGTGCATTAATGTACAACTGCAGAGATTTGTTCTGGTGAGTGAGAGTTCATGTACAAGGCTGGTACACTGATGGAATGGCCTTGATTTAAATGATTTGCTCTGTTGAATTGGTCACTCCTCGAGGCACGCGACCTAAATCACTATTTCTGTAGCCTAATTACAGTCTGAAAAATAACATCGCTCTCTCTGGTTCTCCAGAAGACTTTGTTTCCTAACGTTCCTCACATTAGGGCAATGTAAAAGTAGTTTTAAAAGTAATTTTAAAACTGAAGTTGGAGACTTTTCAGTCACAGCTGTAACAAAATATTTACTTTTCTTCAACTGCTGCATTTCAGCAGTTGTCTTCAAAGTGTCAGTTTTTGATGGTGAAGGGGGGGAGAAGAAGCAAATGGTGCAGACAACTAACATCCATATAATAAAGACAAAGCCTAGCCATATGTTAGAGCACTGAAGGTAGGCAGGCTTGTGTGCAATCCTTTCATTTGGTTTTTAATTTTGAAATGGGAAAGAAAATATGCTGCCATACAAATAAGACATCCCAAGCAGATGCTGGCTCTAAAACAATAAATGTAAGTGATGTTATAAGGTATTAAATCAGTTTTTATTGCCCATAGGCTTTTATTTAATCTGTATTTAGTGATCACAATTTTTTTTTTTTTACTTTTTAAAATTAACAAGCAAGAGATGGTAAAGGAGAACGGTGTGGGTGTTATAAAGAATAGATTTTTTTTCCTATGTGCTGCAGTTTAAGCTTAATTAAACAGAAAAGAAAAAAATGCAAATGTTGACGCCATTTGTATCAGAAATAGACTGACAGTACACATCTTAACCATAAGCAGTACGAGTTGTAGTTCCAGGTCGACTCTCGTATTTAGCTTTATGAATATTCGATCAACAAACGAGAGAAAAAATTTTATAGTATGTGCCATTTTGAAACTAAAAATAAAAATCTAATAAAGACAATATACACAGACCCTGAAGCCTGTGCTTGTTTGAATTCCAATTACAAAGCAGCTAGAGCCGTCTAAATTCTCTGACGATACCTTTAAACGTTTAATCAGTCATCTTATAGCTTTTATTCACGTAGTGCAGCGTGAGCAGAAAAAAAACCTAAACCCTGCTTATTGTAGGATCAGAATCAGAATGTTGAATCCTGAGGAAAGATGAACGGCAATGTTGGATCAGACAGGCTTGCTGTACTTTTCCATCACTCTCACATTTGGTTTGCTTCTATCCTTCTCCTTCTCTTCCTCCGCCAGTGCTGATTAATGACATTTGTTACACACTCTCTCTCTCTCTCTCTCTCTCTCTCTCTCTCTCTCTCTGTAGCATGGAGGATGTGCTGCAGTCCTCTCCTACCTCTCTGAATAAATCACTACCATTTCACACAGATCATCTCCTGGCTTATAACACACACGCACACCTCTCTCTCTCTCTCTCTCTCTCTCTCTCTCTCTCTCTCTCTCTCTCTCTCTCTCTCTCTCTCTCTCGCTATACATTTAACATGTAAAGTCTAATAAAGGAAAATGATGAGAATCAAAATAAATGGATGAACAGATGGATGGATAGATGGACCGACAGGGTGGGGGCAGGCTGGAGAAAGACTAGACGTGTTACGACTGCATGTGACACATGAAAAGAAGGTTGTTAAATGAAGATGAAGGAGAGGGGAAGATAATGAATAGATGGTTTGCCAACTGCTTTTGTCATTAGCCTTCTTTCTCCCTCCCTTTTCTTCCCTTTCTCTCCATCTCTTGCTCTCTTCCTCAGCCTCTTCGCCACACTTCATCACTCTTTCTTTCTTTCTTTCTAGTGCTTGAACTGCCCCTTTGTCACACTTCTCCTACCCTCTACCCTCTAAATAATTCCATGATGTTGTGTTCATTCTCGACTATGCAGGCAGGAACACCCCTGGCTTTGCTAGCAAACTCCTCTTTCTCTGTTTTCATGTTTGTACAAACACACACGCATTATACACTCACTCACACACACGTTTGCATGGAGGTCAAAATGCAGAGTCAGTTACTGTGTGAATGGCTTGGGATTCTTCTATAAAACACTGTGTGTGCAGTGTGTGTTCACACATTCAGATCGTCTTCTGATGGACCTTAACACACACCAGCCATGCTGGGCTCGTTAAACGTCCTCTATAGCGCGCTGATTCAGAAGGTGCACTTTTATTACACTTTTATTCAAGCTTGATTTTATTGCATGAGGAGACTGAAGGTGTTCATAACCCTACGGATATGATTTTAATGTCCTGTGAATATAGATTGGTATCTGTGTCAAATTGTATATCAGGGAGTTCAAAAAAGAATTTTGGATTTTAAAACCAACACATTTTATTTAAGAAAATAAACACATGTCATGTACACATTACTAAGAGGAAGACATGCTACTTGGAATCTTGTCATGACAAACTAACTGACTTAGTGTGAGTAATGAATACATTTATAGTAGTTATGTTGCACTATTGCTGTTTGCGCTAGATTCGGTTACTGCTGTATAAATAGCAGGGCTGTCAATATTAACTCTAAACATGTAATTTAATTTAAACACAAATTAAACATATGACCAAGTTTCACCCTTTTGGCTTCCCATAATCGCTGCTCGGTTACCTGGCTGTGTTTTATGATGGCACGTTTAACGCGGATAATAAGATGACTGAGGAAACGACCTTTAGGTGGGCTGAACGGCAAAGTTTCGTTATAAAAACTTTTAGATGGAAGTTTGGATAAAACCAAATTTGTGCTCAAGGGTACAGTACCTTCAAGGGGACCTTTTTTTATTTTTTTGTGGGAGTAATGGCTCAGGTGGCTAAGGCTCTGGGTCGTTGATTTTTGGGTCTGAGGATACGGGTTCAGCCCATACTACCCAGTTACTGGATGCAGAGCCGGTCCCATTCGAGAAACATTAGTCAACATTTGTTAAATGTTAATGTTTGAGATGATATAAAACTGCACATCTGTTTCCTCTAACCAGTTTGTCATGCGTTTCTTTATTCCAACATTGGACGTTTATAATACAAGTGAATGAGTATTTTAAAATTGTGATTAATCTGGATTCATCAGACTGTGACTGTTATTAAATAGATTAAAATGTTTTAATCGATTGACAGCACTAATACAGTGTGTGTGTGTGTGTGTGTATATAATATATATATATATATAATATAAAATCTATCTATAACAGTGGATATTACAGTCTAACCCTTATGTGCTTTTGTGTTTGTCTGACCAGCGAGCTCTTTGTACAGCAGGAGGTGTTTTTGCATATCCTTCTTTTTATCCTGGCATCTCTAACAAGGACAAAAGGGCAGGAATGTTCTTACGCAAAGATTTTCGAGTGCTAAAACACGCATTAAATATTTCAAATCTGAAAACCAGATAATTCACCAGAGCCTTCCTCCATCTTTTCTTTCGAAAGTTTATGGACTTCTATTTCAACACCCTGTGCGCATATTAGTTGCAGTGTGTGAAGTTACACATGTTTGTGTTTTTACTGAAAGTTTTTCTCTCCTCCATTTCCTCTCTCTCTCTCTCTCTCTCTCTCTCTCTCTCTCTCTCTCTCTCTGTGATAGCTGATCGCAGTGTATGAGGAGCAAGAGGCCCGTCAAAGGGGCGCGACAAGTCCCGGGAACGGCAGCATCGGCGTCATTAACATCAACACAAACGGCGGAGGCGCTCCAGGACAGCCGAGCCCCGAGCCCTACGACGCCGAACTGGTCTGTTTCCAGCCAATCCGAGGAGGCGAGATCGAAGTCAACTCCTCCGCCCTTAAAGCCAGTATGTTGCCTCCAGAAACAAATTCAGATGCAAGATGAGACTAGGGAATCATTTTTATGTAATACGAATATTTAAAAATATAATAAAATATGAAAGCTGCTTGCTTTTCACTCTACACGATAGCAGCTCTTAACTTTACAGAAAGAGTAAATTAGATCGTCATTGCTTGAAGGTTTTCTCTGATACAGTTGTGTCCCTGATATATTAAAAAAAAAATTATCGAGGTTTAAAATTCCATTGGCAATCTGGCCTGCTGCACGATCCTCGTTTATAAGCGTCAATGTTTAGCAGGCATCTTTGACTGCTTCTTTGTTTAGAAGTTAATGAGCAATGTAATGACAGATTCTCATTGCTTTAAAGTTTGGAGGATAATGAGATTGGTAATAGAAGGAACATGGTGTCGTGTTAAGATGGAAATTCTCTCTCTCTCTCTCTCTCTCTCTCGCTCTCTCTCTCTCGCTCTCTCTCTCTCTCTCTCTCTCTCTCTCTCATTGTGTCCCAGACTCCTCCGGCATAATTGTGTGACTCTGATTTGTTTCGCTGTCATGTTAGGGTAAATGTACTATCTGCATCATCCTGTTGCAGCATATGGGACGTGGTATACTATACTAATCACATCTTTCACGGAGGCGAGGGTTGGAACCAAGTTTTACACGCAGGCGCTGTTATCGAGGAGCAGCGGCAGAGAAAACAGCTAATAATTTAAGTGATCTGATTTCTCTGTCAGGGTTTTTTTTTTTTTTTAAATAGGCTTGGCTGTGGTAATTTCTTGAGCATGTGTCTCATTTGACCTCAAAGCTCAGCCTTATGCCGCAGCTCTATAAATGTCATAGGCAATGGGAAAAACATGTGCCGGCATTCCCCCAACGTCATATAATGTGATGGAGGCAGAGCATGCTATATATTCGAACCAAAATTTCGTGAAGGTGATGGAGACGTGAATCTGTGTGACGCTGAGCAACATTGTGTGTGTGTCTACGCTTCGGGTTGCCTTGTAAAACCCCTCTTTGTTTTAAGTTTCACCGTAATCGCAGACAGGGGCTTGTAACCATGTTTAATACGTTGGCCAGTGAATTTTTGCACCGCGAGCCAGACATTCCTGAGCCTGCCTCCAGTTTCTACCAGGTCTGCTACAAAGCGGACGTGTCGGCTGACAGAGTAATATTTTTTTTCCTTTTCATTTGCCACGGCTGTAAATATGCAGTTTGTCATGTCTGCAGAGACCATGCATGCGCACACACACACTATCCATCTCTCTCTTTCTTTTTCACCTCTTTCTTCCTCTTTCTCTCCCCCCTTCTCTTTCTTTCTTCTCTTTCTTTCACCTTCTCTCTCTCCTTCTCCCTCTCGTTCATGGGGCGTAACGCTGTGACCAGTTGAGGGGGTAATTCTACATCTGACATTCTTGAGACTCATCTTAATTAGAATTGAGTCAACAGATATGTTTGGTAAAGATGTATTATTTCTTTTTTTTTTCAAAATTGTAAAGGAGCACACACAATTTCCAAGGACATACCTATCTGAATCTCAAAGGCATGAGGTTATAAATCAATTCTTTATGCCAGCTTAGTCATTTAAAAAAAATATTATTAGACGTTCGATTTGCTAATGGAGTATAGCCACTTGCTTTTAAGCGTTAACTGATGTTTAAAAGGCAAGTAAATAGCACATCTAGTGTACTGATGTACTATACACTGTAGAACCAAGAGTTGTGGACACCTGAGCATCACACTAAGATGTGCTTGTTGGAGATCCCATTTCAGATACAGCGCCTCTTAACTGTTATAAAAACCTCTACTCTTCTAGAACGGCTTTCCGCTTGATTTTGAAGCGTGGCTGTGGAGGTCTGTGATCATTCAGCCATAAGAGCATTAGTGATAGTGAGATCAGGCACTGATGTCAGGTGGAAGTCCTGCGGAGTAGCCAGCGTTCTCATCCTAAAGCGTATACAGGACGCTCCAGTTCTTCCATACCACTCAATTTCTTCTTCTGTCTGGAGCTCATTTTGTGACGTACAACGATATTCTACACAATTGTTTGCTTCTCCAGATTCAGAAACACCTAGGGGAAGGAACATCGATACTGTACGTTTGATGGTCAGGTGTCAACATCCTAGTCGTCTTACAGTATACAGTATTTTTATTTAATTTTTCAGTTTCATTCTATCAAGTTATGGGGGATTATTTAAAGGCTTAGTGAAATTAAAATATACATCAACAGTAGAAACCTCATGTTTAATAGTGAAAAAGAAAACATTTCCACATGCAAAATATCAAGTAAATGGGAATAAACTGATATGAAGCCTTAAGAAAACCACTTATCAGTGAGGTTAATCGGAGGGAAAAAAGACTGTGTGCTAGGGAGAATAAAGAATAGACTGTGGAGCATCGGAAAAGGTCATGTGGTTGGTATGATGAGTCCAGATTTACTCTGTTCCAGAGTGATGGGCACATCAGGGGTAAAAAGAGACAATGTTGTCTACCCATAAGTATATGGGCATACTAAGTGACCTGGTTTTTCTTCCATCTATGGATTTGTTTTCTTTCGGATGCCACGTTCCAAGATTTTCCAAGATAATGGTGCCAGGATTCATTGGGCTCAAATTTTGAAAGATTGGTTCAGGGAACATGAGACATCATTTTCACACATGCGAGTGGCCACCACTGAGTCCGGCCGGACCTTAGCCCCATTCCGAATATTTGGGACATGCTGCAAGACTTTACATAGTAGTCTGACTAATCCATCATCAATACAAACTGTAGTTCTGGACAGAACTGGTGATCATAAGTAGCAGACACATCTCACTATCAACTGTTTAAAGGAGATTATTGCATATTTTGGATGACTTCAGCATACAACAGGTTTGAATTGGTTCCAGTGACAGGAAATGTAATGCTACAGTATACAAAGATATTCTACACAATTGTTTGCTTTCACTGGGGAAGGAACATGTCAGGTATCAACATGCAGTACTATTTGTCTTACATAATATTTTTATTTATTTATTTATTTTTTTGTTAGAATGACTTTTACGGTTTGATCCTACTCAAATTTCCATAATATTTCTATAAAATTCATAGATTATAATGACAAGAGTATTTGCTCAAACCTGTTAAGTATTCAATTCAGGTGTTTCAATCAGGCCTCTTTCTCCAGTGAATGGCAACCTTAATGCTTCGGCATACCAAGTCATCTTGGGCAATGCTATGCTTTCAACTTTGGGTAAGGCCCTTTTCTATTCCAACATGACTGTGACCCAGTGGAAAAAGCAAGGACTTTAAAGACATAGTTTGATGAGTTCAGTGTGGATGAACCTGACTGACCCTCACAGAGCCCTGACCTCAACCCGATTGAGCACCCTTGGGATGAACTGGAATGAGCACGAATTCCCATAGAAACACTCCACAATCTTGTGGACAGTCTTCCAAGAAGAGTGGAAGCTGTTCTAGCTGTGAAAGGGTGACCAACTCCATATTGAAGTATATGTGTTTGAATACAACGTCGTTGCAGGTTTGGCCAAATACTTTTGACCATATAATGTATCAAAAGAAAGATTTAAAAAAAAGTATTATTTAAATATTTAAGGTTCAATATTCAACTTTCTCCACAACAGAATCAGTCTTGGTGCTTGTTTCCTTAAATCCTAAAAGTTTATATATATA
>JAQQZT010000036.1:22220568-22232155 GCA_030068275.1 Clarias platycephalus | reverse complement strand
GCGGTCGTATTAAGCATTTCACTGCATTTCGTACTGTGTATGACTGTGTATGTGACAAATAAAATTTGAATTTGACAATACAGCTTTGTGTGTAACTGTTCTCCAAAGTGGAACTCGATGCACACTTGTTCTTGGTTTGCTGAATTGGCCTTTTTATTCAGTGGATCTTGTGCATGTGTGCTGGGCTTGAGTCTGTGGGTTTAGGTCTTTTACTTGCTCGATGCTGTCTTTAACCTCAGCGTCTCTATGTTGGTTTAGGCCAGAAGGTAATGTGTCCCTCAGGAGTTGCCGAGGCCGAGAGGCAGTGAATTACCTTTGACACTCTGAACCCGTCTCCTCTAACACACACGGCTCTCTGCTCTCCATCACGACCTTCGAGTTCACTGAGGTTTCACCGTGTAAACATCTCTGCTGTGATCCGTCCGTAACCTGAAAACAGCAGTCAGTCGCGCTGTCAACCAGGAGATGAGACGGAAAGAGAGAGAGAGAGAGCATAGAAATAAAAAAAACTCATATAAGCTAAGACGATGAGCCAGGTGCACAAGCGAGAGAGGGGGGAAAGGGAACGATTTGAAAGAAGTACAGAGAGAGATGATCACTCTGATATAAATAAAATAAAATAAAATCCCAGTTGAACAGGTATTACAGTATTAATCATTCATTTACAAACGTGGTGAGAAATTTTTTAATCATTTTTTTTGTTCAAAAGTGTTCAATTCATACTACATACACGTTTCTTATAAATGTTATTACGAGTTGTGCTTGGTCATTAGTAGGTCACATGACCAGAACGTGTATGTGATAATGTCCTTTTAAACATCATAAAGATTTCATAGTTCTATAGTACATGTTAAACTCAGACAATACTTTAGATTTCTTTGTGTCTTTATACTGAATCAGAGACAGTTATTTTCCTCCCTACAGGATATGAAGCAATGTTTACCGAAAGATTTTTTTAGCATGACCGCATGGCTTTATTATTTTGAGATGAAATAGTGCCTGGAAGGAAAAAATCACACACACACAGAAATGCATGCTAATGCAACAAGGTGAAGTAAGGGTCTGATCATAACCCGAGACTAACCGTGACACCATAACAACCGTAGCCAGTTGATGGTGAGTAAGAGATGAAGAAGAGTAGAGGAAGTGTGTGCTTTAGCTCAGTAAGCCCTGTCTGGGTGGGGGGAAAAAAAAAGCACGTCTGGAGAGTCTCACCTGAAGCCGAGTAGACATGCTCGGTGTCAGCAGCATGCGAGAGGAAGCCTTCGAGACTGGTTATCTCCCGCGCAGCCCGATCTGCCCACTTTCATCACGCCTGACATATTTATGAAAAGCGCCAGGCTGTAACCTTAACCTCCTGTACTGTACAAGCACGTGTCGGTGTGATGAAGCACAGATTTACTTAGGTGTAGTGAGCAGGATCGGACCGCGCTGAGCCGGTGCAGAGCGGCCTCGCACATCAGAAGCTCACACTTGAGACACAACTCCACATAACCTCTGTCATGTCTACTCAAATAGAAGTGATGTTGGAGAGATGAGGTTTATTTTGTTAACGCACGTGAGTTTACCTCATCAGATACACCTTGTGCATATGTGAAGTCAGAATTCGTATAATATAATGAAAATCTCTGACCTTTTTTATTAATTTATTAATTTATTTTCATTTTGGTTTTGCTCTCTTCCCCGTTCCCCTTTTACACGCTTATTGTTTCTAAGAAACATCTGATTGAAAGCATCATTGATTTTTCCATTTATGGCTCCGGTTTTAAGTGCATCATGGGTGCTCTTCAAATCCTGATCAATATTTGACCCTGCAAATATTTTTGACATGTATACATTTTGTCTATGGTTAATGAATACTCCCGAGGCCCCATGCTGACCACAATATCATTTCAATGTTTTATGAGGTATGACTTCACAGTCTGTCGCGCTTCTGGCCTTTCATAAGCCATCCTTATGGCCTTCATAAGCAGCACTGCGTGAATTTTATTTTATTTTATTTTTTATTCCAGCTAGTGTTGCATTCATAAGATATTAAATATTTAAGGCTTCTGAAATATTATTTTTATCATAGCCTCTAAACATAATAATGTTTGACAATCTATTGTATAAATGAATCCCACATTCTCTCATGCATGCAGCAGACTGAAAGAAAGAGAATGAGAGCGAGTTGATAGTCAATAAACCTGGTGGAGTAAGGGGTTGGGGTGGGGGAGAAGTTGAGTAAAAAAGAAAAAAAATAGATTAAATGAAGAAGAGGTGGAGAGAGAGAGCGACAGAGAGCGAGCCCAGGGTGAACTAAAAAGCGAGATGGATGAAACGACAGAGAGATAGTCTGATGACTAAAGACCCCCAGGGCTGCAGTTTTAGCCCACAGAGCACAACGTTCTCACAGTCGCTCTCCATCTTCTCAATCTCTCAGGCTGGATCCACACTCCTCAGCTTCCTGACATTGCCATCTATTATAAACCCACTCTAATGGTTCCACACTGCCGCCTGATGAATTGGGAGCTGAGGATCCGCATCTGAATGAACAAAAAAGAAAAAAAGAAAAAAAAAACAGCTAAGGAGCGGGAAGTTGGCAATGCCAACTCACTCAAAGCTGAAATCTAATTTCTGTCTTCAGAGGCGATCAGAAGCTGCACTGGGCTAATGGCTGAGGGTGATGAATGCTGAGGAAAAGGCATTCCTTTCACTTGAGGCCTGTCTGGCTGTACATACATCCTCTGTGCTGCTGGTTGTAGTTAAAGGTCTTGTATGATAAAATATTTGGATACAGTTAGTGCGTATGTGTAAATGCTGCCAAATACTAGCCCAGATCCTGTAATCTGTGAGGCGTCGCCAACATGCATCAGGCTTGCTTTTCTGACACATAGAACAGATGCTTGATTGGATTGACAGCACCTCAAACTTGTTGTGTTTGCAGCGTGGCAGGGAGCATTACCCTGCTGAAAAAGGAAAACAGTTTCCATAAAAGGGAGTTCTTGGTTAGCATCAATGTTTAGGACCCAAGATTTCCCAGTGGATCATCAACCCTCAAAGTATCACACTGCTTCTGTTAGCTTGCCTTCTTTCCATAGTGCATCCTAATGCCATCTGTTCCCCATGTAAGAACACACACCCGGCCATCCAGCGATGTAAACTGTGTAAAGTGTGATTCATTAGACCAGGCCACCTTCTTCCATTGCTTCATGGTCCAGTTCTGATTTTCAGAGCTGTCCGTTGTCCTTGCTCATTGTCGGCGCAGTTGGTGATAGACACAGGTCAGCATGGGCGCCCTGACCTGCCTGTAGCTACACAGCCCCAAACTGTGATGCACTTCGTGGTTTGACGTCTTTCTATGGTAAAGTAATGCTTCTATCGGATCGGAGCCTGTGTCACGCAGCTCACCCAGCTCAACGGTTTTCCTTCCGTGCACCACTTTTAGCAGGTCTTCAAAACTGTGGGAACATCCCACAAAAGCTGCGGTTGTGCAGATGCTCTGACCCAGTCATCTAGCTACTGCAGTGTGGCCCCATTGGATTCACTTGAATAAGAATGTCTATAGTAATCTAAAAAAAAAATATTAAAAAATCAATGTTTATATAGTATACGGCTTATTTCTATTTTTAGAACAAAGTGCTATGAAGCGCAATGCTCCTCTCTCCTTGCTTACATGTCAATATATCTATTTCTCTGTTTGTCGATCCATCGATGTCTGTCTGTTAGATGGATTTGCAGCGACTTTTAATGGATCTGAACAGATGAAGACCCAACAGCAGCAGCTTCAGTGTAGCGGGACTTAACCTCAAAACATTCCATTTAGACCAGAGCGTTAACCGCAGATCTACTCCTGCGCTGTATATCTGTCTGTCTGTGTAAATATATTCTTGTTGAAGCTCTGAGCACGTACAGTTTGGAGGAGTCTTCTCTCCCACTGAGCTCGTTATCATCATCCGCATAAGAGGATGTCCCTCTACGTTTCAACGATTATGGCCTTGATGAAGTGGTGTTTGTGAGATTTGTAGCTTTCCATCGAGGCCGTGCTCTTGTGCTGGCCTGTTTGTTAGGGATAATTGTGGTGATGGAGAGGAGCCTCACGATGGCTGTCCCTCTGAGCAGATGAGGCCTGCTGTAAAGCAGAGTCCCCTTATTCTCCCCCATACCCCCTGTGGTGCCAAACAGGCAGAGATAGAGCCATGACAGAGCCATGACAGAGGTGATCAAGCTCAACGGAAGCTGTCCTTGCAGGCCAGTAGGTAACATGGCTACTGCGCCATGTACAGAGTGAGTAGTCAGAAGGAGGCAGAGGCAGTACTGGAGGCCATGATGACATGCTTCAGTGTGATTGTGAATAGTTTGCCTCCTGCTGAAAATATTGGAAATTCTTTCTTTCTCTTTATCTCTCGATGTTTCAACTTGTTCTGACTTACTACAGGCTGTAAAAGTTTTGCGGGTGTTTCTGTAATGATTGATTTAGCTGTGTTATTCAGAGAAATATGCCTGTTAGTTGCATTCCCAGGTCCCTGAGCAGGCTTTGCACTTTCCTATAGGAAACAAATTAACTCGTTTTTGCATGTTTTCCTTCAATTTTTTCAGCGGAATGGCTGTTGTTGAACCCTCCGAGGTCTTTTATTGAAAGTGCTGTTGCATGTGTTTTTTTTAAAGGTTTGTAAAAGGCAACAAATTTGAAAACGTGGTGTGCTTGGAATTGACAAAGTATAATGTCGACGTCCCAGACACAGTTTTGCTGCTGCTGTGTTTGCTGATCAAAAAAAAAAAACCAACATAATATTCCTTTCATTCCTTCTGGCTGTTGCTCTATTCTCCCGTCCCACTATCCTCTATCCCTCCATCTTTTGACATGCCATTGCCCCTAAGAAGTATATTACTCAGTGTCAGTCTCTCTCTCCTCTCTCTTTCACACACAGACTCTCTCTCTCTCTCTCTCTCTCTCTCCTCCCATCTCTAACAGCGTGTGATAAATAAACTGATAATATGCAGAGACATGAACAATAAACCAAGAGTAAACAAATGTTTAGTCATGAAGTGCAATAGTATTTTGCTGTAGCCCATGTTGCTGTTAAGGTTTTCAGAAATCTTTTTTTTTTTTAGATTTTTCTCTAAGATTTGCCTTTCTTTTCTTTGCTGACACTTTATTGTTTAACGGAAAGATTTCACCCGTCAGTTACTTCATTAATATTCTATTATATTCGGAGTCCTAGGAGTTACTTTTGATTATTGATTGCACTCTGATTGCAGCCTTGAGATGACTTTGTGTGTGTGTTTTTTTTTTTTCAGGCACACCTCTCATGGTGAGGAGCAGCAGTGACTCAGCTCTAAGCCCCTCGGGAGAGAACGGACCTGCACACAGTGAGGTACTTAATAACAAATCAACTCTGAAACTACTAGTACAGTTGCTAATACTACTACTGCAGTTACTAGTAGCCTACTACTAGTAACTGCTGCTGCTACTATTATTAGTATTACTATATTTGGTACTATTGCTGTTACTACTAGGACAGTAACTACGATTCCTACTACCGCTACTGGTGTTGATTTTTCTTTAACTACTGTATCAGTATTACTACTACTACTGTTATTATTGCCCGTACTATTGTTATCTAGTAGTAATAACAATAGTACTGGCAACAATAAAAGTTAGTACTATTACAACCATTTTACTATTGATGGTATAATTACTGCTACTACTACTGGTATCACTATTACTTTACTATTACCATTGCTTCTATTGCTATTACAACTAGTACAGTTGGTACTATTACTACTAGTACAGTTGGTACTACTATCACATTTACAGCATTTGTCATTTACAGTTATCTAGAGCAACTTACATTTTGTTCTCATTGATGCAGGTTAGGGTTAAAAAGTGGCACCTTGTTGGTGCTTAGCTGAACCTGGGATGATCTTATCATTAGTCCAATATCTTAACCACTAAGCTACACCTGGCATCATTGTTACTGGTATTATTGCTGTTAATATTAGTACAGGTGATACTACCACTACTGGTATCACTATTGCTGTACTATTACTATTACTTCTAGTACAGTTGGTACTACTACTCCGGGTATTACTGTTGCTGGTACTATGGCTATTACTACTAGTACAGTCAGTACTCCTGGTACAAGTAAATATATATTTAAGCAGTATCACATGAGGGAGTGCCCTTCCAGTGTGATATGGGTTTTGTACCACAGTTCCACAAGCATGATTTATCAACAGAATATGATTTGTTTCTTTATTTAACCAGTTATTTTGCTCTGCCAATACATATATCCTTGCACTACTAGAGGAACTAACTTAACCGCAGCTGGTGTAGCTGGCGACCGATTGTTAGTGTTATTGAAAGGGTTGAAAGAAGTTTTAAATTCTTAACGGTACTGTGTAGCCAAAAGTGAAGAGAATAATTAGACAGTCCTGTAAATCTTTTACATTTTTCTTTGTAGTTCCATTTGTTCTATTTAGAATATCAGCCACGTTAACTTCCTGGTTACCAGGTTGAATCCCATATAGCGTTTGGAAAAAGCTAGTGCACTATGTAGGGTGTACAATCTATTGTCACACACACCAAGGGCACTTGATCAGGGGTTGGAGAGCGATTTTGAATTCAGCCTTGCTATTAACTATTAAGGAGAGAATTTTTTTTTTAAGACAACATAACATTATTATACAGTATGTGTTTTCTTGACCCACAATTTAATCTAACTATGTAATTAACGGTTATTAGAGCACTTGAAGTGCAGTGATACACATACACATAGTTAAATGTCCCAGTGATGCTACTGGCACTCGTGGAAACTCTCTTGTCCAATCAGATTGCATGGTCGGAACCAACAGTTGTACAATTAATAATGATAGTCCTACTGTAAACCTCATTCGTCTTTCCTAAATTAAACTGAAGCCGAGAGACTTCGCAGAATTTTGCAAATAAACATAAAGAGAACAAAGAACATGAATATGATCAAAATTGATGGCTATAGTGAAGGATCATTGGCTCAGAGAACAACATTCTGTCCTTTTCTTTTAAATTATTATTTTTTTTTCTTTCACAGAAAAGAAGCCAAAAACATCTATAAGCCTTCTGTCCCTTATTTGGCCAAATGATTTTCGGGAAATCTTGCTCTTTAATTACTCCCCTTTGTTTGGCATGAAAAGATGAAATTAAAGCATCTGTTTTGTGTGAAAGTGTGTTTGAGAAGGTAGCAGATTTCACGCCAAACGCAAGTATTCATCAACTTTGCTTATTTAAATGCAGTAGTTTACTTGTATTTTGTCACTTTCGTATATTCATATTATATATGTGTATGCGTCTTCTTTCACACTCCAGTAGTAAAGAGGGACTGAGGATAGGCAAACGATTACATTGAATTGGAGGAAAGAGTGGAGTGGTAGTGATGGACGGTATAGATGTGTTCATGGTGCTTTCCTGAGTTAGCGGAGTGTCCTGTCTATTTGTCTGTATGAAAGCGCTTCCACTGTCCTGCTTAATGGCCTGATTCCAAATAGATGGAGGGTTATTTTTTTTTTTATCATCATGCTGCTCATTCGAGTCCTTTTATGGGCGCAGAGTGAATGAAATTAATACACCTTTCTCTGTAGTCTCCCAGGTTTCCTCTTGTTTTATTCTTTTTGTGCGCTCTTTTGGCCATTTTGTTACCTTTCTTCTATTCTTCTGCAGTTGGAGATGTTTAAAAAACGTATTCCATTCATTATTTAATGACTGGTGCGTACCAATTATGAGGTTTATGCAATACTTCAATCACATTACAAGCCACATCGTTCATTTCAGATCTTTTGGTCAGGTCAGATTTGCACATCATGACCATTCACAATCATAATTACAATAGACTTTAATTTGACTCAAATGTGGACACGCCTGTCCTCTGAAACAGCATGCATGTGCACATCGATACGTTTTTGCTCGCGCCATCCAGGCTAAAACATGCATGTATTTTTTTAGCAAAAATATCAGGATTTTGCTCTGGAGTATGGCAAGCAGTTAGTTGGCTATGTTTGTTGATTTCCAGAAGAGGGAACAAAGCCAGACACCTTGCTTTAGCTGTTTTTCCAGTTATTCCTAGTGCTGCTATGAAATCCCCATGTGCATGTTCAGAGGCAAAAAAGTTGCACGAATTTAAGTCATTAAAGTGACATGACTGTCTGTTGGATCTAGAGCCACATACTGTAGGAAAGTGACTGATCCAATCTGAAAATCAGATTTTTGCATTCAGACTGCTATAAAAACAGTTCTGTGTCTCGTTAGGGTAAAAAAAATCTGAATTGAATCACTTCAGGCTGATAATGTGAACATGGCCTTACTGTCCTACTGTAACAAGTACTATTAAGACTCTTAAATATGTACTGGCCAAACAAGCATACTGTAGATGTGTCTATATTTTTAAACCCCCATATAATTACGTGTTGTCTTTAAATTGCTACTTTCATCAGTGTCATCTCTAATTCAGAGATGTTTTAATTTGCCAAAATTGAGCCATCTTCATGAAGCTACAAGCTCATGTATATTCTATGTGGTCTTTGTAAATGATGTCCTGCAGGTGATGCTAGTAAAATGTTCTGCCCATGTCCATGACTACAGGATGAAGACAGCCCAGTCCAGTGCCAATCAGAAGCTCGGCCACATAGTATGTTTGACTGTGTAGTTTTTACGAGCTGCCATGTGCACTTTATAGCAAGAAAGGCCCCAGTACAATCACATCATTCGGTTCATGGAAACCAGCTGTGTGCGCGTGCGCGCTGAGACCTTTGATATAAGGTGCTGGATGAATTCCTTGTCAGATTTCATTTGTATCGAGGACCATGGGAGTCACACGTGTGGTATTTGCAAGGCTGTGTTCTCTCAGTCAGGTCGCTCCAGCAGGATCAAGTGACATTCTGGTTTTCTTTAACGTCTGGCTGCAAGGTCTTGCTCATTTTGTCCACTTCCTCTCACACTTGACTGAAGCCTCTCCTGATGCTCCCGATGTAATATCACCCTTCATTTCAGCTCATGTCAGTGTCTCACGACCCATCTGTCCTCCCCCTGTCCCTCCCTCTATCCTTCCCCTTCCTGTCAGGATCAGGAATCTCCTCTCTGTAGGTGACAGGAATGAGGAGCGGACAGCGGAACGATGACATTGAAGTGTGTTTTCACCCACACAGCTCCACCAGCCATCCGGAACGCTCTCCGAAAGCTTCTCACAGAGAGGGGCTTCCTCCCCATGCAACCTGAGTCACCCCTCCCTCTTCCTGTGCGTCTCCTCCGGCTCTTTAGTCCCTTTCCTTTTGTTTCGGTGTCCTCACGTTTTGTTTGATATTCAGCGCACATTAAGTGCATAGCTGTTTTTGCAAAAGTCGTATTATCCCAAGCCTTCATCACACCTGTGAACACCTCTCTCTCTCTTTCTCTCTCTTTCTCTCTCTGTCTGTCTTTCGTGTCTGAGTCACCATGCAGCCTTTCTGGCTCCAGGTTTTTAAGAGGATTTTTATTTTCTACCACATCAGAGATTCAGGCTCTCCGCTGGGTCTCACACACACAAACAACTGGTATAATGTAGGGGAATATGGAGTAGACATTAAGGCCAAATGCTGGAATTATGCACATACAGGTTTGCCATTTTTTACACTTTAATGTGGACAGTACAGCAGATGGCATGAGTGATAGAAAGTTGTAAAGGGATAGAGCGGAGTGGGGGTGGGGTAGAAGAATGAAATGATGAAAAATGAGAGTAGAAAACAAGTATGAAAGAACAACAGCATGAGGTTGTGATTGCTTAGTCAGGTGTCTTTTTATTATGCATTTCTGCATTTGGTTCCACATTTATACTCCCTCCTGTTGTCTCCAAGACTTTCTTGTGGTTCAGTAAGACTTGACTGCACAGCCCCAGAGCCAGAACATGAGTTTAAATCCAGCTGCATGGCTCAGTTTTCCTTAAGATCTCCTGAAAAAGAAACCACCAAGAACCTTTGAAATGCAGCTCTTGCATCTAACTGATAGTGATGTGTGGCTTCTCGTTTCTGCAAACGTAAGCTGGGGAGTTGTGGTCATCATACCAGTCACCATCAAACCTCAACCTCTAAATCACTCCAAGCTCGAGTTTCACTTTAAATTCTGAGACATTTTCTGATAATGGTTGAGTCTTGTAATTTTGCAGGAATCTCATTTACTTTTGGAGCATTTTTAGAAATGAAACATGCAAAGGAGCTGCCATGTGTATATTTATCATTCTCCTAAGCATGATGTTATTGCTGTATATCCCTTGAGCTTTAATTAAAGAAAGGTGTTGTTTTCCCATAAGGTTGATTGTTGTGCTAGTGGTCATGGTGTGATTTCTCACTGAAATCCCATTGGTCATCTCTCTAGAGGTCTACCTTGGACAGTAATCTCAGTTCTTTCTTTTTTTTTTTTTTTTACGAGGCATAGTGCAAAATCAGAGTCGGTGCACAATTAATCTGGACGATTAAAGTAAAAAAGTGCAATAGTTAATTGCGTTTTAAATTTAACGTAGTTAGCGGCCTCTCACTGACACATTGACAGTGACGTGTTCGTGTGTGTCCTTGCTCATTTTATTCCAACTATCAGAAGTGATCTGACAGTTCAGCTGTTACAACAGTCACTCTGTAAATCCATTCCAGATGTAAAGACCTTGACACTTTGTCTTAGCTAGGGATTCAGATTTCCAACTGGGAAATACAGAATGATTAACTTTATTTAATGATGTCATTCCAAAAGCAGCCCGAGGCCACACTATAGCAGTGACCTCCTGTTGCGTTCCTAATGTTACACCACTCCTGAGTTACCACATATCTCCAAGGAACTCAGAAGACAGGTGGGTGAGTGAACTGTGATTTTAGACAAATTAAATGTGAGGTCCAAATGCAAAAATCCATTTCCAGTCTGCCAGAAGCTACTCACTGTGCTGTATTTTGGCCCAGCCAAAACCAGTTCAAGCTTTGAGAATTCTGCATATGTATTTTCTTGATGATGCTCCTGAGACACAAAGTGAGTAGTTATTTAAAATGTAAGGCCTAATCCACACTAGTAATTTTGGAACCACTCTTTTTAAGGTTTTGCCCATATTAGCATCTTTAGTCCATTTTTACAAAAAAGTACTGTTTGTCTACAATGAAGTGTGAAAAATGACACACTGAGTGGGACTCATTACCTTTTTCCTTTATCCAGACTATAGCACCAGCATATTTGGAAAATACGTTGTCTTGGTGTGCCTGGAAAGGGAGGGTGTAAGAGTCAGGGAGCGAAGAAACACGAAGAACAAGAAGTTGTCTCCCTTGTTTTTGCGGTGCCCTAGTATTTCTTGTCTTCTACATTTATTAACATTTTGCACAGCACTCTCTACAGTAACACTGTACTCCTTTTTTTGTACAGTGTTTGTTTTTGTTTATTTTATACATAATGACGATATATACATATTTTATACAGAAAGCCGTCTCTTACGTGCTCCTTTAGTATCCCACAAGTGTCGATCATTAAACCCTGTTATTGCTGCTTGCAGCTATATACACTCACCTAAAGGATTATTAGGAACACCATACTAATACGGTGTTTGACCCCCTTTCGCCTTCAGAACTG
>JAQQZT010000036.1:22183881-22197917 GCA_030068275.1 Clarias platycephalus | reverse complement strand
ACACACACACACACACACACACACACACACACACACACACACACACACACACACACACACACACACACAGAGACAGATAAGCATCCTCTTTATCAGTGAGTTAAGCCCTAACCTCTCCTCTCCTCTTCCCGCCTCCGTCTCCGAAAGCTCCCTCATCTGCCGTGGTTTGATCCAATCCGACGGATACGTTTCAGACGCGCCGTCTGCGCCGCTTTCATTTTGTTTTAGATTAACAGCGATAGGGAAGATTTGCCTTTCCCTCAGATACATAGGACTTTGCGGCGGAGGCAGGAAAGCTCTCTCAAAATCAATTAATCCCGACCTGCTTTAGAGTGAAAGTAATAGAAGCTATGAAAAGGTCGGCTCCTAATCTGAGGCAGCATTACACTGGATTAAAGTCGTATTGTGACAGTGTTTTTGTTCAGGCGGATCGATCACGCTGTAGTGATGGACAGAGGGATTGACTATGTGTTTGTGGCACCGTGAGCGACAGCACAGCTCAGAGCAGAGACACCATCACAAGATCAGAGCAGCAGAGTTGATCAGGAATCGCCTCAGTGTAATCACCACAGAGCGGAGACGTGCAGCAGCAGGGCTTACTCTTTATTGGGTTTCCTTTAATCCATTGTGTGTTTGTAAATAAATCTGAGAAACCGAAAGAATTTCGAGGCAGTTTTTTATTTATCCATTCCGTTCAACAACTTCCATTTAATATTTATAACACGGTTGATTTTAAAGAGATATCTTACGCCGGTAACATGTTCCACTCTTCATCCCTATTTGTCTCGTCTGTTTTTTTTTTTGTTTTGTTTTTGTTTTTTTGCTGAAAGGCTATAATCTTTTCATGATATTGCAGACTTTTAAATTGAAATGGCAGGGCATTGAGTCACCAGATGATGTGTTATAAGGCGTCTGACAAATCGAATCACAGAAATAACGCTGTACTCTCTTGGTAAACATGTGGCAGTAGTTATTGCTTTGGAATCCGATTTCTCAGTAAATATTCTGACATCGTGGTAATATCCACACAACAAACTCAGCTTGAAAGTCTTTCCATTATTTTTCTTCTCAGGCTAAGCTTTTCGTTCTTTGTCATTCTTTCACTAGTAAATATGTACAGCGTGGCTAGATCTCTGCAGAAGCCCTAGAGTTTGTAGCCGGAGTGCATTATGCATGTGTGCGCATTAAGGCTGCCCTATTTCTTTAAAAATAGAATTTAAATTTTACTTAATTAGAGGGTTTAGTATGCTAATGCGGTTAATTATTAATGCGGGTTTAATTATGTACTGCCACAGTCTGCATAAAGATCAGAAACAGTGATTTTCTATGCATATGGTTCAAGAAAACAAAACAAAAAGAAAAGTGAACAAGAAAACAGCAGAAAGTGATTTTTATACATTTGAATATTTTTATTGCTCTCAGGGACAGAAAATCACAAGGTCTGAACAACAGCATTTTATTTAAGTCAAAACTAAAAGGCCTCACTGAAAAAAATTATTTTTAATTTAGACAAGCTTATCTAGAATTTCTTTAAACACGTTGACAACAAACCAAATACAAGATTATTGAGCTTATATCTAGTCAAATGTTAGTAAAATGTAAGCGTATTGTTCTTCTGTTCTTTTCAGGAATAAATGTATCTACTGATAGAACAAGAGTTTTTTTTTTTTTCCCTTTTTTTTATTAAAAATAAGCTTAAAAATCTTATCTTTGGTTTGTTCGTTCATTCATTGATTCATTTATTCATCTTCTATACAATTTACTCTGACTTGGGGCACAAAGTGGGGTACAGCCTGGACAGGGTGCCACTCCATCACAGGGCACTCACTGACACACACTCACACACAATATGGCCAATTTGGGGACGACAGTTTACTTAATCCACATATTCCTGGACTGCGGGAGGAAACCAGAGTACCCGGTAGACACCCACCAAGCCCAGGGAGAACCTGAAAACTCCACGCACAGATACACATGGCAGGATTTTAACTCTTGACCTTGGAGGTGCGCGGTCACAATGCTAACCATTAAGCCATGGTGCCACTTTTTAAAAATTTATTTATTTATTTTATCTTATTTTAAAAAGGTGTAGATAAATTGAACTGTATTCAAGAAAATTGTGCTTTGCTAAGGCATCATGTTTGCAGTGCTCCTGAACTGTTTGCAGAGCTTTGTTCGTATTTAATGCTTGGTTCTTGGTCATTCAGTTCTGTGACGTCACGTGATCTGAACACCTCCGTATTGACTAGGCATTAAGTACAGAATGTTAAGATTCACCTACTGTAGTACTCAACTCCGAAACTAGTCAAACACATGCTGAGCTGTCGAGAACTGTTTAAGAACTATCACAATATTTGTGCTTTGGTTTTGGCTGTGTTTCCACTACATTACATCTACTGTACATGTTCCTCTGATTCATGATTATGTATTTGATTAGATTAGATTAAACTTTGTCATTGTGCAACGTGCATACCAAGCCTATGACCTGCAGTTAGCCAGGAAGATAATGTCAAACAGGGTATGCATA
This sequence comes from Clarias platycephalus, assembly GCA_030068275.1. NCBI lineage: Eukaryota > Metazoa > Chordata > Actinopteri > Siluriformes > Clariidae > Clarias > Clarias platycephalus. The sequence goes on along the minus strand of JAQQZT010000036.1, from coordinate 22,195,390 downwards.
TGTAATGTACATACTGTATATGAATGTCTGTAGTACAGTATATACAGAATACATATGGATGGAATATTCAGTAGTGAACCACCAGGGAGCAGCCGATACGATATCATGAAACCTACAGTAGGTGTCGATTCAGTTTGTATTGAGATGCTGTTAGTGTCAAGATTTTCTAAATATTCTGATATAAAAAAAAATTTTCTTCTTACAATTGTAAACAAATTCTAAGCTAATAATACACTCCTACCACACAGGATGCTGTGGTGCCTGACGTAGTCAGTGTGAATAGTTTAGAGAACACACACCCTTTAGGATTATAGAGAAAAGGCAACATTTTAGCACCTTGAATGTAAATACATTTCTAAAAAAATATATATATAAAAATATATTTTGTCATAATGCAGTATAAAGTGTGACTTTATATTAAATTAGGATCACAAGCAAAAACAATGCGTTTTCCTGATCACACAGGCCTGAAACAGTTATTGAAATTGTTCAATATTTAATTTTTAAAATATATTTGGATAGTCTTCCAAAATAAATGAATAAATATTAGACAACACAGATGCATCGTGAGAGTACCTGTGTGTACTGTATGCCTGAATGTGTGTTTCTGAAGGTACACCCCATGAATGACCCAGTGGTGTTCTCTGTGAATAAGACAGTAAGTTAAGCTCTGTAAAGAAGAGCAGTCAGGGTTACTTATCCAGGCTTTCCTACTTCCACATGCATGCATATGCATCATCCTTCTCCACATGTAGCCTTCATTTCTCGCACTCAGTCCGCGCACATAAAAGCACGCTTAACCACTGTATTCAAATCGCTTCCCATTCAGAGCAGAAGTGGCAGCTAATTCTGCTCCGTTTCTCCTGAAGAGCCGACATATTCATCCTGTTAACTTAAATAACACATCTTCCTCGCTTTGTTGTCTTTATTTGTCTCTCACGAGCAAACCCGAGAGGGCTCGGCACTTTGAAGGCGATGACAAGAGCATGCGTAATGTGCTCGCTTTCATTTCAGCGTGTCTTTCATTCCTGTTTTGTGAAGGAAGGAGCAGGTAAATAAAGGGGACACCTGTGCCAGCGTGCTTCCCATCCCTCTGACACGCTCTGTGCCTCCACCCTCCCTCTCACGCCGTCAGCCTTTCATTCACCGTGCCCCGTTTCTAAATCATTGTGGCAGCTCACCCCCGTAGCTCATTTGTTTGTCCATTAACATCGACAGTCTAAGTGGAGTGGGGGGAGGGCAGGGAGGGAGGGTAGTGGGACAGTTAGGAAATGTGGGTTGGATGAGAGAAAGTGAATGAGGAGGTAGGAAGGGTGGGGGGGGGGGAAGAAAGAGAGTGAGAGTGCAGTGATGGGTGTGTGTATGTTTGTGTGTGTATGTTTGTGTGTGCTATTTTCCCCCTCATTTATTGCATGTGATTTTCATTAAGCCTCCATAATTAATTTTACTCCTCCTTAAGCAGCTTCTCTTTGGTGTGTGTTTATTTGGTTTATTATTGGCTTTGATTAAAGTGAAGTTTCAGTGAGTTGATGAAACGTCTGTGATTCGTAACTGAATCCCACTTAATTTGAGGTTTTTTAGTTTTATAGTAGATTTCCCGTCTGTTTAGAGCGAGAGACCGAGCAAAAGCCAGTTTGTTTGTTCTCTGTTTAATGTTTGTTTATTTAACTGACTTACTGAGTGACATAATTTTTTAATGAATTTTTCTTTGTTTGTTTTTGGATTTTCCCAGATTTCCTTCCTAAGTTTGTCATAATTAGTTTCCACGCATCCTTAGAGCACTCCCCCATCAAGGCGACAGCCACCAATAAGCACGTCCGCCTCAGAATCATGTGACGCCAGCAGACCACATCATTCCAAACTGCTGCTAAAACACTGCTGGGGTGTCATAAGACATTCGGAGGAAAGCTCTATCCGTCCTCGTGTTTCATGAGCTCAAGACACTCGTGATTGCCTGGTATGGCTATGATTGATGTGAGAGTGCAAATAGTTCTCTCAAACCCCCTACAATTTGTCAAGGCATGTGAAGCTTTTTTCATCCTTCTTCGTGCCATTTAAATCTGAGTATCAAGTCATGTATCTCAAGATCGCTAGTGAAATTTAAGCTCTTAGTGAACAGGCTGTGGCTGCCCCTCAAATTACTTCATCCTCACTTATTCAAGTGGACTAGATTGTTAATGGAAATGAAGTGTTCCTCCACAATGCATAGTGTACATAGTTTCAGTTATTTCAGAAATTGAGCTATGGCACCCAGACAAGTTAGCAAGTGTGGCATTGTTTCAGCCCAAACATGGTATTGGTGCTGAAAAGTGTCCCTACTACTAGGTGAAAAAGTGAATTTTCAGATAGGATCCTTTAACACCATTCTTAATGCCTTATATCTCCTGATCCATGCTTAGTTTTTGTTCTTTTTGTAAATATGCATACACGCCTATATTTTTGGCGGCATGGTGGCTTTGTGGTTAGCGCCGTCACCTTGCACCTCCTGGTCCTTGGTTCGATTCCCGCGTCAGGTCTGTGTGCATGGAGTTTCCTCCGTGTTTCCTCCCACAATCGAAAGGCATTTCCAAATTGCCTGTAGTGTGTGAATGTGTGAGTGTTGACCGGAGGTCCTACCATGGTTGTACAAATGGGAATAAATACAGTGGTCACCACTGGTATCCACGGTCCCTAGTTGGACTACAGATGTTCATGGATGGATGGATTTATATTTTTATCAGATAAAAAGAAACACGTGTGCATAAAATACAATTTTATGCCCTTTTACAGTATGTAGTGTCCGTAACTTTTTTGAATTTAAATCTTTCAATGATCCTAATCGTTAGATAAAACTTGGCCCATTTAGATTTCACATGAAAAGATATAAACCTAAAAAATTTATTGTTCTAAAATGCTAAATTGTTAAGATATTGCGACATGAATTTGACATGGTTCCTGACATTACACATTTTTTACTTTTTAAGCTTTAACCAAAAACTAATTTAGGCAAAATATTAATAGGCCATCTGCTTTAATAGAAATACTCGTAAAGAAATATGTATAATTTGCATTTTGAAATATTATTGTATGAAGCGAGACTGTATAGCACTGAATTTATTAATTTTTTTTCTTAAAAAAAAAAAACAACTTGAAATTTTTAGGGACGCAAGATTGGTTACTTCCATGTTGCATGAACTTCAGAAGTAGCTTCTTTGACACACACACACACACACACACACACACACACTTTCAGATAGTCCACCACACTTTAAAAATATAGAATTTACGTAATTCAAGGTGCCGTGCTGATTGCCGAAAGGAAAAGGATGAGAGCGGAGAGGAGGAAGGTCAGAGCAGGATTAATGACTTCAGAGGGTGTGTGTGTGGTCAGCCTGATAAACTCATTAACAACACACGCCAGGCAAATGATTGCTTGCACCGAACGTCCGTTTCGCAGTGTTGGAGGAAACAGCCTCAGGAAAAAAGCTGATCCAAGTGATCTTTAAAAATCTCCTGCACTTGAAAACAGCAGTTTGAAGTTGTCACCTGTTTGTTCGTCTCCTGTAATGACACGGGTAGGTATTTAGACCGATATTTTCTTTTCTATTAATGCAGGTTAAAAGTCAGAACAGAAAACAAAAACATCTGAACTGACAACTGAAAACATTTTTGTTTTTCTCTAGTTGAAATATCTTTCAGATTTTTTCAAACCCATTGCATTTTTTCCTACACCACACTAAGGTGGTTTCACTCCTCTTCCGAATGCACCGTTTCATTGTTTATGTAAATGAGCTGCTACTGAGCCATGTCTCTCTAGAGAACAGCAGGGGTGAAGAGAGCAAGTTAGGAAAGGATATCTTCTTTAACGAGGTCACATTGTCATAAAAACAATGAAAGCGAAGCAACTCCTGAGCCTTAGTGTGCATACATACTGTAAGAATAAAAAAAAATATATAGAAATAATGAAAAAAACATTTTTTTGCAACTGAACTGCTTGATTTGCACTTGGAAACAAAGTTTCGAAGGAACAATCTAGTGTGCAGATATGTTCAAAGATACGAGTCGACAAAAAAAAAAGAAGAAAAAAAGCATTGTTCAGAAATATCTCTGTAGATGTCGACAGGGCTTTAGTGATTACACCATGTCTGCAAGATGCCTTGAGTATACTATATTTTCATCCTGATGGTGTCTGTCTGTTTTCTCACAGTTATTTTTGCTTGAGAAAAAGTGCGAGTGCTGTTTCAAGGTCAGTGCTGTTAGTGCTCCAAGCTGTTCTGTTCACGTTCATCTACATTAAGCCCTGTATTTTTCCTCGCCTGCTGTGTAATCATGGACCATGCCAAGTATACTGTAAGCACTGACACAGGGAAAGGCATCGAGGGCAGAAAAAAAGGCTGAAAGTGCGGTTGGAAGGTAAACACAGTGAACGGAGTTGGAGCAAGCAGACCGACGAGTTTAAAGTCTGTGAATCTCGGAGTGTGTGTGTGTGTTTACACCAGAGAGAGCAGAGAGGAAAATTATGTCCATGTCCAGCTTTTCTTTGACGCAAATGTATTTTAATGTAATGTCTTTGTCTGTCTGTCTGCAGCCTAACAAAGACTGTGGAGATTTCAGGAGAACACGGGCCTCTTGGGATACACGTGGTGCCATACTGCTCATCTCTAGGTGGAAGGTTAGTGTCTCTCTCTCTCTCTCTCTCTCTCTCTCTCTCTCTCTCTCTCTCTCTCTCGTTATGTCTTTTTTTATTTATTTTTTTATTCTCATACCCTCCATCACTTCCATATCATTATGTCTCATATTATGTAGTAATTTCACTTTTCACTACAATTTCCTCCTTTTTGTTTGTTTCTGAAGCAGGAAGTTGGATGCATCCATGTTTCCTCTCCCACACACTGCTCAAGCTCCATGTCATTTTTGGTTAGGAACATGCTACCCAGCTAATTGTGATAAGTGATGTTTGCTGGATAGATGGATTCACATTATAAACTCCAGAGTGTATAGATTTTTAAATAGATTTCTATACACCAAAGTGTATAGATTTTTCAAGCCAATATGTCTACCTTCTTTCGGCTAAAGACGTTACAGTGGTAACTCGGCATACAAATGACCCCGCCTTGTGAATTTATCCATTAAGAACTACAATTTTGCAAGAAATTTGCCGTGGCGTACGAAACAGTTTTGGCATTTGAGCGACCGAACGCAGATCAAAACTTGTTTGTGTCAGTGGAAACCCAATTAAAGCGAGTTTACATATTTTTGTAGGGTGGTGTTATACGTCACAAAATATTTCATGTTTCACTTAATTTGCATGTCTTTTCTAAATGTTTTGGGTTATTTTTATATACAAAAATTTACCTATAGTGTTGTAAATTGGTAATATCTGTAATATTCTTGAGTGGCTGGAGTGGATTATCTGCATTTACATTATTTCCATTGGGGAAAATGTGTTTCGCAGTACAAAATTTCACCCTAAGAGCTTGCCTCCGGAACGGATAAATTCATATACCCAGGTACCACTGTGCTTTATATACCCTTATCTCATTTAAAGGTGTTTTTTGTTTAGTGTTGATGCTGTAGGCAGCCATGTCAAAGCGAGCGGAGTAGCTTTGTCATCTGTTTTTCTTAGTCGGAGGTCAGAAATGATAAGTCCTTAAGGTCTTAAGCCGAATGAGTCCTCTTCTGATACCACCCCTGAAATAACTTAAAGAAATAGATGGAAAATAGTAAAGGAAAGAGAATCGCAAGCAAGCCTGGTTCATTTAGTGGACCTTGTTTTCCCAGCATGCTCCTGGTCGGGTTGTGGTAAAAGGAGTGACTAGGTGGTCAGCATCAGGAACCTTTTGCTTAGTGGATGTCGAAAGAGACATGCAGATCAAATGAGACTGGAGGCAGGAAGCGGTGCTGCATGGGTTAAAGTTGATGTGTGTGTTGTATATACTGTTTGTTCAGGCAGGAGTCACATGACTTTCATGTCATCTTTCAAACCAGCCATAAAACTTCATTTCTGCTCCACAGAATTATTACTTTTCCAGCGAATATAACCTTAAAAGCACTCGTGTGTGTAATGACGCTCATAATAAATCACAGCATGTCTGTGTGACACAGCGACGGTGTTGTCTAACAGGCATGCAGGATGGGCTTTTCCCCCTGCTCACAGGGAGGATTCACACACTGAAATTGATTCATCACAGCAAGTCACATTGGGGGAAAACAGGGCTTTTTATAAAGACATAGTTGCCCCTGCAGGATTCTTTCTTTCTCTTCCTTTCTGTCTTTCTATCTCTCAGGCTTTCTCTGTTTTTTTTTTTTCTTTCACATCTCTCCATCCCAGAGGGCCCATATGTTTGCTTTAGTCATGGCCGCCAACTTGTCTCTCCAGGTCAAAGTTCACTTTTAGCTCAAAAAGAGATGTCAATAATATCACCAAATATTGAGCAGCTCGCTAATGTAAATAGATCTGTTTCCTAATGCCATGTGTCTGGGGGCCGGGCCGAGCGGATCTAATAGGGGTGAAGAGATCAGGAAGCTTTAGCTTGGAGCTGGACACATGCTGACCCTCCACACCGGCATTGTGTTAATGTATTCCAGACCAGTCTGAACACTGAAATGCTATGTTATTGTTTTCTTATCCAATCTAGGACACTGATATCACCTCTTGACTCTAAAAACAACACAATGATCGTCTGGGTGTGATATGTTTGTGGAGCAGACTTTGCCCTTTTTTTGATGAGTGCAGACAGCAGTCACTGTTTCTGATTGTTCTAGTTTCCCGGTGCATCTGTTTCTTTCTCTGGAAAAAATGAATGAATGGATGGTGTTGGATTGCTCTGCACTTTGTCTGTAAGATGTGTACACACGTGTATCCATTCTTGCATCATATGTCTGTTAACGCTAACCTCAGTCTCAGTCTCAAAGCATTTCAGTGCGAAGCGGACTCCCACCACGCACCGTTCTGACACACATTTCGAAATGCCTGCAAAGCAGAAAATCCTGAACATTCTCTCCAAAGTGTGTTATGAGAAGTTTTCCCCGCTCTGATGCCACACGGACTGCCCTAGGCAGCTGCTTTTAGAGATGCAAGACTCAGACTATTTGTCGGTCTTTGTGCTGAGTTTTTTTTTTTTTTGTACTCCAGGGTCATTTCTCATTGTGAAGAAATTTGACTTTGCAAAGTTTTTGCAGTAAGTTATTGTAAGCAAGATGACTATGTTTACAGAAGGGTTTTATTCAGCAGGCAGTTTTTATATACTGTACAGTGTGTGTGGCAGTTGATTTTTCAGGTCAGTGTGAAGGGCATAATCTCTGTTAAAATTCAGCCAGGGACGTTGGAATGAATTTCAGTGCTATTTGAAATAATGTACTAAAATAGCATAAATGTTAATATGCAGAAAGGCATCTCAGAACATACAATACCCATAAATTACCCAAATACCTTAAGGGTTGACTTGTTCTGAGATGCTTTTCTGGTCACCGTGGTTAAAAAAGGTCGGTGGTTTGAGTGATAGTTTGACTTCCTTTTTATCAGTTTGATTCTTCTCTGTCATAAATTTTTTTTCTTCACCATTCTGCGTAAACACTAGAGACTGTTGTGCATAAACTTGAAGAGATCGGAGGTTTCTGGAATATTCAAATCAGCCCATCTGGTGTCAACAACCATGCTACAGTAAAAGTCACAGAGTTCACGTCCCCCTGTTCTGAGGTTTAATGTAAACTTTATTTAAAGATTTTTTTGTGTCTCTGCTTTGAGCTTCTGTTGCAAATTGGCTTATTGGGAAATTGCACAAATGAGCAAGGGTACAGTTGATCTTTTGGTTAGTGTAGTAGTGCGCTGTCTGGTGCGACTATACCATGGTTATATTAAGTACTTTGCAAAAGAATTAACCCCCTCATCATTTCTTCATATTTTGCCTCCAAAGAGCCAGACTTTCAGGTATTTTTAACAAGAGGAATGTTTTTTTGCGTGTGTGTGTTTTTTAAGCAACACAGTTACCTACTGTATGAATCATTCAAGCATAAAAACTCAAGACTTGAGCAAATGACAAATAGGTGCATATGACAAATGATCAGGCCAGTGATGATTACAGTATACTGTTGCTGAGTTACTGTACATAAACACACAAGTTGTTAATTTGTTAATTATAACTTTGTTTTACATTTCATTAATTTGATCTACACATCTTAATTTTATATGAAGAAATGAGGGCTCAAGACTTTGGGTGGCTCAAGACTGTACGTACAGTAAGTGAATAAAGTGAATAGAAAGTCATTTTAATTCTTTGCTGCATGTTGAGAGCTTAGGAGAAAACATGGCTCTTGTGTGAAGACAGATTTAAGAGTTGAAGACTGGTTAACCAAATGGAAAATTAGATACAGTCACAATGTTAATCTAAACTTTTACTTCTTCATGTTGGATTTATCAGTGGAACGACTATTTATCGAAAGGATGATGCAGTGGCTTTAACTTTTGAGAACTGTGATATTAACGTGCATTTGCATGAACTCTAGATTGTAATGTGTAACAGGAAACACTGCTGTGGCTTAATAATAATAATAGTATGAATTGGAAAAATTGTTAATGTTTTACGATTCGTTCATGCCTGGTGTCAATGATGTTCCTGGCCTGCCCACTGCGGTCCTGGGACCTCTCTCATCTCTCTCAGCCGTGCCAACACTGGCCAAAAAAACAGCTGTGGTTTTAGTAGGGTCAAATTTTTGGCCTGCATCCGAAGTTACGGGAATTTGGTTAAGAACTGTCCAACACATTATTAAATCCTGTAAGGATAGTGCTGAAACATCAACTTCATAGAAGAAATGTGGTCAGGAAAGAAAAAAATGCCTGTAATCGGCGGTCACTCAAACGCTTGAAAAAATAAACAAGCAGCAGTAGAAATCAGAGCTATGTTTATAAGCAAAAAAGAAAATTATGCATGCATAATGCAACAGGAACTCACCGGATTGAGACTAACAGCTGTCTGGCTATAAGAAAAAACACTTGTTTGTGAGACTAATCTAAATTTGCTAAGGATTGGATTTTTGGAGCATTGTAAACAGGTCATGTGATCTGATGAGTCTAGATTGACCATATTTCATAGCGATGTGTGCGTCAGGGAAGAACATGAAGAGATGTGCTCATCATGCATAGTGGCCACTGTACAAACCTCTGGACGCCGTGTCATGATCCGGGTTGCTTCAGTTGGTCTGATCTAGACTCTGAAGTCAGCTGATGACCTGAATGTACTGAATGACCAAGTTTCCACATCTACTGTATGGGTTTTTTCTTCCCTGATGGCATGGATATATTCCAGGAATCAAAGTGTGAAAGAGTGGTTCTAAGAGCCCAAGGAATCATTTTCACACAGGAAATAGCACAACACGTTGGGCACATAGTCAAAGCTAAAGATGGTTAAATGAAATCTTAGTTTGTGCAGCTTTTTTGGCCAGGCTGTGTATAAACAATAGGATTTTTTTTTTAATTATTATTATTTTTTTTTAATCTTCAATTCCTTAAGTAAGGATTTAATCATGACGGGGTCTGTTTTAGGAAGATAATCACCAGTGGGGTGGTGTGATGTCATCCCAAAGTTAACTATTTGTCCTGTAGTGTAATGTTTTATTAATGAAACAAGTGAGGTGATGTTATTACAGTACTTTATTATGGCACAATATGACAGCTACAGTATAATCGGCCATTTCTTTACTCTTTCTCTTTTCTGTTAAAGTTAATACTGTAAAGGGGAAAAAAATGCCTCTTGTAAGGTACATAGACTACAGAAAGCATTATGTTAGTGCTTGGGAATTACCCGAGAGTTCCTCTAAAATCTAAATAAAAGCCACTTTACAGACAACTTGAGCACATTTGCATTTACACTTATACTTTATTTAATCTGTATCTGTGTCTACTGTACTAAGAGCTGTTACTATTGAAATGATAACATGTTAAAATAAGCACATAAGATGAATATCGATATACTTGCAGCTGAATTATAATCAGAGCTGTGCTGGTATAGAAAATTGTTCAACATTGTGTGATTTAAAAATTCAACAATAAAGATTAAAATTATTAAATTGCACCTTGTTTTCCCCTCAAAATGCTGCACAGTCTCTACACCTTCTGTAGTTTATTTCATTGTGGCACTTTTGTTAACGATGTGTGACAGCCAAAACAATTAATAGTCGAACAATTTTCAGATATTAAATTAAATAGTAATTAAAGTAAAACACAATTTATCAGCCTTGATGTCTTTCTTTTTTTTTTTTTTTTTTTTGTGCTTTCTCTCATTTATTTTTCACACTCTTTGTTTCTCTCAATATACACACATGAATACACACTCCCTGTTGAGTTATCACCTCTCGAGTGGCATCACGGTGTTGTTTGTTGGAAACAATTTCATTTTAGTTCACACACAGGGAGCTATTATGAGTGGTTTCCTTTCCATCTGCCACTGTCAAGAGTTGTTCTCTTTTGTTGTTAAAGTGTGTGTGAGGGCAATACCAAGTCATGATCTTCTTTTCGAGTTTGTTTATGATGACACTTTCAGTTGTCAAAATGGCATAGTTTTTGTGCACACCTTTTTTTTTTTTTTTTCTGATACAAAGAAAAGATGTTTCATACGATTCATTAGGAATACACTGCGTTCACTGTGTGATTGTGCTGTGTGTGTTGCAGGGCTCTGGGTCTGCACATTCGGAGCGTGGAGGAGAACAGTCGCTCCAAAAGAGAAGGCATCTTCCAAGATGATGACTGCATCGTTAGGATCAACGACACCGACCTGATGGACAAGTCTTTTTTACAGTGAGCAAACGACTTAACAACATAAAAAAAAAACACCTCACTAGTGCTGTCGGCAAGATTTTCCCATTTATATATCCTCCTTTTCTTCCGTCTCGCTGCCTGTCTTTTCCAGCGTCTTATCATGGTGGTAAAAATAGACAGTCCTCTCTCAGTCCATTGTTGTGAGGATTGAGGCCATTTAAGCTGATCACAACATTGGACAGGTTTCAAAAGCAGTGGAAACATGGCTTGAGCAGAAACATCTGTTTCATCCAGCAGCCATGGTCCTTGAAAGCTCCTCTGTGCTCCCACTGAGTACACACACATACACATGCATGCAAACACACACACGCATTACCATAATCGCACTTGTTGTTATAAGAATGTACTCTTGCTGCCTTTCTTTTTCTTATACACCATGATGTGGTTTATGTATGTATTTATTGCAACTAACAAAGAAGACACTTTAAGGTACAAGTGTGTAACGGAGGAATCTGGTTGCTCTTTGGGCATTTTGTTGTTCCTAGTGAATGCCTTCGATTTACTGCTTACGATATGTTGTTACACGTGTTGGTACACAGGGTTTTATCAGTAGTCATCTTTGACAAAGTGTGCCTGATCCTTAATTCAATTCAATTCAATTAAATTTTATTTGTATAGCGCTTTTAGCAATTGTCATTGGCTCAAAGCAGCTTCACACAATCAAAAGAAATTATTTTGTAAGGAATGTGAATGTGTATGAGTCAAAATGGTCAGTTT
>JAQQZT010000036.1:22141109-22157553 GCA_030068275.1 Clarias platycephalus | reverse complement strand
AGTGTGTATGTATGTATGTATAAAATATATAGCTGTAAGACGTAATAAGCTAAATTAACACACTATATTAACTTAATGTAAAGAATCTAGAATGAATTGAATTAAATTATGAAAAAACTTTTCACAAGCAATTTGTTTCTGTCTATCGGTGATTCTCAGAAGATACAGACATGAATACCGACATTTTTCAGCATCATTGTGATCATTTGCTACTACTCTGGAAGTTTTCCCCCCATTTACAGCATGACACCAAATAAACACATGGAGCATCAGAAATAAAATTTAAACAAATTAAAATAATCTTTCCTTTCTTTGAATGAGTTATATTGTATATGCAAGTATTAGCTTTAGATATATCAACATGCAGACGTTTTTTGCTTGTTAAATCTAAAACACTGACTACAGAGTTTACTGTTTTTAGAAAGAAACTATACATCACTCATCCAATGTAGCTGTCCAGGATTCAAACGAACATGTGACTGTCTGGTCTTCCACCTTGTCTGTCGAATGACCACATTTGGAAAAAACTTAATTCCTTTTGACAAATTCCTGCATAGAATGTAATGCTGAATTGTATTTTAAATAAACTTGCACAGATGCTCAATTGCGTCAATGTCGCCTCCAAATGAATGGCAGGAACCAAGGTTTCCTAGCAGAACATTAGTCAAAACATCATACTCCCTTTGCCTTCTTTTCATAATCTATCTTATTTTATCTTAATGCATCCTGGTGTCATCTCTTCCCCAGGTAAGTGACGCACACAGACCCAACCATCCATGTGATATGGAAGAAAATATCATTTATCAGACCAGGCCACCTTCTTCCATTTCTCCGAGGTCGAGTTCTGATACAGATGAGCCCATTATAAGTGCTCAGAGGTCAGCATTGGCACCTTCACTGGTCTGCGGCTGCACAACAAATTGTGATGCAGTGTTTGCTCTGACTTCTTTGTATCAGAACCAGCACTCAGTATTAAGCTACAATAGCACTTTTATTGGATTAGATTACACAGGTCAGTCTTCGTTCCCCATGTGCATCTGCAAGCCTTGACCTTCCATGACCCTGTCGTTGGGACACCAGCCTTCATTTCTTTGACCCCATTTGTTGTTATACCTGACCCAGTTGTCTAGGCATTCTCTAGCCATTGTCTCTTCATTTGGCCCTTGTCAAAGTTGCCTAAAGTCTTACATTTGCTCATATTTCTGCTTCCAACACATCAACTACAAGGATAAATTGTTCACTTGCTGAATAATACATCCCATCCTCATTATAGGCATTTATTTTAGACCCAAGCTGACTCTGATATTAACAGTTGAAGACTGATTAGAGCCAGATTTTACACCACTTGACTTTTTTTTTCTTTGAGGTCATCAGAAATCAGGATCCTCACTGTTGGATGCGGTCGTAGGCATGGAAGCGCAGTCCAGGTGCTAAAGACATCAAAGCCATGCTGATATCCAGCACAACAGCATGACCTCATGTGTTATATTGCTTATAACAGTTCCACAAACAGCATTTATTAAAAACAATACCACCACATATACTTCCATGACTGGATGAACTAATTAACTGTGATTGGCGAAGCTGGCGACCAGCAGATTGTGTAATTAACAGGCATGAAAGTAATTTTAAATTCTTGTATACTATGTAGCCAAAAGGAGAGAATAAACCATGGAGGTGGTGGACAGTCCTGAAAATCTTGCAAGTTTCTCTTTATATTTAAATTTATTCTACTTTAGAATGTCAGCTACATCTTTTCAGCATTCTGAATTTAAGTCTATTAAATGGAAAGCTTGTGTGGTAGTATGTACAATCAATCATTGCACACACCTTTTATTTTGGAATTGGAGAGAGATTTGGGATTCAGCCTTGTGTTAGAAGCTAGTTAGCTACATACCTTGTGTTAACTGTGAAGAGAACAACAAACAAACATTTCAGAGACAATTCGGAGCGACTTATAAGTAATTATTAGTACAGATGTTATTTAAGATGATGTAACGTTATCAGATGTGGGTTTTTTTTGTTTGTTTTGTTTTTGTTAAAATGCTTCCATGACTGGTTTTAAATGTGGGCTTTGGTAGGCTGATGCTCTCTCCTCAGTACCGCAGACCGTAGCGACCTACTGTACTTTCAACAATTTATAGAGCACCTATTGGATTTACATAAGCAAGTACTTATAACTGTTTGACTGAACAAGTACTGCAGTGATTAACATGTTCCAGCTGGTAACAATTCTTTTCACCTTAAGTGATGCAGTGAGTAACTTCTAGTATCCTCTGGTCATGGAAAAGCTGTTATGTGTTTCAGAAGGTTAAAATATGGGCCTCAAGCAAACAAAACAACTAAGAAGATTGCTGAAACTACTGTAAGCAGATTAAGAACTGTCCACTGCATTATTACTGCATTGAATGATAGTGCTGAGGTGTCAACTTAAAATCATGAAGTTTGTGATGAACTCAGGTGTGTTTGATAGTGAAAGTAAGAGCATTTTCACACTCATGATGAAAGAAGGACTAACCTTAACCCCATTCAAAGATTTTGGGATGTGTTTCTCATGTGACCGCCATCAATAACTCAGCTAAAATATATGCACCTCTGGATGATAATATACTGAATGTTGTAACATTGCATAAAGTGCCAAAGCAACTAATACATGTACAGTAGCCCAAGAAATATTAGTCAATGCAACTTTTTCGTAGCCAGGCAGTGTATATACAACTATAGCTAGTGAAATGAAGACAGTGTCACATTTAGAGCTTAGTAATCAACCACATCTGTCAACGGTCACATATCCCATCTCATAACAAACAACACCTACACTGACAATGTGTAAAAATTCGCTCTTATCTTCTCAGCGTCTCTGTCTCAAGCATGCTAATTTAAAAGTATTGATTCATTGATCATGAGTATACGATCCCCTGCTGAAGACTCCTTTTGAGAAGTTTGCTAAATACAGGCTTGAATTCATCCTGTTTGTCCATATGTGCAGTTAGGCAGGAGAGGAAATGTCACACTTTTCCTTATGTTAAATCCATGTGACGAGAGGTTCTAAAAATACCCAGTTATGAAGGAGGAGGTGTGTTTGTGTATGTGTGAGTATGTCTCAGTGTGAGAGTTTACATATAAAACTGAAGCCTTCTTTGTGAATAAATGAAGGAGGCTTTCATGGAGTCTTATCAAGTCTGGAGTCAGGGCACTGTGGTGATGCCAGAAGCACTTAATAACTTTAAAGGTGCCCTTTCACTCCCTGATCTCTCATATCAGCCAGGGCAGCAAGTCAGACTGATGTAGTAAGGAGAGGTAGAGAGTGCTGTGCTCTCTCTCTCTCTCTCTGTATGAGTGTGCATGCATGTGGATGCACATGTGTGGACTAAAAGGCATGTTGTTCCTAATGTAGCCCCTGATGACACTATGCTGTAATTACAGAGCAGAGCTAGTGCTAGCTTCAGCGCATTAACACTAATTAAAAACTCTCTGTGCCCATGCTAATTAGCTGAAAGTGTCCCGAGCCTGTGGGTGGGATGTGTCTTCTCCCTAGACTCATGATGGAGAAAGAAGATAGCAAGAGAGATTAGACATTGTGGGAGGCGACCATAACTTGAAGATTTATTGATACAGCCAGTAAAAATGCAGGCCATAAATCTGATGGGTGGAGTGAGTACAGAGACTTTATCAGATCTCACAAACTTTTTTGCATGGACTGAAATGTACTTATTTTGAAATACACCAAGAGCGTTTTTAAAAAAAAAAATTTTTTTTTTAATATAATAAACTGAAAGATGAGCCAATCAGTACTTGGACAGGTGTTTTAAACACTCTAGCATTACCTGTCACTCACTGGTAGCCCCGCCCCCTTCCCCACCATCTTACATTAGAGATTAAGATGGTGCTCGCTGTTGCTTAAAGAGTTCACTGATGTGGCAACCACTTGAATCAACAATGATGTTAATTGGTGGGAAAAAGGGACACTTTCAGTTTTTGGACCAAAAAAAAAGAGAGAGAGAGAAAAAAAACATGTCAAATCCAACACAATTACAAATAATGATAATTGTAATGATAATTAGGCAGCAATTCAAAGCATTGTTTGTTTGCATTGTTCTCATGCATTGGCCAGTACTCAGCAGTGTTCAAACAGTTTGAGCAGCAGATTAACAGTGAAATGTCAGATACTTGGAATCATTTGACGGGTTATGCACTGGACAGTAAACATGTGCTTTGTAAAAATAAGTATATATAAAATGTAATCTTGAAGTTTGACTGTGTCTGGTGTGAAGAATCAGGTTTTGTCACTCATTTTTTCCTTGTTCATCAAAGCTGGCGTTCGTCCTGTTTCCTGTAAGAGTTGTATTCAGCTTCAGCTGTGCATTGGAGAAGCCAAGAGGAGGCAGGCTGAGTGTTGTTTTTTTTTTTCTTCTCCCCTTTTCCCAGCATGTCATACCATCAGAATGAAGGATGTCTCCTTTCCATTTAAAATCAATAAACATCATTAATAGCATAACATGCCTGTATTCATTGCTTGTTACTGTTAATGGAGCAATGAATTGAAGGAAGGTAAAGTAAAATAGCTCATCTAAGCTGTTAACATTTAGGAACCCAATGGAATAAATGTTATGTATCGACAACTTTCACATCATCATCTCCTTTGACTGTCAACAGCCTCAGAAGCAGCATGGATACTGTAGCTGATAGAATGCTTTTTTTTTTGTCCAAATTGTTTTGTTTCTCCAGAACTCCAGTAAAGATAATTTAACGTTTACTATGTCCACAGTACAGTAATTACACTTAAGCTACTCTCTTATCCAGTCTTATACTCCAGCTGTCATGAGGCCTAACTGGCCAATCTGACACCAGTGGATGTGGATCTGACTCGGATTAGTGGTAAATTAGATCTGACATACTTTTCGATCTAATTCACTGAGCTATGTATCTAACAGATGTACAGTAAATGGTTAATTGGTGCCGTAAACCTCAGGTATGCAAACTCAGGAAATAGACTGTTTTTTTTTAAAGCAGGCCAGCTTTAATTCTGGTGATGAAACCGGGCAAAATATTATTGATGAATCCCTTATTATAGCAGTTTCATGTATTGGTCATCATCAGATGTTCATTATATTTGATTATTATGACCAAAATGTATCAAGAATTATAGGTTACCTAGTAAAGGAGTGAAAATGTGCACTGTGTTGATTCATTTTGGTTCAGTTAGAAGTCTGATTCAGAGGCTTTTTTTAATGGCCGTTTTTCTTTTCTTTTCTTTTTTTGGTCCTCTTTGTTCTAACTCAGACCAGAGATTTCTAACTGTATGCATCACTCTATTTAAATGCATTTACCTTATTTGTACAATTGAATAATAAGCCAGTGATGGAGTGCTGTAGCATACTGTGGCTTTGCAGTTTGTGTGTGGGTGTTTTAACGGGATGTACTGATGTCCTGCTGGGTCTTTTTTGCCTAATGAGCCATGTGTTGCAGGCTCGGTAGTGTTTTCACACCCAAGGGGCGTTTTGCTCTTGTCCTCTCCTGCCAACTCTAAGTTCTCACACACATCACAGCTACTGGTCAGATCAAACCCTTTCCTGTTGTTAATAATCACACACTATTGGATCTTTTTAAGGTGAAATGTCATCAAAACAAAACAAAAAGCAGGTTTTACAATCGCAGCTGACCTAAGACACATGTGATAGGCCTGGTTCGTTTTCTGACTGTTTGAGAATAAGAGCTTGTCTCATTTGCCATGGTGTCAGCAGGACAGATATGCTCAGCCAGAGGCCACTGTAATGATCTCCACCATCTCCAGCCAAGCAGCCACACTCACACAGCTACACCTCATTTAGCCATGACATCTCCATCAGGACACACAGTTAATGACCAAGGTTATGGGTCAGTGTGTCTGGGACTGTGTGTATACTATGTATCTGACTGTTCCTCTTCATAATTGTGGCTCATGGCTGTATCTTATTAAACTACACATTTATATTACACATCTGTATTAGAATCTCGACCATACAGTATGATCTCATTATACATTACCACAGTGTTTGATTTCAGCGCTGTAATTTCTTAGAAAACGCTCTGTTGCCAAAACATGACATCAAGGAATAAATGTGTATATATATATATATATATTAGCACAGCCTAAAGTGTTTCATTCTTTTTATGCCACATTAATATTGCAGTGATCATTTGTATTAATAAAATAATTACATATTATACATTTATCGGTTAATAGGTAAATTTAGTGCTGTGAAACACCCTCGGGACAAGTTGCGTTTTATCACTTATGTTGCATCATGTTTTTCTATTTCTTTTGAAACTGATAGACAAATTAAGGATGTTAAATATTTTTCTTACAAATATGTTTACAATGCTGATCACAGTCTACTTTTTGCCATTCTTGTTTGTGCAGGACGGTCGCCTGCGTGTCAACGACCAGCTGCTCGCAGTGAACGGAGAGCCGCTCTTGGGAAAGTCCAACCACGAGGCCATGGAGACTCTGCGCAGGTCCATGTCCATGGAAGGCAACCTCAGAGGCATGATCCAACTTGTTGTTCTCCGAGTTCTTGTGCCCTCCAACCAGGTAGATCCACAGTGCTGTTAACGTAGCCGCATCACCTTGTTATACTCGCTCTGTTTTTTATTGGTGCATTTTTGCTCTTTTGTAAAGCAGCTTTAATGCAATTGTGCAGTTCACAGGTGTCGATTATTCAAGGTTCGAGTGCCATTTCCTTGACGTGTACTGAGGTCAGACCTGACGCTTGCAGGGGAAGCAGAATCGCTGTACACAGCCGCAATGGCGTATTTGTGAGCTTATCAGCCATGATTGTGTGTTGTTTCTTCTGCCGACGCTCGAGTGTATGAGTGCTAAATCGAATACGGAAGGGGACAGTGAAGTGTTAGCGCAGTGTGTCAGTGGAATTAGAAAGGTGGGATGAATACTGCGAGGTGCAAAGCAACGCACACTTCTAACCTTCATCTTTTGTTATTTCTTTCTCTCTGGCCTGAACCTTGCTGCCGATCCCTGTGTTCTGCTGCTGCTACTTCGCCCACACAAGAATACTAACCAGCGGTGTTGTTTGATCTATTAAGCCCACAGTTTAACACATTCCCACTCTGAGGGCACTGTGGAATGCTGTTTCCTTCACTCAGGCAGCACTCGCACACATCCACACTCCCATGATGCCATCACTGTTTTTATTTAATTATTTAGTTATTTTTATTTAGTTAACCCGTTTAGACCCAGATGTTTTTGAGCTGTTACATCTTAGTTGGCTCACAATCATCTTGACAGTTTGGTGTGGGATTAATTGTCACAAACATTTTTGGATTTAAATGTTCTCTTCTGTTGAGGTTTATCATAAAATAATTTTTAAATGAGTAACTAAATAGCATTACAATATTAAATTTCTTCTAACTGTTTTATAATGATTGGTTACATGACTTAAAACCAGCAGCATTTTAAATATTTTCAACTCATTATAGAGTTTTGTGATTAAAAACTGATTTTCTTCTAAATGTACATATACTGTATACACAAAAGCATATGATTAGAAAATCGAACAGTTATTTGGATAGTTCCTCAGCACAAACCTGGACTACAAGCATCATGGTGCTGGTTTGAGGGACATCAACATGAGGACATCAGCAGGGGGTAATAATTCAGTCAGTCAGACCCTTATGCCATGCGATGAAGATCTTTAAGGGAGATCTTGACCACCACTTTTGAAGCATTGTGGCCATCACATTTACTCAATGTGGATTTGTCAGGGGTTGTGGCATAAGCGACGTCATCCACACCTCATTTGCCTGCTTATAGAAAAGCATTTCCATTGTTTGAGAGGAAAAACGGGATGGTCCAAAACAAGAAGGCATTTCTGGATCTGTTCTGCATGACCTCTTGCAGAGAACACACCTGCTTTATAATGGCCCAGAAGTTTAAGGTGGGTTGAGCCATCAGAAGATTGGCCAAATTATTTTAAATGATGTTATATCTTTGTTGGTTGCTGTAGTTTTATCATTCGTTAAAATCAACTTTGGTGTCCATCGGAGATTGGGCTATTTGCCTCTGTTGTTTGCATGGAAATGGTGGTGACTGATTGCTAAACACCCCGTCCCTGTAAGTGCTTGTTTATGGATGATATTATGCTAGATAAGAAAGCCTGTATGGCTCTCCACTTTGAGTGGAAAATCGACACTGAGTGAGCAAGGAATATACCTCAGCTTAAGAAGTCAAGAGTACCTGGAGTGTGGTTTGCAGATTGATGGCACTATTCAAATTCACATACAAGCCCTCGCCAAAGTAACTCTTGTCTTGGATGGGAACACAGAGACAAGTCAGTGTAGCATTGGTGAATTGCAGAAAGGTCATTAGAGTCTTATATGGTATGAAAATGCCCATTCACCTCAAGGTACCCAGTAGCTACAGTATATAAAAGACAGTATGGTGTCCAGTAACCAAGAAGCATGAGAGAAATACTGACAAAGTTCAGCTTTGTCATGAACAAAGATGTCCAGGAAAAGATGGGAATTGCGTCAATCATTGACAATATAAAAGAGGCATCCCTTCAATGGTAATGGCACGTCATACACAAAGGACACATTGAACTCACCCCACAAAGGATACCCTGAACCGAACAAAGTGAAGGAAAGCATGCAAAAAAAGAAGGTACAGACCCTGAATCTTTGCAGAAAAAACACCAGACAGGAAGATAAATGCATAAGTCAAAATAAGTGGTTTAAACCATTAACCAAATAGACAACAATAGTGATGTGCAACAGAAAAGTGTTCATCCGATTGTCAAGAGATGTAAGGTATTAAGAATTTGAAAAATGGTGTAATATGTATACAGTATATGTATAGTTAAAAGGATCCCTAGGCTTATACATATTTATAATGAGTTACGTTTGGTCCTTATCAAGGCCTTTCCCATGATTTTCTTTGCTGTGGTGAAGATGTAAACGTGGTAGTACAATCTTATTAAAAATCAATAATGACCCCTATTTAAAGATTACATCTTCAAAATATGGCATTTGTGTCTGACGTACAGATAGTATTGATTTTCTGGCATCATATTTTAAGGCGAGCGCTGAATTAAATGACTCTGGTCATGTGACCAATTCCACTGATCACATGAAAAATGTTTATATGAATCAAGACAACTTTTAAATTGAATTCATTTTCATATTGTTGTTTTTTTTTTAAATAATATTTACAGTTTTTTCCAGGTTCTGCTTGGAGGTAATACATTCTCCTAAAACCCACAAGGCAGTACAGAAAGTGTTTGGGTAAACACCTCGCCACTCCTCCACTTTCACCTCATCATCAGTTCTCCTGAGCTGGTGGAATTTATCTCTAGATGAGCGTTCAGACCTGCCCACCTCCCCCTACATCTGTCTCGGAGGGCGCCCATATGCTCATCCCGGGACACAGAAACATACACACACAATCCAAACCTCAATACACACCCCCCAAAGCCTCCAGCTGCTCCTAAATAGTGTGTAATTGGGCTGGACACTGAAGCGGCCCCTGTGGCCAAAGTCCCCAGCCTACCTCAGATCCTCGGTGCGAAACTGGGACTCATCCTAAAATTAATGCTTCATGGGCTGTGAAAGAGCAGTCCTGGTTCTCACTGGTGTGTAACTGAGGAACAGGAGAGCTGGAGCTGAAGGGATGCTTTTGGTCTTCGGTGTGTAGAATGGATTTGGGCTCAGGAGATGGCAGCATGGGTGGAGGACTGAGAGGATGAAATGATGTATGAAAGGGTAGTTGATTTTGTGTGTGTGTGTGCGTGTTTGTGTTTCTGTGGTGACCTTCTCAGGACCACAGTACTGGTATGTCTTGGTGTTGCATCATGTAGGATCCACAGACTGAGGGTTAAGTCTGCTTACGGAGTGATCATTAATGTATAAAAGTAATCAGTAGAATGGCCAAATTATCCGATTAAAAATTTTCCATTTTAATGATGTTACATCTTTGTTGGTTGCTGAATGCTGTCACAGAAAAGCCGATAAACATTTGTTATATATATATAATTTATTTATTTATTTATTTTTTTTTTTACACCATGAAGTGTCTGAAATTCAGATTTTCTTTGACACAGGTGGTCTCCACACTAGTCTGTATGAGCTAATGGAGCTCCACTCTGTAATGCTTTTACCTTAGTAACAATTACCCCCAAAAATTATGAGGTGCCTGCGTTTCCCTCTGGTTCTACAATTTTGTTCCCTTGCTCCAAAAATGCCAGAAAAGAGACTAATTTGTTCCTACGGTAGGTGTGAATGATTGTGCAAATGCACAGGCGTCCGACAGCTAAAATGAAAAACCATTGTGGTGTCTTAGCAAGTTGTCAGACTTGTACGGGCTGCCAGAACGGCTTCATTACACCCTGGCACCGATTTCTACAAGTCTCCAGAAGTGCAGTTTTCGAACACTGTTCTTTCAAAAGCTATTCCCTCAACTGGTGTTTTGCCGATTGGTCATGGATTGGTGTTCAGTTGGACCGCTATGTGGTGTAAAGGCCGTAGTGTATGATTTAACATCACTTCAGTCATTATCCAATTGTCTGGTGAGCGTTCATAGCTGGAGGATGTGTGCAGAGTCTGATAAAGGTGTTCAGTTAGAAGATCTTTGTATTTGCAGTGAGTGCAAATTTCTTCTGAGTGGCCCAAACTTTGCCAGCTTAGTGCATGCAAATGTGTTTGTGTGCAAGAGAGAGATTCAAAGTGTGTTCTCACCTTGTGGATGAAGCATTTACAGTACAGTGGAAATCTCAAGGGATTGCTCTAAGTAAATATGTATATATTGTGTTTTAAGTCTTTAGCTATCATTAAAAATGCATCTGCATGTTCTTCAGCGTTCTCCAGAGTGCTACCCTGCTTTAGTGAAATTCAGTCCTCCAAAACAATTTTTTTTTTGTCCATTCGTGACTCAGCTTCACTAATTATAAGAGTTCTTCCAAACACATCAAAGAGTAACACTTTCCTCAGAGTTTTATAATTACCTCTCCAACCAGAAAGTCACTGCTGGAAGAAAAAAAAATAATGGATTGCAGAGAAAGGGTCACAGAGATCCTAAGTCACAATACAGTACAAAATTTTTGTCCCCACCCCGTCTCTTCTCCAGACTCACTACCTTTACCGGGCAGCCATACTGTATCTAATCACTTCCTTTTCAGCAGCACCGTCTACATAGCCCTGTGATGATCTCATTACAGTGGAGGCACTAATAATGAGGAGTGGCCCAAGGGGAAGCTGGAGGAGCTGGAAGCCCAAACACTCCTCCTCTCCTCCCAGTCAGAGGGCATGGCTACGCAGTGTGTGCCAGTGCTGCAGGGGGCGAGTGGACCTGCCAGCGTGCTTCTGTTTTACACAGCAGGATGAAATGCGCCTTTTGTTCTGCTGATTAAGACAGAACGGGAGACTGTTGTGCCTGAATCCTGGGGCTGAACACACACACACACACACACACACACACACACACACACACACACACACACACACACACGTCCACGCACTTATAGAGAAGGCACAGGCCATGGGAAATGTACCAGGATTCTGTTCATTCTCTCTCTCTCTCTCTCTCTCGGCTGCCTTTCATTCTATCTGCTTTTTCTCATCCTGTTTTCTTGCTCATCTTTCTATGAAGGAAGTGAAGCCCTGTCCATGCTGGTTCCCTCCCTGTCTTGGTCAGTCAGTAAGGATACATGTGAAGATTAAAATAGTTTTTAATGGCCTTCTCTTATCTAAATAGTTTTTTTATTTTTTTTATTTTTTTACCCTCACTGAAATCATAACTCGACACGTTTAAAACCCCTCTCATGTAGCATAATTCAATCGGGGCACACCTCATCAGCAGAGCTTAACACCAGCCTGATGAGCACACCAATTCTGCATAGAAATTTCCTAAGGTCTTGTGCAGTGCTCTTGCTTTCTTGCTGTGTCAGCTTGTGGCTACAGATGCTGTCTGTCATTTCTTGGAAGCTCTGTAAGCCTTAACCATCTTTGATCTTCGTGATCTTTGCCCCTTTCTACTTTTTTGTTCTCTTATCCCTTTATCCACATGCGAGTTGGATTTGTTTTGCACTCTTATTTGACACTTTCCTTCTGCTCCCTAACTCCCAGGCTGATGCTCCTGCAATTCTTGACTTGTAAATGTATGCCTTGGTTTTTATGAGATTTTTTTTTCCTTCATAAATGTATTTAAAAAAATGGTAGGCAGCTCAGGATCCACAATCAATCCCTTGCTGTAATCTTATTTTAGGGCCAGCCTTGGCTCTCCTCTCTTATAACCGTCTACCTGTTGACAGTTACGCTTCCCCACGGACTTGATTTCTGTAGTCTTGATGTTGTAGCCTGTCCACCTCCACCTCCTGTAAGGTGCAGAAAATTAAATTGTAGGTCTTAGGAAACTTCTAAACTGATGATTCAGGGTTTGCTGTCCAAGTTTTCGGTCTTGCATGATACCAGGGGATTATTGTACAGAATTTATTCCCAGGTATTTTTCTTTTATTTCTATCATAGTTTTTTTTTTTATGCCTGACCTTCATCTAGGTAAATGTTAAGCCATGTTTCTCTGTAGAGGCTCAAGACAAACTTCACTGTCTGTCTGTTTGAACGATGTGCTTTGTCAGTCAGAAAACATCAGGTAACTCTTAAATGACAAAGAAATTAAGTACTTTCCAGAGCTTACCCACTTACAGTCATGGAACATATTGAAAGAAGGCGAGCCATCATCTTTGCCAACACCAGACATCAATTATCCACCACCCCTAAGTACAGTGGAACCTCGGATTTGGAGTAACTTGGTTTGCGAGCGTTCCACGAGACGATCAAAAATTAATAATACATTTTGACTTGATAAACGAGCGAGTCTTGATGTATGAGTACCAAGTATCATGGCGCTTCTTGTTTTGATGCAGAGTGTCACGTGATCACAACTGAGCCAATGGTTCTTCTCTCTCGCGCGCGCAGGGGAATTCTGGGTAATCGTCTCCCATGCAAACAGGACATCCAATGAGATTGAAGCTGCTGCTGCACCAAACTTATACTGTATATGTTTCAACATATACATTGATACCAGGGCAGGAAAATAAAAAGTGTTTTTTATTCTCTCTTAGAATTAAAGTTTGTCACATCATAAGCCAAGAGTGAAATTTTAATAGCCATAACCTGATCCTAAAACCTCAGCACTTTTTACCTTAGGTCTTCACCCAAACAACATTTCCTTGGCAACACCAGTCGCCCCTTTCTTTGTGTTATTAAATAGATAAGGGACGCTGATACAGTTTTAGCTGATCAGATTTGCTACATGCTCTCTCTTCCTGTCTTGCAGGAATACCCGGACTCCCGGAGAATCCTCAATCGATCCTTTGATAGCTGCATGGGCCAGGCTGCTCTCCTCGGCCAATCAGAAAGCCCTGTGCAGCCCCATATGGTGATGAACAACATCTTCGAGCGATCTGTGGGTGAGTAAGAGAGCCTGTGTTGTCGGCCATATGACAAATGAAGCCCTTAGGAACTTGACTCAGATTGACTCAGAGATTTAATTTCAAATTCATTCAACTTGTTGCTTATATTTTGCAGATTAATTATATTGTCCAAGGGTCCTTTTGAGCTCTTTTCATTTCCACACTATGCTGTTTAGCTTAGTTTATGCACAGGAGCATAGCAAGGAATTTGGAACCTCCATATAAAGTACGTGATTCTGAGCCTTTATAATTTTTATTGTACTTTCTAATTACACTTTTGTCAGTCTGAATACTGACAAAAAACAGATGCTCAAAGTGTCTGCATGTAAATTAATATGCATATTATATCTCGTCATGCCTAATCATATTGTGCGTAATTGGAGATGGTATATGTCAACACCAGTACAGGAAGTCATACAAGTTAGTTTCCCTTCTCTTTATCTCCCCCTTATGCCGTGCCAGTCTTCGACATGTGTTTAAAAAGCCAGGAATTTGGGGCACATTTGCGATTCTTTTCATGTAAAATGGCGATGTGTGTAGCCTGTCGCATGAACCATCCTTTCAGCTGAACATAAAAGAGAAGTAATCCTCCTCTAGGATTTCAGCTGCACCACAAGCAGGGTTCAAATGGAGTGTTGCACTGTTGTGTTTCCCAAAATCGTGTGCACGTGAGCCATCGTCTTCTGTGTACACATGCACTTCACCGCGTTCCTCATTTAGATTTGTCGAACACAGTACCGAGCAACCTTACAAATGCTGCAATTTCTCCCACGTCGCTCTGCCTTTTCACAGCCCGCTTTTCTACCTATTGCTTATGTATTACTGCTGATTTCATATGATTTTTGCAAATATTCTCTCTCTTTCTCTCTCTGCCTTCGAGCCAGCTGGGAATAATGCAAGGTATGACCTCCTCATGACTAAAAACGAAAATAAAAGTTCCTTCTTCTTTTGTGCTGTTTACTTCATGTGCTTGTTTTGCATTTCCCGCTCCTGACCTCGCGATCATTATGTTAATGTTAGGTTTTGTATCTAGGCCGTGTGTTAGGAGCATACCTCAATAATGTGGCTTACAAAACATGTAGAAGAACACACAATTTGAACTGAATAATATACTTCAAAAGAATGAAGCGTTTCATTCAGCAGGCTTTTGCCATGTGAGCTAATGCAGTGTGAGTGAAGATTATTACACATGCAAACTGTAAAAGAAGCATAATAACTATATGTATATATTTATGCATGATGGCTCTCAGATGAAATAGAATCCCCAGGAGAAGTATGTATTGATACAGTACATTCACCAGTAGATGAATGGAAGACTGAGTACATTAACGGATGCAGGAATAACTGATACTTTTTCAAAAAGTGTCATTCTCTTTCTTCAAAGAAAGGATAAAAAGGTAAATTGCTTTAGAACTAAATTACTGTATCCTAAGCCTGCAGCAACCTTTATACTCTATGAAGCATTTAGATTGAATATTAACAAAATATAGATGTTATAAACAGTCTTAGGCCACCACTAAACACACACACAAACACACACACATAGTATACTGAAATACCATCAGCCATAACATTGATATGAAGTAGTCCTCGCTTTGGGACCAAAACAGCCCTGGCCCGTTGAGGCATGGACTCCACTAGACCTCTGAAGGTGTGTACTGTATCTGGCATCACAGCCATCAGTACCAGATCCTGTAACCCAGTTGTACGTTGGGGCTACCATGGATCAGACTTGTTTTTCCAGCACATCCCACTGATGATCATTTGAATTGCGATCTGGAGAATTTGGAGGCCAAGTCAACACCTCCTCCTTGTTGTTGTTGTTGTGTTCCTCAAACCATTCTTGAACCATTTTTGTACAGTAGTGTTGCAGGGTGCATTTTCCTTCTGAACGAGGCCACTGCCATCAGGGAATACAGTTTCCATAAAGGGGGTTTATTTGGTCAACAGCAATGTTTAGGTACAGTAGGTGGTACGTGTCAAAGTAACATCCACATGAATTCCAGAACGAAAGGTTTCCCAGCAGAACCTTGCCCAATTCATCACACTGATTCTCTTGGCTTGCCTTCTTCATGTAGTGCATCCTGGTACCTTCACTACGCAGTGTGCACACAGTGTGCATTATTCCGTGGTCAAGTTTTGATGCTGGCTCCCCGTTATAGGCGCTTTTGGCAATAGATGCAGGTCAGCATGGGCACTCAGACTGGTCTGCGGCTATGTAGCACCATACTGTACAAAGCAAACAGCATTAACAACTTTAGCAATTTAAGCTAAAGTAGCTTTTCTATTGCACCGGACTACACAGGCCAGCCTTCACTACCCAAGTGCATCAGTAAGCCTCAGCCCCCTTTGACCCTGTTGTCGGATCACCAGTTTTTCTTTTATACATTTTTGGTATGTTATGACCGCTGTAGACTGTGAACGTCCCACAAAAGCTGCTGTTCTGGAGTTGCTCTGATCCAGTCATTTAGCTATCAAAAGTTGGTCCTTTGCTTGCCCATTTTGTTCTGCTTCCTAAGAATCAACTTCATGGACAAAATGTCAACAGTTAGAATCAGTTCTGTCTGTGGACATACATCTTTATAGGTAAGATACTGTATATGTAATTCGTCATCATTTAATAATATGGCAGGAGCCTGCAGGCCATGTTTGGAGTGTGTTGGACAAGGTCTCTGTGTTTAGTAGCCACATACAAAAGCAGAGAAAAAAAAATCTGATTTCAGCTCATTGCCCTGAAGCGATTTTTTGGATTTAGCTCTTGTTTTCAGTACAGTCCCTGTTTCAGAGGAATGTTTTGTTTGATAAGCCACATTGTGACCAATAAATTATTGATGCATTAAAACCATATAACTTAACGCATGAACCAGTGAGAAGCAGGTGCAGATGAATACAGATGATTATGATTAGTAGGGGTGTGCATTGGCACTGCCCTCACGATTCGATTCGATTATGATTCACCAGGTAACGATTCGATTCAATTCGAT
>JAQQZT010000036.1:22077099-22102840 GCA_030068275.1 Clarias platycephalus | reverse complement strand
GCTGATCGCACCACTCTCTGTAGAGCTCGTCTGTCCTGCATGGTGCTGTTTCCAAACCAGGTCGTGATGTTTCCCGTCAGGATGATCTCTATGGTGCAGGAGTAGAAATTCCTGAGCACCTTGGAGGGCAGTCGGGAGTCTCTCAAGCGTCTGAGGTGGTACAGATGCTGCCAGGCCTTTTTTTATCACGGGGTTGATGTGACAGGACCATGCCAGGTCCTGCGTGATGTGAACACTGAGGTATCTGAAGCTGTCCACTTCAGATCTGGTAGGGTCTGGTAGTTCCTCGTAGTTCCCTGGTAGTATCGTATAGATGTCATTTTTTTCTCTCCTCTTCCCCATATGCTGTGCTGTCTCTGTGCTATGCACCGTTTGTCTTTTGTTATCCCTTTGCTATTCACCATGTAGATGTGTTGTGTTGTCTCCGTGCACTTTGTAGATGTGTTGTCTCTGTGCTGTCTGTTTGCTCTGCACCCTGTCCTATGTACGTAGATGTGCTTTGTTGTCTCTGTGCTATGTAACATGTAGATGTGCCCTCATCTCTGTGCTGTTTTATCTCTGAGCCAAGTCATCAATGTTCTACGCAGTAACGTGTATTGTTGTATCCGATGCTGTTCCGTGTGGTGTGTCCATTGTGATAGAGGAATGGGAAATGAGGAGTTAAGTGAGCATCTGTGCCCCTGTCGTGTGTTTCCTGTTTTCTAACACCAGTTTAATTGGCCATCCTGTGAGAGAGCAGAGAGTATCCAGACAGCGAAAGCAGAGGGAGAGAAAGAGAGACGAAGGAAAAGGAGAAGAAGGGAGGAAAGTGTGACAGAACAGAGATGTTGCTCATTATGCTCAGTGCGAACAGGCTGGCTCTGACAGATACAGCACAGTTGAGGAACAGCAGTCTCAAACTACACACACGCACACAATTCAGTACTATTTATTCTACCGCATCCACACACCACCTGTGCCTTCTCCGTACTTTCCTCCGAGATCTGTTCGAGCATAAAACAATATATGGATAAGAATTAGAAGCTAAATAGACATTCAGCTTCTTCTGGTATGTCATCCTTCACGCTTGATTTCGTTTTTCTAGCACGAATATGGTCTTGTTTTTGATAGGAATTTTTAAATGTTGCATTTAGATTGAGATGCCCCTTTTCCCACAGACAATTATTTGTCAAAACATAATGATTTCATGTCACATTTGACTGTAGGCTTTATGTAAACCAGGGCTGGTGCTTAACTGATGGCAAACATGCAAACTTTGCCATGAAGACAGCATTTTTATTTGTTATTTTAATCAAAATCCAGTTTATTTAATTACTTTAAGACAATAGATTTCCTCTGGGCATCGTGTTATCATCGCTGTCGGTGTATGGTTCCACTACAAGTTTATGCAGTTTGTCATTTTTAAAAAATCTCAGTTTCACTACGTCCGCCAAAAATTAAGTGAACTCAATAAGAACTCGTATAAACTTGGGAGCAACGTGGTAGAAACGGCTTAGGACGTAGTACAGTAAGTCCTGACTTATGAACAAGTTCCGTACTGAGAGCATGTTCGTAAGTCGGATTTGTTCGTAAGTCTGACAAAGTGAGTCTTGTACATCTTTGACCCAAATATACAATGTAAAGTAAAAAAAAAAAAAAAAACTTACATCTTTGGTGTGTTGGTTCCGCATCATACTCTCACAAGACTGCGCTTTTAAATCGTAAGGTGAATCCCGGTCATCCACAGAAGGGTTACCTGACCTTGTTTAAAAACAGCCCAGAAAGACTTGGGAGGGACAATGCTACATGGTGTTTACTTTGCGCTTAAACGGATACCATTTCGTCTCAGAGCTGTATTGGACTGTTAACTGTCTTGTTGAGGATTTTCCGAAAATAGGATTATTCATCATCAGGACAGCTTTACAGAACAGTCATTTTCTATTATCGGGCTTCCAGACTGATTTATTGAATCCAATGAGGCCGACGCATCTCTCTCACTCCCTGCACGCACATACAATATACTGGACTTTAGACATTTTATACATTCACTTAAAATATTGTATCTAATTATAAGTATTGGTATCTAGTGCTGTCTATTTTTTGTACATGTGAGCCACTTCAGCAGTTTGGTCACATCTACGAATGTCCGTAGGTCCTTGGTCCATTCGTATCTGTGGCAATTCGTAACTCGAATGTTCATAAGTCGAGAACTTACTTTATTGTCTCATTTAATGTGGATCTGCCATGGCAAACTTGCAATGACCCAAATATACAATCTTTTTTTAAATTATTTTTTTAGGAAACTTTGGGGGGAAAAAAGCCTGGTAAGGACGTAGCCGAATCTGGACACAGAAAGGACTTGATGTACAGTAGTAACAACGGCATTGTCCAGTTAACAACATAACTAACAACCCTTAGGGACTTCACTGACGCACAGTACTGTACTACAAGCATGCTATGGATGAAAAAAGCTGAATTGCATTCTGAGGATGTCACTGAGTTGTTGTTGTTACATCACTGAAGTTCTCACTACAAACTCTGCAGTCTATTGCAATGATCATGGTAGGTCCATGCCATGTTGTAGAAGACTGCATTAAGTTTTTGTAGTGCTTACCATGTTTATGGTGCGCATGCTGCAGGTTATCATCAGGTTCAGGGAATTCAGTATACTGTAAATATTGGATCAAATTTCTCCATCACCTTATGTTGAAAAACACTGCATATGTCGCGGCATTTACACCAACCTGACAACGTAGTAAGCTCATGACAAGCGCCTGGTAAGAGCGTGGTGCAATCTGATCAGACATGGTGGTAATCTCATCAGGCCGGGTGAGCATGTAATCATGACGCACATGATCACATGCTTGCTCGGCCTGATGAGATCATTATTAGAAAATTAGTAACGTAGCTAGGATGTAGGATGAACTTAATCGAACATTTTTTTTTTTTCATTTTGATCTCGTTCCCGCTGCGTTCTCCAATATTTTTAGGATGCAATGGGAATTACATTGGCTTTGTCAGTGTGTGAAAAAAAAAAAAAGTTTAACCCAGAGTATAAAGCATGGCCTTAAAGACATTAGAGATTTAATGGGAAAGAAATACAAACACAACCCCACATCTGTCCTGATTAGCCTAGCTGCGTGTCGTCTTCTCCACTGTAGGCCAATCATCATCGCGAGAGCTCGTCTTTCCTCATGTAGCAGTGTTTCTTCAGAAACATCACCATAGCAACATTTTCATGATGTTCGCTGTGTTTTTCCTCCAGATTATTATCCTGTTGCATGTAAACAGTCTCATACACTCTCTGCTTTTAACACGCTCATGTCTTCAAAACAAACTTTTTGAATTAGTTTCCTCATTAACACAAATTATCATCATTCCTTTTTTTTTTTTTTCCCCTCTGTCTCTCATTGATGCTGCATTCAGTGCGAACACAGCTGGTGTTTACCGACAGGTGGAGATGGTTGGAGATGGATCATTCGTACAAATCGCACATGCAGGCACACACACACACTGGTTACAGCAACAGCAGCAGTGAGAGGGACAGTAATTAGGCACATAGTGTTTCCCTCACATCTCATTAGCGTCTGTGCTACGGGCTGCTAATCCTTTCGTGTCCCGAGAACAAGGCTCAACAGCCAGCTAGTGACTGTACCAGGCACAGACCTGCACAGCTAAACCTATAGCACAGAGTCCAATCAATCTCTTGTTTAAGCAGCTTTGTAGGAAACCTTTCCTGTCTGGATGTTTGTGCACAAGTTCAGGTCCCCATCTATGGGGGATTATGAGTGTGTTTCTGACTCTTACGCTCAGGAAACAGTGACGAGAGACTGAACACGACACGACAGCGTTTAATAATCCACCTTCTCTTAAAAAAAAAAAAAAAAACTGTCATGCATCATAAATCAGTATGGAGAGCAAATAAAAAGGGAATTAAGGACAGGATTTGGTTTGCTTTGAAATGGCTTCCTTTGGATTCCTTTCAACTATGTGCAGCTCAATTACAGCTTTGATATATTAGAGCGTGCCGATTGCAGGTAATGCTCTCCGAGCGCTGTCGTCAAAGCGATCCTCTGCTTTCTTCCTCCAGTGATGTGTTGCATTTGTTAAAGATCTCCCTTTTTTTTTTTTTACGCCCAGTACAGACATCTCTCACTTCCTAATATGCAATGCAGCGGATTAATAAGCAGGCCGCACAGGAATGGGAACAAAAGTAAGTTGGTGCTTGGCAAGATCTGTAGCAGCCCTTTGAGGATACGTTGTGTTTCTGAATGACGCCGGGGCTTTGTCGCCGCTGCAGCCTTTTCTCTATCCGCATGGATTTATGCGGCTGCTCTACTTTTGATTATGCAGAGTACAGCCTTGGTTCGAGCCCCAATAGAACCTCCTCAGCCTTGATCCTGACGTCACAAGTGTGTTTGTGTGTGTCTTTCTGACTGTGTGTGTGTGTGTTGAGGCTCAGCCGGGAAGAGGTTTTTCCGCTGTTGCGTTTCTGTTTATCTCTTGCATTCAGACAGCAGTACTTTAACCGCAGAGCTGGAACCGGGCTTAAACAGCCGTGCGGAGCCAGTGGCAATTCTTTATGAACCTTTATGAACTTTTGCTGAATTTACTCGTCTAAGCAGCACTTAATAACCTAATAACTGATACTGTCGCAACCTTACAGACTGAAATAGAGAAATGGAGGACAGTTTACAGGCATATATCGTCTCAAGTGAAATGTTGGCCTCATTCCAGATGTGGTGTTTGTGGGGAAGAGGTGTGATGTGTCCTGGAGATGCCATGCTAATCATCACAGCGTGCCGTCACCTCACGAAGCCTACAGAGCGGACTCTCCATATAGCCCCATTCACATGGTTTAGTATTTATTTCTATTGCTAAAGCTTGAACACATTTTTTGAGGCCAGATGTTTGGTGTACAGGTGTTCAAGATTGATGCCATTGGCTGTGCACGCTCTCAACCACACACACACAAGCGCAGCTACAGTTTGCTAGAGAGTACACTAACAGATGGTTATGTTAATGGGTCTTTTGGGGAGTTGCTCAGCTTTCCTCTGTCTCCTTCCTCATTCTCTTCAGTTCCTTTTATTTAATCTATACTAATCCTGCTATTAATCTATTTAGGGTAAATCTAGAGGGTTTTTTTTCTACAGTTCCACTCAATATCTTGAAATATCTTTTTTCTCTTTTTGGTTGAATTTTCTTTATATATATATATATATATATATATATATATAATTTTATTTTGGGTCTGTATTTTGCATTTCTATACCTCTAGTGATGCAGGTGATTAGGCAGTAATCTTATGTGTGAAAGTGCTATAGAGAAAAAAATATTTATATGTATATTGCCAGGAATGTATTCCTATTGATTTAAAAATAGCTTGTGTAATCTCAGGCTGCATCGACTCTCCCCTTAATTATAGAGGCTCCTGCAGGTAACATTATTATTATGACGGTCTCACAAAGATAAACCGAAGAAGAAAAAAAACAATAACAGTTGATCCCCACATCTCATGCTTGTTTTAGTGAATAATCTCCCCTGGATACTGTAGACTTACTACTCACTGTAGAACTGCTGCTGTTATCATATAGACAGTTTTGCACTCGTCCTGGGAGTCACATTTACACTGTGCGCACATGTGATACTCATTGACCTTACAGTGTATTTTTATGGAAGAGGATTGATTTATAATTCCACTATGCCACTAAGAAGTCCTTTTGACTCCGCTTCCTCTCAAGGTTTCTTCCTCATGTCATCTTAGAGATTGTTTGTTTCTTTTGCCCATTTCATATCTGTGTGCTTATTAGGGGAAAAAATTAACCACTGGGTCAGTGGATGTTGTTTAAGCACTATACAGATAAAACCGATGAAATGAAATTCACTCACTCACTCATCGTCTATACTGTACCACTTTATCCTGTATTCAGGGTCGCGAGGGGCCTGGAGCCTATCCCAGGAGATTTGGGGCACGAGTGGGGGGTACAACCTGGACAGGGTGCCGATTCATTGCAAGACATACACATATATACACTCACACACTCATTCACACACATTCACACACTACGGGCAATTTGGAGACACCAATTAGCCGAACCTGCAAATCTTTGGACTGTGGGAGGAAACCTGGGGGAAACCCACCAAGCACGGGGAGAACATGCAGGAATCGAACCCGGACCCTGGAGGTGTAAGGCGACAGTGCTAACCACTACACCACCCTGCCGACCTCAAATGAAATTATTTGTTCATAATTAGTTTTGTGTACATAACTAGTGTTTGCTCAAAATAACCTGACAATAAAGAATACGGTTGATTTTAGATGAAATAGATGATCAGTAGCTGGTAAGGAAACAAGGACACATCTTGTTGACCTGTGATTGGCTTGTGTTCTCTCAATTTCAGTTTTTGTCTCACAGTTTTGTTTCTCTCTCTCTCTCTCAGATGAGGGCTCAGAGGCGAGCTCGGGACGGGACACCCCAGCTAGCAGCTCCTCACGCCAAGGGCTGGGAGACAACGATGACAACAAGAGGGACAAGAAGAAGAAAGCGAAAGGAAAGAAGAAAGACAAGTCGAAGAGCAAAGGGAAGGACAAAGACAAAAAGAAAGCAGATGAGGCCACGGAAGATCCAGATAAAAAGACGAAGAAGAAGGGATTCGGACTGCTGAGGTAGTTTATCTTTTTTATACTCCCTCTCTCTCTCTCTCTCTCTCTCAGCTGCTTTTCTCCCCCCCTTCCTTCTTTCTTCCCTGAACGCTTCGGCGTGGCAAACCGATGGTGGTCGTGATGCATCGCTTGACCTGGACGGCCAAGTGTGTGAGATGGAGCTGAGAAATGGACTGTAATGGAGTTTGTTTCAGGTCACACAGCGGGCTTGAGCCTAGAGCCAACATTACTGAGCACGAATCATAGGAAGTGTGTGTGTGTGTGTGTGTATGTGTGTGCAACTGCTGTTAAACGGAGCATTCTGCCCTCAGCTCCATATGGCATGTTGTCTGTGTGTCAGTGTATCCGAATGTCGCAGTCTCTGCCCGTGTGCCACGGCTAATCTGCATGGCGAAGGACACAGAGGCCAACACATGTCCACATGGCCATTTGTCCACTCTGTGATGATCGCGTTCTGGAGGGCGGAGCCACCGCCTGAGGTGATGCAGAGGACACGCCGCATGGCTAATTCAGCGAATCAGAGCACGGGCATCCCGACCAGCTCCACCTAACGGGCAATTAACTTTTTAATTGTTTTTATTTGGCTGTGTTGTGGGAGAGCTAAGGAGTGCTTCCACACACAGCAACGTTGCCATGATACACACTATGTACTCCGGCATCAGGAGAGTGAGTGCGAGAGAGACAGAGAGCGGGAAAAGAAGAAATATGCATCCTCTTAGTGAATTATATCAAGCTGCTGGCTAGAATCTAAGCACTTCTTGATATTTTAGTGACTAAACATTTGCAGTAAGACTGAGAAAATGCAGCATGTTGTCGGTGGCTGTTAAAAAAATCATAGGCTTTTATCACACAAGACGTGTATTTGCATGTTATTTGCATACCGACGCTGACTGGTAAAAAAAAAACATATGGTACAAGTGAGACACAGCTTCCCAAATCGTACTACTGTTCTAAATCACAGGTGTCAAACTCAGGAGCAGAGTCCACAGCTACCCCTGTAGTATCTACACAGATAGAGCCAGAGTGCAAATCAGACCCACGTCTACAAATTAAATTCAGAAACGTTTTGGGTGCTGGCCTTAGTGATGTCTCCAAATCCAAATTTACCCTCCACACACCCCTATAAAATACAGTATGTCAAAGAAGAAAAGCTGATGGAATGTTGGAAATGACTGATGAAAAAGATGAGAAACCGGAGAGTAAAAATGTAGAAATAAGCCAGTTTGAGTTCCCCTTAAATCTCTGTCATATCATTATGTACTGTATTTAAAAAAAACTATTAAATTGATTTGTTTTTCGGGGGCGTGTTGGTGAAGATGAATAGCACTGTGGCCTCGCACCTCCAGGGTCGAAGGTTCGATTTCCACCTCGGGTCTGTGTGTGTGGAGTTTGCAGGTTTTCCTCATGATCAGTGGGTGTCCTTCAGGTACTCCGGTTTCCTCCCACAGTCCAAAAACATGCATTAGACTTTGTAATATTTAGAAATTTCCTGTAGTGTGTGTGTGTTTGTGTTCCAGTCCCCTGGGATACTCCTCCTGCGACCCTGTACAATATATAAAGCGGTATAGAGTAAGAGTGAGTGAGTACATTGTATATTTAAATGATTTTACCCAGTCTTAACAGTTGAATAGTCTCTATTAGCCCATTTTTCCTGGAAATGTTCTATTCTTCTATCACCTGGTGTCATTTATTGGTGTTAATCAATAAAAACAGAATATATTAAAATAGCTTTAGTTCACGGCCCTTCAAGAACGCAAAAATGCTGATGTGGCCTGGGATGTAACATCTGCGCAGTGTGCTACTGTACCACGCTGTTTAGTATGCTACTGTGGGATTTGGAACATAGCCACAGCTTTATAGTGAGCTACAAAACACACTGTAACCTGTGGGGGGGAATTATTTCTCTCTCTGGACAGCACTGAGGACAAAGAGCTTGGTAGAGGTGTAAGCAAATTTAGCTTGGGATTTCATGGCATTTAAAAATGAATAAGAAAAATTCTGCTTCAAGTTGAAAGACACGTCTTCTTCAGTTTGTTGAGAATGCCGTCCGCCAATTAGATGAAAGAGTAAGCTCAACATTACCTTATTGTTCTCGGAGTCGTGGTTAAAATAGACAACAGGAAAGTGCTTGTTTTTTTTTTTTTATAGTATGCTTTGGACAAATATGGTTAAGATAATTTGTGTTGAGCTGTGATTTGCAGCGGTAGAAATACAGTATTATTGCTAAAAGATAAAATCACCCCATGTTTCATGGATGCTCTAAAAATCTAAAATAATTAAATATAGTATGTTTAAAAAAAAAAAAAAAAAAAAAGGTCAATCACCCAGTGGCGTAGTAGTGAGTTCCGGGTTTGATGTTCTCCCTGTGCTTGGTGGGTTTCCTCCAGGTACTCTGGTTTCATCCCACAGTCCAAAGACGTGCAGAGTAATTTAATTGGCCGTTCCCAATTTGCCCATAGTGTGTTGAATGAGAGTAAGTGTGTGGATGTGTGTGTGTCCTGCGATAGATTTGCACCCAGTCCAGGGTGTACCCCTCCTCATGCCCCAAGTCTCCTGGGATAGGCCACGGGCCCCTTACGACCCTGTATACAGAATAAAGTGCTACTGTATACAGTAGATGCTGTGTGTGAGAGAATCACCCGGTAAAAAAAAACGAAGCAGAAAAACAAATTTACCAAACAAGCACAAAAAATTAAATATACACAGGTTAGCACTTGGTTATTAGAGCAAGAAAAGCTTTTTTTTTTCTTTCTTTCTTTTCTTTTTTTTTTTTTTACTCAAAAGCATGTTTGCTTCACCCTGCATGTGAAAGTTTGTTTTAAATTAGTCTTTTTATTCCTCCTTTTTTCTTTACCATGCAATAAAGGCGAGTTTTTCTGTCTCAGCTCATCCTCAAGGTGAACCATCGCTACTCATCAGAGAGCGAGGCCTACGCTGGCGCTCCTGCCTCACATAATCCGACTTATTGTGACGAGCCCATTCTGTTTCTTTCTCTCTGGCCTGATTTCTCTTTCTCTTCAGACTCCATGGAGAAAGATAGCTAGTCAGCAGACTGGTCTATGGCTAATGGCTAATGCTCCTGGCCTGTTGTTCTGAGCAGATAAGCAGTCCTGTACTGCACTGTCAGTGTTTGACAGAGTAAGGGATGTAAAAGTTATTTTAAAAAAGAAAAAAATGTTAAAAAAAAAAAAAAGTTTTTCTTGTGGTCAGGGTGCTTGCTGTGATTTGGAGAGTAAACATGAAAACACAGAAATGGCTAATGTCTTTGCAGCCATGTGCACCAAAACACTCTTAATAGCCTAAACAGCCTAAAGCACAGAATAATTTTTTTTTTTCTTACAAAGAAAGATGCCTGTATTTATACTCGGTACACATGGGTGGCATTTTGGTGGTGTATGGCAGCCATTTTGCGACAGATTGTCGTTTTTATTGATTTCACTGACTTCATCTATGGCTGTTTTGTTATTCTGGGCAGCGTTAAATGAAGCCCAATAGGCTCTGATTATGTTTCCCATTGCCTAGCTTGACTGTGGACAGGCACTGTATTTAGAATTCCGTTTATTTATTTATTTACGCTAGGTCACCTCTATCCTAGCTTCAGCCTCGCCTAAAGCCATGTCACATCCAATGGAGTTCCGTCTGTACATTATTTCCTGCATTCTACTAGTGGATGCTGTTTGCCTTCCACCAACCATGACCGTATTTGTGTGGGTGATGGTGCAGATGTTGGCCACTGGCTGCGTGAGCCAGGATGATGCCCTGCAGCCTGGTGATAAAGGGATGAAGTGGAGAGGAATAAAGGCTCAGGACTTAACTGCACTATAAACCCTTCCAGTTCTACGGACAAGCACAGTTCAAATGTGGCCATCACATGTTGCACCTTTTAAAAATAGCTGGTTTATGGGAAGCTCAGTGGTTGATAGGTCTAAAATGGCACTGAGTTACACCTCCCATTTGAAATCCACAGGAAACTGCACGCTCGCAGCCGGTACCAGATCTGCAGGACAGATGTTTCAGCTACTGGATGGAGGAGCACACTTTCCTGCTCGCATGTGGGTTTTCGAATGTCCATTCTTGTACGTTGTACTCGGTATGAATTGCGCATTCTTCGGTTTTTGAGTTTATGGGGACATGTGGCTGATCCCCATGGAGATAGCTGCTTCATTTATTAAATTATTTATTTATTTATTTTTATAGGAACTGTGACTTTTATTTAAAAGATAAACCTGAAAGTACCTCCTTTTTTTTTCTGAGTTTATAGTTAGTGTTCGATTAACATAAAGCTTCATGTTAATTAGTGGCATTAATAATTATGGTAAAGTGTCTCTTCAGTGATAGTAAGCTAGACATGTGTGTTTGTGTCTGTCTGTCTGTGTGCGTGTGTTCCTGCTACACAGAAAAGGTATTGCCCCAGGTGGTGAATGGGGCCCATTAGGATGTTTTACATCCTGCAGACAGATGGGGAATCTGAAAACCCTGCCAAATATCTTCTATTCTGCTGCTGTGCTAAAGTCACACGCGTACACACACACACACCCTTTACGTCATACTGCGCCATTCTAAGCATGCAACACACACAGCCTTCTTTAACCTTTATTGCCACGCCAGGCTTATTATGTAGATAGTGATCTCAATGTAGTGCGGTCTGGATTGAATCTCCAACTCCAAACAGATCAAGTCTCTGTGAACCAGCGCAAATGTAAATGACTCCAGATTATGTCTTATGATAGAGCCCTTTATCTCAACAGCTCCGCCACAATTTATCACAAGTGAAATATTAAATAATCAAAGCCAATCAGATGGGATTGTGTGTAATTGCAGCTATTCATCGCCTCCGTTTCTTTCTTCGGATTTAAAAAGGCGCAAGTATACAAGAGTTCCATTAATGCAGTGCAGTTCTAGTCGCTTTGCCTTGTGAGGGCTGTAAATATCCGTCTTTGACACACACTATTTTTGGCTCATCGACGTTTATGTAACATGTGTTCATGGGGTGTAAGAGGGAAAGAAAAAATTGAGGTCATGCAAAATCTAAAGTAAGGTTTTTACAGTCATACGTACGTCTTCTAAACATTGTAGATTAAGTTCTTCGGCAGATTTAATAAAGAATTACTAACAAAAAAAAAATAAACATAGTACAGTACCTTATGGAGACTTATAATAAAGCTGTTAAATCCTCAATTCTGATTGGTCAGATGGTGTTTGATTAATTTATTGTGACCAGTGCTAGTGGTAAGCACTACTGGCTGGAAAGACATTCTCAAACATGCATTAATGTACCAATAAAAGGTCTCGTACAATAAGATTTCATGCAATCACCTTTTAAGTCCTGGCACATCCCTGTGCTATCAGGGAAGAAAAACTCCATAGATGTGATATTGTAAACTGACTTCAATTTATTGCCACATAACATTGCTGAGCCTAGACCTGACCAACTGAAGCAACCCCAGATCATAACACTGCCTTCAGAGGCTGGTACAGTGGCCACTATGAATGATTGGCGCATCGCTTCATGCTGTATGCGTCCATCACTCTGGAATAGGGTTCGTATGAACTCATCTGACCACATGACCATTTTTAGTCATTTTAGTAAATGTTCTTACTTTCGCTATTAAACAAATATTTTATTGTTGATTTTCGCCATGCGACATCAAGTGTTTAAATGATTTTTTCCAACCACGTTTCTACAACATAGTTGATGGTTCAGTTCTATCCTTCCAGGTTTTGATAATGTTTTTTAATGTGTCTTTACTCAGTTCCAGTAATCTCAAATCTTCTTAGTTGTTTTCTTAGCTTGATCCTTCTGAAATAATGTTTATAGAGTATTGTATTTGAGAGAAGAATTTTAAAATAGCTATAGTGTAAGTGAGAGTGGAGACTAGACCTTTCACACATTCCACAATATTAAATGTAAAAGAAAATGCTAAATAAATATAAATTCAGACAAGACACTAAAAAGATGTGCAATGAAGAGTGTAATTCCACAAGTTTAATCAGCTAATTAGTTTTTGTTTTGTTTTGTTTTTTTTTGCCATTGCGGTTAGATTTACCTCCAAGTTTAATATGCTTATACTAACATGATTAGCTCGTTTGTTTGCCTCGCAGAATCTCAACACACACAGAGATTGGCTTCGCACATTATGCTAACTGAAAATAAAGTGAGCGCCTGTTCGTTTTTGGATTTTTGCTTAGCTTTGACATGAGAGAGTTACTGCATTACCTCCAGAAATTCAGAGATGCTGATTCTACAAAATAAAAATGGACTGTAATTCGATTCTAGTTTCCAGAAACTCTTAATGACTCCAGAGAGACAGACAGATGTGTCCGCTTTTCTTGTTCAAATCCTAACTATAGTATATTTACTTGCAGTGTGCAACTTTAGGTTGGGTGCTAATATGTCGATTTTTTTTTTTTTTTTTTTCAAAATTAAAAAAATAATAATTTTTAGTAATTTTAACATAATCGAGATGTTAGCTTCTCTGTTTTTAAGATGTCTGCGCACTGAGAAGTTATCTTTATACTTTGCACTATCAAGATGAAGTGTAATAACAGTCAGACTCAGATATTACACCCCTCCAGTGCACGGGCACACACACACACACCCACACGGATGCACACATACACAGGTGCGCAGACACAAACACCTCAAATCAGTCTCTCAGAATCTCATCTCAACACATTTACGGCTGCTGTGAGCTGTGTGTTGAGAGGTGAGATGATTGGGGATGAGACAGGCAGGTTGAGACCTGAGGGAGCGGGGCACTGGATGATACTTTTGAGGTTTATCATGGAAGAATAGTGTTTATAGGAGAGACACACCAGGGTTAAGAA
This sequence comes from Clarias platycephalus, assembly GCA_030068275.1. NCBI lineage: Eukaryota > Metazoa > Chordata > Actinopteri > Siluriformes > Clariidae > Clarias > Clarias platycephalus. The sequence goes on along the minus strand of JAQQZT010000036.1, from coordinate 22,089,369 downwards.
AAAATTCCTGTGCTTATTAAGTGACTTACTCTTTTTTTTTTATTTTTTTTTTTTTTAATTTTATTCAGTAACTCGGTTCATTTAGATGAACATACTGTACGTTCCCACTTTGTCCTGATACCCAAGTGGGGCTCTCTTAGAGAGTTGCTTTCAGGTAAAAATATTGACTTCTAACATTTATGTGGATTGATTATTCCATACATAATTTTTTTGCATACACAGGTTTCTAAAATAGACTCTTTGGTTGCACAGCATGTCGTCCCGAAGGAATACCTGAAAACGAGGAGACGTTTCCACATAAGTAGGCACATTTTTAGCCATGCAAGCTGGGACAAGGCATTGATTTTTCACCATGCTCAAGTCCAGTCCTTGGAAAGTCTGGATTTATCTATCAGTAAAATGTTCCATGTCCTTCGCTGACACATAGCAACCCTTTCATGCAGCTTAGAACGGGAAGCAACATGACAAGTTGAACCAATCATATTACTCAGCCAGATTGCAGAGGTTGCATCAGTTTGGTGGAGTCGTGTCACCAGCACCCGTGTTTGGTTTTTCTGGACCACCGATGGCCTCGAAATCAGTTTTCATCCTTAAGGGGAAAAAACTAAAATAAAAAAAAAAATGATGGAAACAGGATGTGCTTACAAGAGTTATCACCCTGATATTTTTTCCTCCAACCTTGGCTTTTGTGTGTGTGTGTGTGTGTGTGTGCCCATGTGTGTGACTGAAGGCTGGCATGTCTGCCCTTTAGTGACTCTGCTAATAGTCCCTAAAAGGAGAGAAGAGGAACAGTCACAGATGGTGCTGCTTATATATTCCCTTTCAGAGGCCGACAGTGATGGAGCAGCACCCTTACCCAGCTACATGACTTCCCTCCTCCTTCTCATTGTTTAAGCGTTTCCTCCTGTCTGTACTCCTGTGTTTGCTCTCCTCAGCACTTTTGATGTGCTGGAGACAGCTGCTGCGTCTGGCTTCCATTACCCAACACCTACTGCATAAACAGTGTACGGCGTACAGAGTACAGACGGGAGCAAGTTCTTCCCCGCGAGATTGTCCTGGGAGATTTAAGCGTGGTACAACCGTGTCCAAAATTGAGACCATGATCAAAAATGGAAACCTTGGCCGTGCTAAAAGTGGTCAGCATCTAAGAGACGGCTGCCTCTACTGACGCCAGGCTCACCTTTAAAAGAGGGAGAGATAGCGATCTGGAGCGAAGATAAGTTTATCCTTTAAAGGTTGTGGCCTTCTCAATCCAGAGCTCTCCATGGTAACAGTATCACAGGCAGGTTGCGGGTGGCTGATGCCTTTAGATTGAAGCCCGGCATACAGAAACCGACTCGCCTCGGCTGGATTAGTTGGCGTTCCATTCCAGATCTCCATATAAATCCCTGAAAGCCACTCTTTTGATGGAAGTTCAATCATAGCTTCTTTGATTTCCAAGATACAATGTCCTGATTAAGATTATTCGCTGAATGGGGAAATCCATGAATACGTGATTACGTCTAGCTTCTGAAAGGGCCGCGACGACGGCTTGATTCGGCCTCCCCGCTCTCCCGCATGTCTGAATAGCACCTCTGTGCCGAGCCTCTTGTTCCATCTTATTCCACTTTTCATTATCGGGCCATTCCTGCCCTTGATTGCATTAACAAGAGGAGATGAGGCACGGGCTTGCTCAGGCCGGTTTCCGAGTTTTAACAATCAGAACCTCGGCTCAGCCTCGACTGCAGCGTGGAAAGAGCGAGCTTTTGATTTGGAACTAAATAAGGGAACACCAGCTCACCTGTCAGTCCCGTTGTCTCTTGTTCTTCACACGCTGTCTTTTGTTTATATGCTGAAGATAAGCGTGTATAGTATATGCACTGTATATTACAGTACTGCCTATTTACATGTGTCTCGTCACAGCAGGTGACTTTATGATATAAGCTGGAAAAGTTTCCTGGCATCTGGAGATTCTTATGCTGTCTGTGTTTATGAGAATACAGTGCGATGGAGAGTCTCATAGCAGTTGTTAGCAGTCTGAAGAACGACCTCGGAATGAGTTCAGTAATTCTTCTGACTATAAACGATGTGTGAAAGCAACTAAGTGACTGTTTTGTTTTTGTTTCAGTTTTACCCTTTAAATATTTCAGGTCTCTTTCTGAAAATGTTGTGCTTGTAATTGTCGAGACACACCCCACATACTGTGCCAACGCATCTTCCCTTTATTAAGTATGTAACTCCATCTAGGCAATGCTCTCTCTTCTCTTGTAAGAGTTTGTACATTTGTTTGAATCACAGAGCGTAAAAAAACCAACTCGTATCAGAGTCTGTGAGCGAACGGAGCGAGGAGTGGAGTGGAGTGGTGTGATTTGCCTAAAGTGAGAGGCGAATTTTTGGAACATTGGAGCATCAGTGGATCATTTCTCAGTCAGAGATCTCTCCATTATCGCTTCTGTGTAACACATGCTTGTAAAAACAAAAAAAACTTAATTTACCCATTACTCAATTTGATGATGCGTTTATTTACGAGCGTGGCGCTTGCTGAGTCATTTCACAAAAGACAGTGTAAAAATGATCAAAAATTGTTAATTAAAACTACTAACAGTAAGTTTGAGTATGCGAGCGGTGTGATTAGAGAACGCTTCGAGTGGCGAGCAAGCGAGGAGCGGAAAATAAAAAAAGCTGGAGTGGAGTGAGAGTGATTATAGAACGGTTTGAGCAGAGAGAGGAAATTGCTGCCGCTCCACTCCACTCATGTACTATGACTCATATGAGCAGAAAAAAATGCTATTGTCAGGCATTGGATTGAAAAAGAAGAGTGCTGTTAGGCAGAGTTTCAGGGGAAGAAAAAAAAAAAAAAAACAGGTGAGAATGTGTGTGAATAGATTTGGTATTGAAAACTGGAGACATGTCACTCAGTCGTCGTCCCACTTTTAAACAAGACGAGCAACTCCGTCCTGAGTTTATGCAGTCATGCTGTAGTGGATAAAATTAACATGAACTGTACTTGTAAGAGAAGGCGGCACTCTGACTTGGTGGTGGTTAGCACTGTCGCCTTGCACCTCTAGGGACCGGGTTCGATTCCCACCTCGGGGTCTGTGTGCATGGAGTTTGCATGCTGGCTGGGTTTCCTCCGGGTGCAACAGGTTTCCTCTCACAATCCAAAAACATGCTGTTTAGGTTAATTGGTGTTCCCAAATTGTCTATAGTGTGTGAGTGAGCGTTTGAGTGAAATGACCTGTGTGTGGAAGAAGAGAGAGCACGTCCTCCATCAGCTCTCCATCGAGATCTAAAGGCACCGGTTTCTCCACTGACAGAAACAGATCGAGCTTCCTCTTCACTATGCATGTTTTGTGAATGACATTTTCGCTCCCATGCTCTGAACTAAAATGCACATTGTGTGTAGAAGTCGCCTTTTAGTGTAAATTGTGGCTCTAAAAGCAGGAGAAAATCACAGTGACTCCAGAGACTCATTGTCCCTGACAGCAGGTATCCATGACAGTACAACTAACACACCAATCCACGATACGTCACTTCACCAGAGGTGTTGTGTAGTACACGTTACAGTACTGTCGCACTAAAATTGCCAGTCAGTAATTATATTTTATGAAAATACACAAGTTTTAGCCATCGTTAATGGCATATTTCATCATTTTGAATGACTGACATGCTGCTCATCCAGGAAACCAGTCCTTCATGCACAGCACACACGTCTGCTTTCCCACCAATCTTAGGGCCAAATTATGATGTAATCTTAAGAATAGTAATGAATATAAATTCTGCTTTCTTGCACTCTTGGGCAAAGACACAAGTCAGGCGAAACGGCAGTGAAAATTTACCTGGTGGAAAGGCTAATAAAATAAATGGGACCGGATGCAGGACATTAATGATTTCTAATAGCAGATCGTTTTCCTTCAGTAAGCATATAGAGGGGTTGATGCCTATTGTTTCATAACAGCGCTTTAAATAATCCGCCAGATGAATTTTATTGCACTTTAACTGTTCAATCTGACCAGTGCTTCAGCTGACACTGCAGAGTTTCATGTGCTCTCTGCATGTTAACTACAGTATGGTAATGAGACATATTACTCATAAGATAACTGCTTCCGAGATTTAATAGTATAATGAAGAAATAAAAAATAAAAAAATTGCTTTGATCCATTTTTTTGGCTGTTGTAAAAGTTACTTGATATTGCCATGGCAACATAACGGCGCCCATGACATAATTTCTTGTTTCCCAACCAGTGGCGTTTTTTTTGTTGTTGTTGTTGTTTGTTTGTTTGTTTTTTGGAACAGTAAACTATATAAAAACTGGACAGAATCTTAGACAGTCTGTTAAGATAATTAGCCCCATAGCAAGCCATATTATGTCTAAGAATGTGTTGCAAGGACTACAGCTGAGAAGTCAAGATCACCGATTCAAGCAGTTTGACACCTGCAATCCAGCTGTCACTCAAATCGGCCACACCCCTAATTCTGCATAATCTTATGGCTTTAGTGCAGTTTTAGCAAATGGGTTATATAAAAAATTAATCCTCCATACAGTTGTCATGAATGGGAAATTTAGCTATGGAGATGAAAACCCTTTCTTTTTTTTCTTTCTTTTTTTTTGGTAACAGGATACAAATGTTTATTTCTGTTTTAACATGGAGGTCTGTGGGGATTGGCTCACTTCTGAAGTCAGTTATTATCATTGATCATTTAAGAAACTATACTTTTTGACACTTCTGCATTGAACAGGGTCTTCAGAACCTGGAGTTTTCCTCTCGGCAATTATTTATTTATTTATTTATTTATTTATTAACCCTGGATAAACGCTAAGAATTTTGGTTTTAGGATGAACGTCACCATTTTGCAGGTGTGAACATAAAGTTTCATGGAAACAGTAATGTAAATGTTTAAATAGATTATAATAAGGAGTGCAGCTTGGAAAAAGAACACATGTGACACATACTGTATACACAAAAATAAGTCTTTTTGTAGGGATGTGTCTCTGATTTCTTTTCTCCGGATTAGCTCAGGCTAAAATTTTCCTCAGCATGTTGCTGCTTCGGAAATAATTTTGGATCATATTTATGTGCAATAGAACGCATACACACACCCTGTGTTTTGCATGACCGCGAAGCACCATCCTACACTTTTGTATTTCATCAGATTACAGAAAATAACAATATTTGCTTCAGGTGCTGTATCTCTACAGGTCAGAGCGAATGCGCATCATTAAAATGTTGAAGTTTATTTTCTCGGAACTAATCTGAAGATAATAAGAGATGCATGGTCATATTTAATTACGAGATGTCTCTGGATGAATAAATGAAAATGTTGGAAAGGAACATGGTCAGCGGATAGATTCTGAACTGACCCTAATAATCTAATTTAGTAAAGCTGTGTTTTCTGCCATCGCTGATTTATTGTCGTGATTAACAAAGCAGAACTTTGATAAGATCATTTGCGGAGGGACGAGTGGTTATAAATCACAGAAGTACGTAGGTTGAGTTCGATTTCTGTGTTATCCTCAGCCTATTTGTGTGTCATTACCCACCTGCTTGTCTATTAGTTTCCAGGCCGTGCTTTGCTCTAATGTCTTTGGAGTGGAGGATGATGATTACGCTGGAGGATGACAGTGTAATTTGTGCTATTACAGGCCCGTGTGTCTAATGTTAACAATGTGCGCAGTGTGCTAATGAACAGGACAGATTAGTGGAGCTCTGTGCGTAAGTATGATTATACCCTATGCCTCGTAGGCTTTCTCTCTATATTTGGTATAATGCTCTGGTATGAGCGTGCTCGGTGACCATGATCTAAACTGCATCAAGCTCTTAAAAAAAGTCAATCAACACCTAATATTGAATATATTCAATACATTTTGGTCTGTCCTTCATGTTGGTTGTGTATCAAGTTTACAAATAGTGATGGATTTCTTTGCATAGAGCAGCAAAGCACTTCTGTCCTTCAGAGGAAAGAAAGATTCGCAGCTCAGCATATATCACAAGGGTGTGCTTTTTAACTGGAGAATTTGCATGAGGTTCTTTCTTCCTCTGAACCGCCCCAAGTCTGTTTGCATTTCACACTAAGTCAAAAGACAGTCACAATCAAATGAATTATAGATTTCCCCCTCAAACTGGACATATTCCTTAAACTGTTCTCTCGTTTGCAGAGGCTATACCAATATGCGATGTCAGTCAAGTGTCAGAGACTGGCAAGGGAAAAAAAATATAATTTCAAGATGTGTGCAGGAATATTTCTGAATTAATAAGCTTAACCAATCTCAGGAAGGTTTTTTTTTTTTTCTTCCCCTGTCACCCATGCAATCACTAGAGCCTAGAGTCTGAAATCTGTAGCTGTCTGTTCGCTTAAATGGCTTAGATACAAATAAATTTTATGGCAAAACAAATGGAGCACAGAGACTCCACAAACGTTCTCCAGGGTTCTTCAAGGTTAAGTTGGAACAACGAGGATAGAGGACCCAGGGAGAAAAAAAAAGTTCTCCCAAACTTCACCAGAGAGTCTGGTGGTGAACAAAAAGCAGGATCCAGGGACTCGGGCAGAGGAAAGGCGTTCTGCTCGGCAGTCTGTTGCGTTGTCCATCCAGCCCTGTCCTTCTGCTCCACACCACTTTCTGCATGATACAGACTATGGGTTCTTCTAGTCCTTCTGTTTTCTTTCTCACTCCCTCTGTATCGTTCTGTCCATCCATGTTCCGAAATTCTTGCACTTCTAAGCTTTCAGGCCTGGACCCGATTGCCAAAGCAGAAGGACAGCATCTTGTTAATGCATGTTAGCACTGCCAGCCTCTCTAACATTCATGTTAATGTGCAGTTGTCTTTCAGAGCCACCCGGGACAGTGCCTCTATATGTAATTAGCAGGCTGTTTGCTTGACGAGGTGTGATGAGGCTTTAGCTCGTCAGCGCCGCTCAGAGCTGCTAATGTATGCAAGTGATGCGGCTGGCACGGCAGCAGTGGGAGGTGTGGCGTCAAACGGCCAGGAGGTTGTCACTGAGATGGCCGGTACAGCTGGAACACTGCTGATGCCACATGGCACTTTTTCTCACCTCTGAAAATGAACTGGCCTGCCACTGATTACGCACCTAATCCCGTCGTGAGACTTATTATATATCGCAGGATCATGGGTTGTCACCCAATTCCACTCTTGTTTATTTCGTGAAGAAAAGCTCGTGCTTGGTGGTCTACTTTGTATAACGTCTAGGTTTCTCATCGGCCATCTGTCAGATAGAGCCCAGACGTGGGAGCCATTAGAGGCTGGACAAAGCCTGTAATGGCATGGTCTTCTGAAGGCTGTGAGATGAAAAGGAAGCAGTTATGTTCCATTGGAGGAAAAGGCACCCTACGCAATTACACCTTGAATGACCATCATCAGGGAGAGAGCTATTGATTGGCTTCCTCCGCCATTACTCTCCTCGCTTGCTCAAAGCCAGTCTAACCTAAGATCTTCCAGGGGGGTTAAGCACCTCTCAGCTAACTTATAATAGAGAGATAGACAGGAATTTGGGTGGGGGAGGAGGGGGGGGGAAGCTAAAGAGTAAAGACAGGTGAAAGCTTCCAGAAGTGGTTAGTTTTATAGATTTCCATCAGAGCCTCATGGCTATGATCACTGCCCAAGTTTAAAGTTTGGCAACCTTGCTCTGGTTTGTCCATAACACCTGACTGATGTGAAACATTCTGCAAGTTTGTGACACAGAAAAAACATTCTCTGCTTGCAATAATTGTTTTAGGTGTAGAATCAAGAACCGGTCACATTAGATCGTCAGGGTCTCGTCATCTTATCAATTACATTTAGGCATTTGGCCAACGCCCTTATCCAGAGCGACTTACATTTTTTAAATCTCGTTATACATTTAAGCAGTTATGAGTTAAGGGCCTTGCTTGAGGGCCCGACATGGACAACTTGGTGGTCGTGGGATTTGACCCTGGGACCTTCTGAGCCGTGGTCCAATGCCTTAACCATCATTATACATCTGAGCAGTTGAGGGTTAAAGGCCCTTGCTCAAGGGGCAACTTGGTTGTGGCAGAGTTTGAACATGGGACTCCCGGACTATAATCCCATGCCTTAACCACTGAGCGAAGTCCTTATCCCCTGTCCTTATCACTACTGCAACAAATTGAATTGCTACTGTAGTTCCTTTGGTACGATCCAAACTGTGGAAGGTATCGCCGAAACCATGTTGCAACCTTGCGGTCCTTGTGCTTTCGCAGCTGATAATTGGTTCAGCAGTCAAACACAGTCGACTCGTCACCATCACCGGGGTCTTGTCAGTAGAAAAGAGGTATCTCTGAAGTTTAAGGAGAGTTTAGATGTCTGCCTTTGAGTGATTTTGAGAGGACTCCCTCCTCAGCAGCATGATGTCCGCTTGCTTTTGATCTGTCCAGATGAAGGTGCACTTACCTGTCCCACCTTAGATCCATCCATATGAGAAAGCATCATCAGTAATTCTGTTTGATCCTATCTGAGGGTATAGGACAATAAAAGGAACCCGAGTCGATTCTTTACAGTCGGCCCTCTGAAACACATCAGACGTACCCGTTCTGCTGAAAGCATTCAGCCTGACGGGAAGCTGCGTTTGCATGCGAGAATCGTTTTTGTTGCTGGGAAAAGCCCTCAGGTTTGGGGTTGGGGTTGGCATGTTAATAGTCACATGAGAATAGAGCACTAACTGATTAAGACGCTGTCCTGCACAAGCTCAGTGAATAGCTGCAGATGTTAATGATTGGTTTGTGTGCTTCGTTGCATACTTGTGAGTGTGAAATCCAGGTCAAGAGCCCAGGCTCTGGAGGGCCTTTGTTGTTTTGCTGTCCCATACCCTGGGGGTCTGTGTGTGTGAATGTGAGCAGTCCATTTAACTTGTGTTCACTGTCAGAAGCATACAGTCTTTTATTTAAGTGTAAAATTACTGGAAATTACTGACGATTATTCTGCGATTTGAGTCACATTTGTCAAAAAAAAAAAAAACGTTAATGTCTGGCTCTTTGCATTGTCCTCACTTAAAATGTAAAAAAAAAAAAAACACTTTTCTTTCTTAAATGTATTGTATTTGATCAGTGGTATGGTGAATGTTAGGGCAATGTTAGCTTAGCGTTGTCAGCGTGTCGTTATTAGCTTTAATGATGGTCTCCCTAATAGCGCAGCTCATTGTATTATAATTACAGATCCAGTGATGTGGGGCGGATCCCACTGACACTGAAAAGAGGAGAAAGGGACCTTTTGTGGATTCACTCACTCCTGTCACTCTTCTCTTCTCTCTTCTCTTCTCTCTTCTCGTCACGCGCACACGTTTCAGCCAGAGTGGCCCCTGGCATCTGTAACCCTACCCTTGGGGCATCCAGTGCCACTCAGTTGGACAAAAGCCCTGCAGCTATACGTCTTTGTGGATGTGTCTTAAAAGACCAGATTTTCTCTTCTTTTTTTTCCCCTCTTTTCTTATGTGATGTGTCTCTTTGAGATGCACATGTGTGGAACTTCTTTTAGTCCTTTTCATGAAGTGATGTCCACCTGGTGTTCTAATCCCATTCAGTTCATCCATTACTATGCACTCATTAGAAGGCGTCCTCGTAATTTTTCTTTTTAAGATTTAATTTTGTTTTATGCCTCTCTATCTTTGAACCTTCCCCCATCTTTTTTTTTTTTTTGCTTGGTTTCTTGGAACTTTGTTTCCCACTTTTTTCCTTCCTTTCTTCCCAGTATATGTTGGACTTTATTCTGTCTGTTTAATCTCAAAGGGTGCTTTATTGGCATGACAAATGTGGACGTTCATATTGCCGAAATGGAAAAAAAATGAGTAGGGGAAAAAAAAAGTCACAAAATTACAACGTAAATAAAAATATTTTTTTAAAATAGCAGAAAAATAAAGGCATTTAACCGTGCAGTCTAAGATAAAGTGACACTGAATAAAGCAAATGTAATAATAATAACAACAACAACAGTAATAACAGTAAAATGAATAATGAAAGTGCAGGCACGTACAGTATGTACTGTATGCATGTGTGCCCCCCCTTTCTGTATGCTGAGTCTCCAGTCCCCCCGCCCCTCTCTCTCTCTCTCTCTCTCTCTCTCTCTGTGTGACTCAGCTGTAAGGTGAAGAAGTCATGTTTCAGTTGAACTCTGCTTACCCCAGAGCCTGGCAGGTTCCTTACCCGCCCTGCCCACGATTCTTTGCCCTCCTGCCTGGCTTTGACACCGAACAGATGTCCCTGCAGCTCTAGGTCTGTCTCTCTGTCAGCACTCAGCATCATGTACCCAGTGTGCCATTAAGCATCCCACCCCTGCCTGCTCCCCTCAGCTTTCATCACCATTATCCTGCAGGCGTAGAGAGCGGCGCACGGCCCTCTCCCGAACCCCCCAACCAGCCAAATGGAGGGACATAATTACAGGCATTTTGCTTTTCATAATGGCCAGATCTAGGGCAGTGATGGAGGTGTGGGCTGCTCAGAACCCATTTCTTTCTGCTGATTGGAGCGCAGTTTCGTAAATTTCCCTGATTAACGTGGGGAAATGGCTCGAGCGCGCCAGTACGGCAGTAGAAGATTTACAAAGAGGAAAGTTTTAACCAGAGCCAAGCCAGGAGTGATAAAGAGCTAGCAGTGACAGACTGCGCGCACGTGAGCTTGTGTGAGCGTGTAAGTGCACACACCGTGGCGTCGCTGCCTGAAAGACAAACTGACATCTCTCAGGGTTTGTACTGAAGATTTTCATTAAAAGTTATCTCCCGAATGTGCCAGCTCCTCTCTAATACAACTTCGCTCTAATAATAATAATAAATGAAATACAGAATGATGGAATTATTTTGATAATGCCAGGAGAATGAGATTAAAATGTCAGGATCGGTCTCCTCAATGTCCTTGCATGTTTAGGGGACTTTTGCTTTAGTGTGACTTTCTTCTCTCACTTCAGATATTTCTTAAGATTCAGCATTCATATTTAAAGCTCAAAGATACATTATGCGAGATGGTGTTTATGTGTTCGGAGGAGGGGTAATGAATATATCGGTAGAAGGATGCTAAGGTTGAGGTTCTGCCAGGCAGGAGGTCGAGAGGAAGACCAAAGAGGAGATTTATGGATGTAGTGAGAGAGGACATGAAGTTAGTTGGAGTGAGAGAAGAGGATGCAGAGGACAGGGTTAGATGGAGGCAGATGATTCGCTGTGGCGTCCACTGAAATGGTTCAGTCGAAAGACAAATGAGAAGATGATTTATGTGTGTATGTCTGTAACAGTACATACAGTACGTATATTATTACGTATTATTTCTTTTTGCTGTTAATTTCAGTGTATTTAAGCTTGTTTATTTATTTGAAGGTGCATGTGAAGTAAAGGTGTGTTTGTGTGTGTGTGGCCCTTTTGTGCAGCACAGATGGCGTGTGTGTGAGTGCGTGCGAGTCTGTTCGAAATGGCTGTGTTTTATGCTAATGAGCAGAGGAACATGCAGTGCTGTTCTGCCTTTGCTCTCCTGTTGAATATTCAGCATTCACTCGCCTGTTTCCTCTAATAACTAGAGAGCATGCTAATGAATTCATCAGGCTAGGCTGCTAATTGGCCGTTTGAACATCGCCGGCTCCTTCAGTATGTTTCTCTCTGCCAATCAGGACCCTCGGAACTGTTCCATGTCTCTCCATTGTCTAACCCGTTACACTGATGTGTGTCCAAGCTGTTTGTTGTTGTTGTTGTTAGTAGTTGTAGTCAGAGTATTTATTTTGTTTGTTAATTTGTTTGTTTATTTATGTTTATAGCGACCTCATATCCTTTGCAGATATTGCGAATAAACATTGTGTTGTGTCGGGAATGTTAACCCACCAAAGTGATTTTTTTTCCCCCCTATCCCGGCTCGTCTTTCTCTTTCCTGATTGGTTCATTTACTTTCTCCAACTGGCACCTATTAAGCTGCTATGGAGACGGCTCTCATTATTTCAGCTCGGGCCCCGTCGGGAGCCACGGACAGTCGCAAAGGTCAGAGCCGTGACATCACGGCGACCGCGGCTAATCTCATTTGAGCTCCGAATCCGGCGGTAATCGGACTCCTCTTGTCAGAGAAAGCACATGAAAAGGAAAGTCAGGAATTAAAAGAGATTTAATTTCCTCTCTTTACAGATTTCTCGTTCTCAAACAGAGATCGTCACAAACTCATGTTGGTTTTTTTTTTTTGACTAGTGAGTGTGTGTGTGCCGTGTGGAAGTGTTTCTGTGGACCTTTGTAAATGTTTTTCTTTTGCTGTGTGTGTGTGTGTGTGTGTGTGTGTGTGTGTGTGTGTGTGTGTGTGTGTGTGTGTGTGTGTGTGTGTGT
>JAQQZT010000036.1:22054678-22075227 GCA_030068275.1 Clarias platycephalus | reverse complement strand
CTCTGCTGGATTTCTCTGTTCCCGCCTGCGCCTCTTCACCTCGTTTGTTATCCTCCGAGTCCATATATTCAAGGCCGGTGCACATCTCTATAGAAGAGGCCGATGTAGATGGTTCATACCTACTGTCACTTGACTTCTTTCAAGTGCCAGTTTTTAACCAGATGTCCATTTTGATGAATTTAGTAAGCGAAAAAAAATACGAATGTACTATCGTATATGTACTATCAAGATGAGTAATGCATAGGTTGTAAATTACAATTTGTAATGTGATTTGTAAGTTTTTTTTCTTTTCTCTCAAAAATATGACCTGTTCAGTTTGCCCAAGATAAATGCATAAAAATATTCATAAAAAAAAAAAAAGTCCGCCATTACAAACATTACAATTCTCTCGCGCACCCCTGGTGGTCAGACCTGCATTTAGCTGGTGGGAACCGCTGCTGTAGGTGATCGTATGTGACTCAACTTTCCTTCAGTGAAGCCTGTGTTCAAGCTCTGTAGTTTAAGTTCACAACATAGGAGTCCTATATTACTATGTAATGCACTATATATGCTTATCGTGGAGACTTCAATAAAGGTGTTTCATTATCTCAGTATAAATAGGTTTGTCCCAGGGAGCTATCAAAAAGTCATCTACAGTAAATAAGTCTGAGACAAGGTTGTGGAACAGCATCAATCAGGGTTTTATTACTAAAAACAAAAATCCAACGTTTGAGCCTTGTTTTAAATGAAATGAATATGGTGCTGGTGAACATGATTCTGGCTAGAGGTGGCCATCTGCCAAAATCCACTGACTGGGAGAACAGAGCGATGAGCTAAAGAAAAGCCAAAAGGAGTTTTGAGAGAGCTTGATATTCACAGCAGTGATGTAGAAGGTGTTCACAGAAGAATCGTCCCCCAGCTAAGCTTTATGGAAGAGTGGAGCAGGCCATATGAAACCCGGTTTGTAGATTCAGACTCCAGTGGGGAAAAAAAATCATCATCTTTAGTTGGGTATGACCAAAATCGAATTTGGCAAACCCAATACTGCTCATCCCCCTGAACACATCGTCCGTCTCCATAATGAAGTATGGGGGGGGGGTGGGGGTAATGTTTTTCTGAATGCTTTTCATCAGTTGATGGATGGAGCAAAATACATTACAGTCCTAGAAGAAATCCTATTGCAGTGGGCACGAGACTTGAGACTTGAGACTGGATCGGTTAATTTTCCAGCAGAACAACAACACTAAGCTCCGGAAGAATTTGATAGAATGGTTCAGTCAGAATCTTTGACAAGATTTTCTGCCGCAAACAGTTTTTACCCAATCTGATACAAACTTGAGCAGTTTGGCCAAGAAGAATGGGCAAAAAACAAACAAACAGATGTACTAAGCTGACTGAGAGATATACTGTACCAGAAGAAGACTAGCAGAAATATATGTTGCTGTTAGTTTGTTACCAGTGAAAGTGAAGTGGGTGGGAATGACATGTCTTCAAGCTGACACTCATCTACAAGAAGACTAAGAATGGGCAAAGAAGTGTGATAATACATAAAGTAGTTATAAAGAGCAAGCGTCTGCGTGACATACAGTGCCATATCTGCTACTCCCTCTCTGTCCCGGGTTAACTGACAGCGTGTGTAATGGCGTCTGAAGCGTTTCCTCTGACGCCAGCAGCATGGCTTCCTCTGACAGCATAATTATTACCTTTTATTTATCCATTTGCTCGACTCTACTCAGCCCGCGTTTTTTGATATCGCGTTCAGATGAGTGTCAGGCAGCTTGTTTAAGACGAGACGGGTTGACGCGTCTCCACAAGCGCACCCGTTCGTAATTAAGCGAACATGCACGTTGGGGGTGCGTAACACGTTTCTGTTTACACATGTCGAGCAAATTAACCTTTTAGAGCCTTTTACAGCAGGCCTCATGTTTGCTTTCGCATCCCCCCGTCCATTACTAGTGCTGTCCCCTTGACGGTGTCCTTGTGTGCAAGCGTGCACGCTGTAATCAGACCTACACCTTCCCGTATCGACACGTATATCGATACAAGCACTATCTGCATGTCGTTTTTCGATTTAGGCTGGAAGTACGTTGTTTAGCATTCAGGCCACAGATGTGCTGGTCTTAATTAGGAAGCTGAATGGGCGTGCTGCGGTTGCATGCCAAACACCACGATGAAATAGCTCCTGTTTAATGAGATAAATGTAGCAATTAAGTTATGAGAGTGGTGTGAATCACATAGATAGCCTGCCAGAGGACAAATGACAGGAGGCAGTGTGTATGTGTGTGTGTGAATGAGGGGTTTATGGAACCCCATATTTAAGAGAATGCTCCAGTGTTGTTGTTGTTTTTTTTTTTCAACCACATCTGTAGTGTAATTCTGATTATATTTTGACCTTTCCCAGGACTGAGAACGGAAAAGTTTAATATGTGTTTTAATGCAAGTCTAAGGAAAGTTCTTGAATTCCCCTTAAACTTGTTTTTCAATACACACCACTGGCGTCTACTGTTTAACAGTAACCGCTTTTGGATGAGACGGACATGAGGTTTCATCCTAGCTATGCTGTCCTTATCCGACTGTGAGACGAACAGCATGTTGTATGATGGAACCATTCCTACGAGAACGTATCGAGGAGTATGAGTCAGGACAAATGGAACAAAGGACTATTGTGTGTACGAGTGTGTGCCTGTGTAACACCTGTGCAGGGCACTCAGAGACGTCTCTGTGATCTACAGCTGAGTCCTCTCTTCAGGTCGCCCTCCTCCTGACACATGACCTTTTGCATAAGTCTGTCCGTCTGCGTGATTCTGTTTCTGACGTCAGTATCGTTGTTGCACCTGAGAGAAGAATCCCGTCCGTCTCCAGCACAGCATTGCTCACACAGTCGTGCATGTCGTCGATCATCTGTTCGCACGTCCTCGTACGTTCACACCGCCTTAAATTTCGAGCGGGGGGTCTCTTCCTATTGACGCGTCCCATCTGTGTCTTGGCAAACCATGACTCTGTTTTAACCTGATTCTTTGATGCTGTCGTATCTGGGTTGTATGCTGATCATGTATCTCCATGTAGACAGAAAACAGAAATCTGATTACCGGACCGTGTGTAATAGGTTAATTAAGTCAGCACTTGATGATGATTTGCGTTGCGTTGTCCTGAGTCTTTTTCTCTTGAAAAGACCATTTTATTCTCACCTATGATTAAACCTGCCTGTCAAGGCACATTGCTAAATGGCACATGAAAAAATTAGCATGGTAGAGCGGCAGTTGTGCTGCCTCTACGCTCCACTGGGTTCCTCAGTTCGATCCTGCTTTTTACGTGAGGCCTTTCCTGTGTTCGGCACATGCCAGTTTGGTTTTCTCTGGATTCTCTGGTTTGCGTTCGCCTCTGGAAGCATGATAGTTGCTATATAGTATTGCCCCTAGATCCAAGTGTGTGTCAGTAGTGCCCTATGATGAGCTGCCTCATGCTCAGCGTTACCAAGATGAGCTGCGGATCCACCTTGATTAGAATTAAATCTTTTCTTAAATTAATACCGCTTAGATTATGCTAATTTATATCCAGATATGGGGGCAGGGCTGGCTCTGTGATTAAGGTGCTGGACTGCTCATCGGAGGTCCCTGGTTTGAGCCCTGACTCCGCTGGGCTGCTACTCCTTGAACCAGGTTCTTTACCACCAATGATGGCATCAAGCTAGCAACCCAAGTAACTACCACAACAACAACAGATATACCTCCAGGGTCAGAGATATATCTCTGAGATAAACTGGGTGATCATTGACTGAACGGATGCAGAGACACGGATGACAGTGAATCGACGGTGGCTTGACTGAGTCGTAGCATGAACCCGAAACTCTTTTCTTTAGCAATAGATGAAGTTTTGTGGAGATTCCCAACTCTTTTTCCCGGTGTGATTTTAAAAAATGCTGCCCTCTGAGGCTTTGTAAATAGTGCCACAGTTCGATTTCTGTTTATCTGTCACATAAAGACATTTGCTGATGGAATTCAAATTCCTTCTTCTTCCTTTATGCATGCTAACACTTGCAGGCCATTAAGCACAAGTTAATTAAGTTGGTTATTAAGCAAATGGGCAGTTATGGCCATGCTGTTTTAGCACATTCGTACATGTGCATTTATACTTTTCTCTCGTGTGTAACTGGCTCCAAGCTTTCTATTCATCCCTTTTTAAATGGACTTTTTAATGCATTTTCTTTTTGTCTCAGTAGGAACTTAAAAGGTAATTAAAGATACTTGACATGTTCACTCTGCGCATGTTGTGCATCATATTTATTTTTGCTAATAAAACAGTTTTTAAAAATCAATAGAATGGGATGGGGCGGGGGGGGTGTTCTCTGAGTAAAAGCCGAGTCGTTAAGGTTGTTAGTACTCAGTATATACAGTACGTTATAACATTTAATGTCTTCCATAGTGTTAGTGATAGAGTTATTGATGTTTAGCAGATTAGTAAGAAAACTCAATATTAAACCATTAATTCAGCATTTTATTTCAACATTAAAATTCCATCTGGAAAAAAGGTCATTTTTAAGGGAAAAGCAAGATGCCTGTACTCAACACACACACACACACACACACACACACACACACACACACACACACACACACACACACACACACACACAGAGCATGATTCCTGACATTTATATTATGTGTTAGTGTGAGATGCAAATTATCGTTATGATATAACGATGGCTTACGTGGCTCAGTATGAGTACTGTGCATGTGTGTTTTCATAGGACAAGGATGTTTTTCTGTTTACATCTGGGTGTGTGGTTAAGCGGTGTGACAGGAGCGCACGACAGAAACAACCTCAGTGAGCTGGAGAGATGCAGTCGGGTGCATGAGGCGCTCAGTGAAGCAGAGATGATGCATGTTATAACTGAGCATCTTTACTGCTACCTACCCAACCCTAAACACACACACACACACACACACACACACACACACACACACACACACACACACACACACAGGTGCTAAGCTGGATGCATCTATTTACCCACAGTGATCAATCTCTCCTTTTACTCATTTTGACTCTCTCGCTCTCTCTCCTTCTCTCTCTCAGGTTTGGAAAGAAGAAAGAAGAGAAGAGTAAAGGTGAGAACAAGGCAAGCACCCCGAAGCAGGCGTCAGAAATGCTGAGTGAGGAAGAGTTGGAGAGGATGAAAGAAGAGAGGGAAAGGTGAGATGATATGTGCTAGCTCTTTTCTCACACTTTTCTTCACCTTCTCTCTCTCTTTCTCTCTTTTCTAATATTAGTCTAAATAATGTCATTTATGGTAGTGTCTGTAACTTCTTTCTGTATATTCTTAAAACACACTAGTAGCCTGACATTGTTAGTCTGAATGTCTTATTTCTGTAATATATTGGGGTTTATACAACAACCCACACACAGTTAGTTCTGATTGAATAATCTGATTGAACTAAGTGGAACTTTTATATTAAAGCAATATCTCGTTTGAGGTTGTGCTGTATATCAGTACAGCTGTAATGTCTTAACTCCTGCCTACAATCGCATTACAGCACAATAGCCCTCCGTCTCTTGTAAGATTGCTTAATTAAACCCTTAATATTAATAATAATAAAGTTTTTTTTTTTTTTACTCAAATTGATATGTTCTTAGATTTGAGAGTTTTAGGCTGTGGCTTCCTTTCATTCACACTAGCAAACGACAAAATGACAGATATCAATTTATTTCTGTACAAGTTTTATAAAGTCGTGCTTTTCTTCCAGCTAGAATGCCAAGTGGCATTTAAAATTAAAATTCCCTCCTAAGTAAATGTGTTGTAAAGTAAGATGTAAGTACTTTATTAAAGCACTACTTACACCTTACTTTTTCATGCATTTATTTTATATAAAATGCCAGTGATGTGCATGATTAGCACAGTTTCATTTACGTTCATGGAAAGTGTTCGGTGTCCTTATGCCGAGCGATAGGTCTTGGAAATTTAAGCTTTCCTGCCCTTCAGTGAATTTTGTCACCCCAAACACAAGTATAATATAAGTTATGATACTCAAATTCTACAGCCCTCGTTTTGTGCAAATACACAGTGTACTGTATATAACAGTTAGTTCTGACTGACCTGGTAGTTTTCAAAGTTACACTTTATTTAGTACAAATTTAGTTCTAGTTTTTGTCTGACATACAGTACGACTAGTTCTGAATAATACCAACTTGATTTAGTGGAACTGCAGAAGCTCGATCCGAGTCTCACTCGAGTTTCACCCTGATTGCTTACGCTGTACTGTTCTGGTGACCAGTGTTGGAGGACGTTACTTTTTAAAGTAACTAATTACATTACAAAATTACTGTCATTAAAAAGTAATCAGTTACATTACAGCGTTACTTCCTGATAAAACTTACTAGCTAGCGTACTTTTCCACTGCAGAAAATGAAAACTCCTTTGTAATTCCTCATGCATGTTGTTTTAGTCAAGACCTTTATAATTATTCTACCATCATCACTCAGCGAAGTCTGGCCCATAATCTGTAAACTACTAATACCCCTATCTCATCTACGCGGTTTCGCGCGGTGGCCGTAAGTACGGTTCATCATGATATACCGCGAGTTTTGGCGCTGTGATTAGGTTTCCATCTCTCCGCGCGTCGGTCCTCGCATAGTCAAACCGCATAGATGAGATAGGGGTATAACAGCAGGAATAACAGAGGGGGGGGCGGGTTATCGGAGGCGGGGCTTGTAGGATGACTTTCACACACACACACACACACACACACACACACACACACACACACACACAATAACGGATTGGGAATGACTGCTGTCTCACGGATTGCATAAATTGTCTGCATAACGGATTACATTTTTGAAAAAGGAACTAAATAACTGAGTACTTGGCGGACATAACGCGTTAGATTACTCGTTACATCAAAAAAGTTACTTTGTAACGCGTTACACCCGACACTGCTGGAGACGAACTTTAACGATTGCCGTACAGAGCAGGAAAACTTACAATGACCCAAGACTTACTGCAATTTACTTATACTTTTTATTTAAAACAGACTTTTTAAAAAAAGTAACCCTTTAACTACTGAGCTACTCCTGCCATCTTCTGGGTTTGTTGAAATTTAAAGACATTTTGAAAAAAAGTCACAGTATTATAACGTACTGTAGATATAATTATACTGTAGACATGTGCATGTCGTGAACTGTAAAGTAATAGAGTGCATTAGTTATAGAGTAAAATAAATAAATGTGCGTTTTTTTTTTTTTGTTTTTTTTTTTTTAAATAGCCGCACAGATACCCTGCAAATATGCATTAATAATCTTTTTTTTTAAGCCCCTCCACACAAGGCTTCAGTATTAGTACCTTGTCACTGTTGTATTATAACAGGCAAACCTGCTAGCTGGATGAACATGTAGTTTCTAATGTAAAGAATGTCGCCATACTTTTGAAGCCAGTGGTACTTTAAATATTGCAAGACATTGTTCTCATTATTAATAAAAGAGTGAAGCTCTTCCAGGATTTCTAACAGTGCTAGAAGAATAACAGAAGTCACTAGAGAGGTAAATTATTGCACAATGATATTTCTGTTTTTTTTTTTTTTTTTTTTTTTTTAAAGAATTGTACATTATTACAATTTTCTGTAATCAAACTGTAATAAGAAAGCGGAATAAAATAAATAGGAACCTTATGAGGTCTCTCAGTTGGTTGTGGGTGGAACCTGCCAGTAGAGACATGGGAAATAAATGAATTTAGTCGAATCAAGAAGAATATTTTATTATTTTGTGTCATGTTTTCCGAGGCTTATGGTGAGTCAAAAGAGGCACGTCTTCCTTCTGTTTTTTCCGTATGCTCCAGCGTGGCCCAGGAGCTGTTTTTTCTGTGTTTTACTGGCTTTCTCTGGCTTGAGTGAGGGGGGAAAATAGAAGCAAGCCACTGCACTTTTCTGTCCGAGTGTATTGATCACATCCCTTTTTATCCTGTAAGTCACATTGCTGTAAATACAGCCAGGAAGCAAAAATATCAAGTGAAGAAAAATTGGAAAGTAAAAACACTGGCACTTAGAGTAAACCCCTGTGAAAAGCGACATGCACTAAAGCCTGATTTATGCTCCGGCTTCAGATCTACACACAGCCTACGTACTTGGTGCAAGGATGTAAGCGTTCATACTTGAGCTGTTGTGTCTATCGCTGTGCAGTTAGTCCGCTAAACCACTAGTTGGCGGTGAGATCTCTGAGTCTCTTCGCCACTCTCTGATGAGTTTTATGGTTTACTACAAACAACGTTGAACGAAGCTGGATGGACCTTGTTGGAGTTGGAGCTCATAGTTGCTGTACAACAGTTATTTTACTGAAATTACCAGAACACAGACACGAGAGAACTCTAAAATGGAAGCATAGAAGAAGAAGCAGGAAACGCGATGCTACCAGGGGGACCAAAAACAGTCGTTGCAAGTCTGCGTTGCATTTTAGAGGATGTGTATATGTCAGGCTGTGGGGTACACAGCTATGCGAGACCTACCACAGAAGCATAAATCAGGCTTTGTCACATCTCCTGTAGGCTTCGTACCGAAGCCGGCCCTGTGGTTGTGTTCAATATCTTTGCTTCCTTTGTTTACCAGGATTGAAGCAAAGCACCAGGAGCTGAGAGACCGACAGGCTCGGGATCGCTTCGCTTCTCCAGATGTGGAGGATGACGACGTGGACCCCAATTACGCCCGGATCACCCCCTTCAGAGGACGCCTGTCTCCGTCTCAGTCTCCATACGGGACCCGTAGTCCGTCGCCTCAGAGAGCCACGCAGCTTACTAATCACAGCCGAGAGCCGTCGACCGAGGATCAGATCGATGGCCTTTACGCCAAGATCAACAAACCCAAAGGCTCGACCGCACCGGGAGCTGACAGGTGAGGAACACAAGCACACACACTCAAACGTTTTCACACACATTAATCGAGCTACTTAAGTACAATTATTGGTAGACGGTAACTCATCAACTCAGGCTTTTTTATTGTATAGTATGTCTATGTTAGATTAATTAATTTTAACAGTTTGAGACCCATCGTATTTGTCTGCGACATGTTTAAGATTGAACAGATGATGAAGGCTGTTACAGTGCATCGTGTTTAAGTCAAGTGTTCCCTCAGTCTTACAATCGGGTGCCTAATAAGATGCAATCCTCCCGTTCAATCCAGATTTGAAACCAGCCATTAAGGATGTCCAGTAGTTGGGTTTGGAGTATTGGCTGGGAATCGAACCTGGGCCTACCACATGGCTGGCGAGAAGCCTCCCCCTAATGCACTGAGCATTATTATAATTATTGTCTAAAAATGCTTTGGTAGATTTTCTCTGAATTATTACAGAGTATGATTGAAAAGATGCTTTAAGGATCCTTTATGTCCGTATCAGGAAATGATTTACATTTTTTTTCATACTATACCATGCACTCCTTCAAACATTGATCAATTATTTGTGCATTTGAGCAAATAAACCTCTTTCTTATATGATAGTATTTGCGCATGTGGTATTTATGGGGATTATCAGGTTTTCACATAATGCTTATCTCATGTCTACAGCAGAAGCGGCGGTCAGGAGCGATAGGAAAGCACGTGCATTAGAGTGTTGGCAATAATGAGCGAACAAAAATGCTGATTTGGCTCGTCTTTGTGTAACAGAGTATGTGTGTCAGGTGTAAATTATCTCCAATACGGCCTACATGAGGGAGAAAGAGCAGCAGTGCTAATCATGTAATTAGGTTTATTTGCTCACTGGTTGTAGTTTTATCCCAATAACTGCCAGAACCTTGGACCATAATGTATGTTTTCTCAGGCTATCACTGATGTGTAAAACTAATCAGGTCTCCCCTGCATTGTCTCATCATCTACTAATGCGTCCTCGTATGCACACGTACACACTCATCATCGCTTTCTCTCTCTTTGTAATACACGGCCGCATCAAAGTCACGTCTTTTCTGTCGTCCATCACAAAGTGGCCTGTGAGTCCCATGAGTGACTGATGTGCTGCTCTTGACCTCATGATCTACCACTCCATTTATGACCACATCCAATAGTGTGTGTTTTGGAGACAACAAATAACTCCACCTACACACACTCACATACTTTCTCTCTCTTTCTCTCTCCCAGGCAGTCAGCACTGAGATTAATTTAAGATAACCCATGACAAATGATTTGCCACTTCTGAAGAATGAAGCGTCGCTAATTTCCTCACCTGCTGCCCAGGTGTGTGTGGAGGTGTTGTGTGTTATTCGCTGCATATTAATTCCCCACCTGTCTCTCTCTCTCTCCTTCTCTTTCGCTCTCTGCGAATTCCTCACTTTGGATTTACTGAAAGCCTGCTGATGCGATACTTGCAGGCATGTTGACATAGCGTGATGAATTAGTTATACCTCGGTGGCGCCTGCGCTCAGAGAGTCTGCTAAATGTGAGAGTCGCTGTGCCGTAAAGAGGCTGTATGATTTAATACCAGCCACAGAGAGCCATTAAAGAAAGCGAGTTATTTAGAAAGGCCGGCAAAACAGTCTGCTGCTCGCAACGGTCGTTAAAAAAAAATAAAAAAGGCCACTCCTCTACCTCTGCTATCACACAGGCCAGAGTGCGCAGAGAGTCGTTAATTGTTATAACATTCACTACTCTGTGCTTAGTCTGTTGCTTCGTTACACTTTACAATCTTATTTATTTTTTTCTGTCTGAAGTTATGGAATGTATTATCTTGGATGAGTCTGCAGTGTATTGGAGTGATGCGTGTAGTAAACATTTAGTTTTTAGCTTCCCGTCAATTGAATTTAGTGCGATTTTGCTGCTTTGTGATTTTATTTAATTAATTTTTTTACAATTTTTTTATTCAAGCCGATTGATTTGCATTAATGTTTGTCTCAAATAGCTATATTATTATATTACTTGCAGGCTTTAAAGTATTAAACCCTACTAAAGGTATCCCATATGCATTTAAATGCTCTATAACTTTTGTTGATTTATTTATTTATTTTTGTTAGTTTGTTTTGTTTAAACGTTACGTCTCGTGCCGCTTATCATCTTTCTTGTCACACTCCAGTCCAGTGGGGGGCAGTATTGATACTCTTGAAAATATAAGCGGTCTGCATTTTCTAGAGAGATTGTGATATATTCTCAAGGAATTTGTTAGTTTTAGAGAATTTAAATAGTTCAAAGAGTGTGAATCGATTCTGAATCGGAAAAAAAAACGACTCGTAGATTCAATTAATTAAATTAATTAATAAAAGACTGATTAAATTGCAAAAACCCTAGTCCCTCTCATCTGTCTCCCACCATAAGAGCTACTCTACTGTTGTAGAACACAACGTTTCATTTAGCGTGCTCTTGCGTTTGGCCCTTTGGGGCGTCCCTTAAAGAACAAAGCCCTTTTTAAAAAAAGGATTTTTACCCAACCCCTTCAGGAGACAGGAAATTTTAACTTAAAGTCTGGAAACCTGGAAAGACCACCCAAGATTATTTCTTGCACTAATTTAACACACCAGATTCAAAAGTCAACTCAATATTGCAGAAAACCTGAACATGCTAGTCCACTCAAACAAACGACTCAGCTAGTTATACTTATAATGTATAAGTATACTTATACTGAACTTATAATAATAATAATAATAATTAGTATTTTATTGATCCCAACTGGAAATTTGTAAAAAAAAAAATTCGCATTTCCCAGTTAGGAAGCTGGGGTCAGAGCGCAGGGTCAGCCAGCATACATTGCCCCAGTAGCAGATAGGGTTAAGGGGCCTCGCTCAAGTGCTCAAGAGTGTAAACTTGGCAGTGCTGGGACTCGATGTTGCTTGAAGGTGACGTCACAGAAATGACATGGTTCTAACAAGATTTTGCCATACAAAGGTAATTATACATCACCAGCCTCAGGACTTTTTTTTTAAAACCATTTTTCGGTGCTGTGTCTTTTTGTCCTGCTGTCTTCATTAATGACCGGCCACATTAAAATAAATTCTCTCTTTTTATATGGCGCCCTGTGGATGGCAGTCCTGATGACGTAACCTCTTAAGCATCTAATGATTCCTCCCGAAGCTTGTAGTCCCACGTACCTGTTGAAGGCCAAGCTTTCATACTTCAGGAAAACCTGAAACTTGTCACAGCAGCAGTGGTATGTGTGTGTGTGAGCTTAGCTTGCTCTTTCCTCCCATCATGTATGAGGCCAGGATTGTGCTCAGTGGGAGCAACCACTTCACTTTCATTTCTTTAAGTCTAGCCTTTACCTAAAAAAAAAAAAAAAAATTCCTTTTTATTCCGAGCTCTTAGCATGCAGGCACTCCACCTCACTGCCCTTGTTTTCCACCTCTCCATCTTCCCTTTCATCAGAGAGCCAGGGTTAGAGAGCGGGCAGTCCGGAGGCCATGGGGGATTGAAAAGAGTGAAGCTCTTGTGGTGCTTCTTGTGTGGGAAAGGAGCAGGAGTTTGGGGGAAGAGGGGGTGAAAACGGCTTCTCCAGCCCTGAAGTGCTCCTGGAACAAAAAAAAAAAAAATTCCTGATGTAACAACCCCAGCTCTCTAGAGCTCTGCTCCACTCCAATTAAAAACTAATCATTCTTTCTCTGGAGAGTAGAGCCAGGGAGATGAAGCGCAGGGGAAGAGGAGGGAGTTGTTTTTGTGCACGGTGACTCAGTCAAGGGGAAAGAGACGGAAACGGCGACGGGCCCCGTGGTATCCCATCTCTACAGACCTTCCGGAGAACTAAATCAGGAGGGTGCAATGGACGTGAAAGGTAGAATGGAAGAAGAAAGCACTGCCGGCCTCACTCCGTCCCTGTATAGTGAATGGTGTGTTCGGGATGTACCCGTGAACAATAACCTCCACTCTGCCCCGAACAAACAGCCCACCGCTCCCATCAGCCGTCGAGCAGGATCCACGACTGAGCGCCGCAAGAATCCATCAGCGGCGACTCGGCAGGTCAACTATGTTCCCTCGACCACCCTATCAGCTGCCTTTGTGCTCCCGATATTGCGGAAAGATTTCTCTGTGCCAAGGCGGCCTAAATGTGGCACATCTTCAGCTTTTTCTCTTCATCTCCGACCTCCCACCTCCCAGTTCCCTCCTGCTCCGCATCCAGCGTTCGAGCTGCATTGCTGTCAGAGTAATTATATAAATCAATAGATGGAGAAAGAAAAGCTTTTAGTGCAGGTTGGGTGAGTGCTCGAGTGCTTCTCTTCCTGTTAATTAATCAGCCATTCTGTTGAGCTGAATGGGTGCTCCAGACACACACTCCACTGCTGTTTTTACACACTGCCAAGCTGGTCTCTTAAGTGTCTCCCTGAATCCGGGAGCCCACCCTCTTCCACAATGCCACTCCGCTCTCTCTCTCTCTGTCTCTCTCTCTCTGTCTGTCTCTCTCTGCCTCTCTCTCTTTACATCCTTGCTACAGGTAATTGAAGTGGGACCCTATGTGTATGTGTGCGATGGCGAGTACACATTCGGACCAAAGAACGAGAGAGGGGAGGTTGGGAACGAGAGAGGAAGGCTTCTCATGTTTGTTCAAGAAGCTCCTGGCTGCCACTTACTGAATGAAAGTAATTCCACATCTCTCTCACAATGGAATAGGTGCATAGAGAAGAAGAAGGGCAAATAAGCACACACATACAGTACACCCAGACTTTGTATGTTGTTGTTTTTTTGTTTTTTTTCTTACAGTTGCATCTTGTAGCTTAGCAACAAGTCTTTCCAGAGATGTCTTTGTGTTCTGTTTTTAGCAACAGCAGGATTTAAGGTTTGACCGGTTTTTCTTTTTGTGTTTGTTTTTTTTGTTTTTTTTTAAGCAGGATTGTGAATTGTTTGCATTTTGTAGACTATTAGTCAACTCAGAAATTAAGAGATGTGTCTGGCCAGCTGGTCTTCTGTGAAGTTGTGTAGCAGTCTTCCTGAGTATGAGGTGTTCTAATGAAACAGTCCTGGCCTCAATTGGCCATCATCTGAATAGCAGCAAATTAGAATAGTGAGTGTACGTGTGTGTGTCCGAGAGAGAGAGAGAGAGAGAGAGAGAGGAGGAAATGAAAGGGAAAAAAAAAAACATTGATTGCCTGTCCAAATAATGTTATGCTAGCCAAAATATTTTTAATTATTTCTTCAATTGCAAATGGCATGTAAAAAGTGCTGTCACTTCTGGTTAGGATGCCACAAAGCCTAGCTGTCATTGAGGGCTATCTTTTGTTGTCAAATTTCATTTCTGGAAATGTCTACCAATTAGAGTGCAGCAGCCCGGTGCCATTAGGTACTGTAGCAAGGGAGCAGTGGAGAAAATTGAGAGATCCCCTGCGTTCTGCTCCTTGCTCCCTCAGTCCTCCCTGTTAGAGCCTTCACATACTCACAGGATCGTCCTCATGTCTTCCCCTTGTCGCTGCTTAACAAACTCGGTTCTGAAGTCAGGGAATTGTCTCTCTTTTTGTCAGCTGTGTAATGGGGTTAAGCATAGAAACGAGAGGAATAAGATTAGACCTGCTCTTCTTGCATGCGAAAGCACAAAGCGTTTTTTTTTTTTTTTTTAA
Organism: Clarias platycephalus; assembly: GCA_030068275.1. NCBI lineage: Eukaryota > Metazoa > Chordata > Actinopteri > Siluriformes > Clariidae > Clarias > Clarias platycephalus. The sequence goes on along the minus strand of JAQQZT010000036.1, from coordinate 22,060,748 downwards.
AGTTTGCAGCCAGAAGAAGCAGCAGGTCTTTAGAAACTACGAATAAAACACAATAGGGCATGATGAAAATAATCATCAGAGAGGTGATGTATGCCATTTCATGCAACATGTTGCGTTTTATTCCCCTTATACCACAGCAACTTTTGGAGAACTTTTTATTTATTGAAGAATGTTACGTCATAGTTTTTAATCTGTTTATGTTGATGATTAATGTTGCGAAATGTCTCCAAAGCTAGTTAGGTCTGTTTATCTCTTGTATTTACTGTAAGATCGAAAATGTATGTTTTAACAGCAACCCTCTCGAGCATCTCTTGTTTTTTTTTCCTTCTCAAGATGCTTCACTGTAGGCATGACACAGGACTGATGGTAGCGCTCACGTTTTCTTTTCCGGACAAGCTTTTTTCCAGATGCCCCAAACAATCAGAAAGGGGATTCATCAGAGAAAATGACTTTACCCCAGTTCTCCCTGCAGGCCAATCCCTGTACCTTTTGCAGAATATCAGTCTATCCCTGGTGTTTCAGTCCTGGAGAAGTGGCTTCTTTGCTGCTTTTCTAAAAATCTATGAAGGTGAGCACTACCATCCGTCCCGTGTCAATCCAACAGTAAAACATCCTGATACCAGTCATGTGTGGGGTTGTTTCTCAGCCAAGGGAGTGGGCTGACTCACAATTTTGCCTAAGAACACAGCCATGAATAAAGAATGGTACAAAAACATCAAAAAGAAATTCCAAGCACAGGTTGGTGACAAACAATGCCTTTTCCAGCATGGTGGAGCACCTTGTCATGTGATAACTAAGTGGCTCGGGGAACAAAAATTCAAAAGTTTGTGTCCATGGCAAGGAAACTTCACAGACCTCAATCTTTAGGAGAACTAGCGGTCAATTCTCAAGAGGCGGCTTGACAAAACCCACAAATTCTGATAACCTCTAAGCATTGATTATCCAAGCATGGACTGCTATCAGTCAGGATGTGGCCTAGAAGTTGATTGACAGCATGCCAGGGCAAATCGCAGAGGCCTTGAAAAAGAAGAGTCAAGTAGAAGAAACTGGTACGGTCGTAGAATTGTTTCCCTTGAAATGAATCTCCCACAATTGGCAGCTTGGTGAGGATGTAGCCGAAACAAGACGCACAAAGAACTTAATAAGCGCTGTCGTTGGGATGTCACTTCATTATTGCTGTGTTGTAGAAGCCTGCATTAAGTCCATATTACATGTCTCTGGTGTGTGCCGTGTTTATTGGCACACATGCAGCACGTCTATGTCGCATTCAGAGAATTATTTAGTATAAATAATGGATTCAGCTCTTTACACCAGCGCTTTGTAATGGAAAGCACTGCACATGTCATGGAATTTACACCAACCCTCCGAAATGACAACATAGCAAGCACATGTGATCTGATCGGACGTAGTAACAACACTGATATTATTGGATCTGGTGAGCATGTGATCATGTGCCTGATAGTGACAAAATGATGGATGCAACAAGATACTGTACATGACTAGGAAGTAGAATAACCTTAAATGCGCATTCTTCCATTTTTGACTCGCTCCATTCTTCCATATATTCTTCACATTCTTCTCCGTAGCTGGTGAGTGTGACCCATGAGCCTGTAAAGACATGCATTGTGAACTTTTTCACTGGAGACTTTTCAAGAAAAAGTTAAAGTGAAAAACTTTTTTTTTTTCTTTTTTAAACTGCCTGTGTGATGTGATGAGTCACTGTGCGAGTTGTTACTATAGAAACAATAAAATATCACATCTAACAGTTTAGTATGAACTGATGAGGCGAAATTACATCCAGAACTGGTGACAGAGACGCTGCTATAAAGTAGCACCAACAACCAATACCTTCTGAGCATTTGTGACTCCAAAATTCAACAGTGCTGTTCGAAAAATATAAGATGCTAATACATATATTTATCATTTCTAACAGCTGCTCAGTTCTCAAAGCACTTTTTAAAGACTCCACCAGTAACCAACCACCTCTTTGAAATGTGTGTGTGAGAGAGAGAAACTGAAGGAAGAAACAGATTAAAGAAAAGAAACTGAAATGCCCTGTTTTTGTTTCATGTAGCCTGATTAGGCGGCAGATTGAGAGGAGTGTGTACGCGCTTCTTTCGTTTGTCAAACAGATAATGATGTCTCGCTTTTTGAAGTCTGTAACTTGTCAGTGGTCTCTCTTCCTCGTTTCCTCTCTCTCGTCCCCACCGTCTCTCTGCTGGTCACACTGACAGTGTTTTTGTGGCCTGTTTCTGAGATGACATAATTAGCTAAGCACCGGACTGTGCTTTGGGGTTGTGCAGTTAGGAGTTTGGACAGGCCTGTCTGCTAGATTTATGTGGGTTCTAGCTGCAAGCCATTATTTACCCTGCACTTAAGATCTGCTCAACGCCACGCCTCGTTCCATCGTAAAAATAGCTAACGGAGGGGCGGGGGAAACCAACCAGGCTCGCAAATAGTAAATGTTTATGTTGAGATTAATCATAGGGAATGTGTTATGTAGAATAGATGGGGCTCAAGGGGGGAAGAAAGAAGATAAATAGATACACACGAGAAAGTGTCCTTCGAGTTAGATCCTATAATGGTATCGACTTGAGATTATAGAGGTGTGGGCCTGTAGTGTAGGAGATGATGTGAGCACCAGGGTGTAAAAGCAAAGATTTACACTATGACTCAGAACATTCCCAGATGTTAGCGATCTCCATTTAACAATATCATTCTCGATGTTCCTCGGGTCATCTCGGGGAGTTTTTTTCTTTACCACTGTCGTTACATTTAACATTACATTTATTTCCAGATTTTCTTTTTCTCTCTTTGTGGCAGTCTTCATTGTTAAAAGTGCTTAAGTAAATAAAACTGAATTGAACTGAAGGTTTTTTTTTTTATATATATTAATTAACTATAATTTTGAGATTTATTACAAAATTATGGCAAGTTCATTTAGCGTGTATGTGTGTGTAGCCAGGTTATCGCATGCCTTATTAATGACTCTATTCATTTGTAGTATCTCTCATCTCCCAGTCTCCTTTGGAAGCCGGCCAAGCACCCAATCACTTACGCATGAAATGAATAGCTAAAAATTGTCTCTTTTATTCCTTTCTTTCTTTCTTTCTTTTTCCCGCAGAGCACTAATTCTCTCTAGCCGCAATCACACAGCCATCACCGTTGCCCCGAGGGAATCGATAGCATAGGCTGTAGTTAATGTCTGGCCTTCTTGCGGCTGCAAAAGGAGGAAAACATGTATCCGTAGCCTGTATTAAACTTTTCCTGCTTTATGCTCTCTGTAAAGTGTCGTCGTAGAAGAGACGGAGCAGCAGGGCAGATGAAGACGGCAGGTGAAAGCTTGGCTGGAATTATAGAGTGGGATTTTTTTTTTAGAGAGAAAATTATATATTTCTATAGAGAATTATAGAGAAATCTTTCTGATTTCTAATATCTGTGTATGTGTGTGTGTGTATACAGTTGTGTAAACCGAACGCATGACTGATGGTGACTTCAGTTAAAATCTGAAGGCTGTGCTTCATCAAAATGGCAGCTGTAATTAAGTTTCCTGAGTAAAATATGGTCCCATGTACAGTTCTTAATCCCTCCAGTGCACGCTCCTTCTTGGGACTTGATGGGACAAAGTGTAAAGTAGCCTCAGGCCGCACACCCACACACACAGGTAGATGTGCTATCATAAAACCATAGCCTAGCACTGCACCAGAGTAATACATGTGTTAATATAAAATTTTGATAATAATAGAATTACAGCCTCAACATGGTGTCATTCAGCTACTTCAGGCTTTTCCTGCTTCATTGTCATTTTTTTTTTTTTTTGCCATTTCATTTATGAGTCCTGTACTACTGTATGTCATGACTGGATACCGTGGCACTGGTGAAGATGGTTTGGTGTGCGCGATCATAAAGCACTGTCAGGCATTTGGTAAATTCTGTGCCTGTGTGTCAAAGCAGCGTGTGCCATTTTAGCTGATGTCAGTCTCGACTGCACCAAGGCTTTACTGAAAACAGATTTCTTTTACACAGGTCTGTCCTGAAATAAAGATCTGAGTTACTGTAGGTTTTTGTCCTTGAGTGGCTCAAAAATGCTTTCAGACTGCCTAGTAATACAGTACAAGTTTTTCTTGTTTCGTAAAATGGATTTTAAAGTATTCAATATTCAGTCTTTTGGTTTAAGTCTTCAGGGGATTTGGTTAATGTGTAGACTACTTAAGCATGATGAGTAGAAATATGTGCATTATATTTAATAGTAAACATTGTGAGTAAAGATATATCCAGAATATAAAGATTGGACTTTGAAGCAATGGAAAAAGGTCATGTGGTCTGATGCTGGGTGTAACGCCTAACAAAGTAACAAAGTAACGCGTTGGAGTTCGTGGATTACTTTTTTGATGTAACGAGTAATCTAACGCGTGAGGTCCACCATTTAAGTACTCAGTTATTTAGTTACATTTTTACAAATGTAATCCGTTATTCAGACAATTAATGTAATCCATGAGCCAGACAACAGTCATTCCATTATTGTGTGTGTGTGAAAGATTATGGGCTAAACTTCGCTGAGTGATGATGGTAGAGTAATTATAACGGTCTTGACTAAAACAACATGCATGAGGAATCAAAAGACATTTTCATTTTCTGCAATGGAAAAGTGCTTTAACTAATTACTTTTATCAGAATGTAACGCTGTAATGTAACTGATTGCTTTTTAATGACAGTAATTTTGTAATGTAATTAGTTACTTTAAAAAGTAACGTCCTCCAACACTGGTCCAGAGCAATTGGGAGCATCAGGGTAAAAACGGAAACCCATGCAGTGATCCTGCACCATCATGCATAGTGCACACTGTACAAGTTCTTTAAATCTTGAAGCCTCTCGATGTGGGGCTGCTTCAGTTGGTCAAGGTTTAGGCTCAGCAACGTTGATACATGTTTCTTCCCTGATGATGGTAAAATTGTGGGAAAAATAAGTTGTTCTGAGAGCATGAGGAATCATTTTCACACACAATTTGGCCGCCAGAAAGTCCTGACCATAATCCCATTGCAGGTTTTTGTAATGTGCTTGGAGAATACTTTATAAGGCAGTTTGTGACCATCCTGTCATCAATACAACATCTCAGGCAAAATTTAGCACAGCTCTGGATGTAAATAAATATAATGATATATAAGTATAAGGTTGTCTGGACAATGCCATGGCCAGTGTAAGCTGCAATCCAAGCTAAAGGTGTTTCAGCAAAATATTAGTGTGCTTTTGGACATGTTTTTTTTACTGGGATTATATATTACATGCATTTTAAATATTATTGTACAGTGTAAAAGCCAGTGCATCCATGTACAACGTATACTGTATACTTTATGGAAAATGCCCGTCACACCCATATATGCTTATTGAACATCCTATTCCAGATTTATTCCCCCTTTTGCTGTTATAATAAACTCCACTCTTCTGGAATGGCCTTACAGCAGATTTCGGAATGCGTTTGTGGTGATTTGTGATCATTCAGCAGCGATAGCATTTATGATGGTGAGGACAGACACTGACTGATGTTGTGTGAAGAGGTCTGGAGTGCAGTCGGTTCAGATGGGGGGAAATCGATTCAGTTATGCATCATTGAGTCCAAAATATTTATTTTTTAATCATTTTTTCATTTATATATGTTTGCATTTAAGGTGGTAAAGAGTTGAAGTCCTTCCATAGTTCTGTAGGTTGTGTTCTCTAAAGTATTCACACGTTGGCAGAAAGCAGGTTTGTTTAGAATTAGAATCTAATCTCTAGATTCTAATTCTAGTTTCTCTAGTTTAGAATCTCTACCAGGCAGTTCATCTCAAACGTGTTCAGTGGAGTTGAGGTAAGCACCCCAAGTTTTTGTCCACTTCTGCCTTTGCAAATCAAGTGTTTGTGGACCTCAATATGTGCACAAGGGCATAAGGTTTTGACTTTCTTGGGTGTGCCAAAAGATTTTTTTGTTTTGTAGTTTTCCAACATTCAGCTTTTTAATCTTCGCTGCTGAATTAACATATCTACGTATATATATATATATATATATATATATATATATATATATATATATATA
>JAQQZT010000036.1:22018097-22046917 GCA_030068275.1 Clarias platycephalus | reverse complement strand
TCTATTTTCATATTTTATTAAGTTCTTTGATAAGGTCACGTCACGTGACAAGTCACGAAAGCGCCAAGCAGCTACCGTTGCCAGTCACAATAAAAACAAAGAAATAAAAGTGAAGATGGAAGACGAGGTGAGGGGCGGGTTGTAAAAATAGATACATACAGTGGTGCGGGGCGGGCCAAATAATTCCATAAAAGCGGGACCCGCGGGTTGGAAAAATACCCGACCCGCGCATCACTAGTGTATATGTATGTATATCCTCTCTCACCAGCCAATCTGTGAGCTCATGCCTTTAGAATAGGGCAAAAGTGTGTTTCACCAAGCTTTGGTGACCCTAACACGGTCTTCTGTTGAAATCCATTCACCTCAAGGTTTTGACCTGTACTGTGTTCCTAATTAGTTTTTTCTTCTCACCATTGGTGTAAAGAGTGCTTCTCCATTACACTCCATTACGCCATTAGGGATGGGAATCACCTGGGATCACCCGATACGATATTATCACGATAGCTAAATGCCGATTCCATCTACAAGTATCACAATTTATAATTATCCCGATTTAATGTTTCAACATTATTATTTTGTTACAATTTTTAACTACCTTTAGGATAGTGCTTCCTGCCAGTGTGTAACTAAAAAAAAAAGCAGATATCACGATCCCTCGGTGCTGATTCAAGTTGTACAGCGATTCTTTAAGTATCACGATTTTATAAATATCCTGATTTTTATATAATTTTCTTTAAATCTTCTTACATTCTAAACTTCAGGACGCTGTGCTGCCTGACAGTGTGTGAAGAGTTTAACGCATGCTACCTTTAGGATTATAGGGGAATGGAAACATCTCACCACCTCAAATGTGCAAACATAAATTTGAATGAATCATTAAAAAAATAATAAAGTTTAATCAATGTGCCAATAGATGAATTGCCACTCAAACGAATCCGTTAACATACACTTCTGGTTAGTTTGAATCCGTCTTTCTCTGAACCCTCACATCAACAAGTGTTTTTTTATTAAAGTAGGAGATTGTATCCATAAACATGTTTCTCTGTATTCCAGAATTCCATTGAGCTACAAATTCAGTTCACCTTACATCACTTTAAATGAAAATATCATAACACACACTTGTTAACAAAAATCTAACACGACTGAGCTTGAAGAAAGCAGATTGGAAGCATGTAATGTATGTTAATAATTTCAGTTGTCATGAAGTGTTTATGTAGGTGTCACTACGCCTTATGAGCACCATTCTTGAGTAGCGCGTTACCCATTCGGTGTATATCTCATAGTGATTTGTCAAGTGGAAGTGTTTTTATGGTGCCATCATGTAAACCTACTGCTGATCCGAACACACAGAGATGGAATTGGTTTTCTGTCTCTGTTCCCCAAAAGGCACTTCCACCTTCATCTCATCTGCTCATGGATTCATGGGAATCTCTTTAACTGATTTCTTTATATTTAGCCCACAGCTACTAAATTGTAAATGAATGATGCACAATGTCTTCTCCTGTTCTGCTTGATTACTTTGGGGGTGATTTAGTGTCGTAGTAGAAATGTGATGAACACCACCTCTCTTCTCATCTGCAGAATTCTGTGCTGCCTATTAGATCTAATGAATTCCTGATAAAAAAAAATGACTTGGGGGTTGCTTTTATGCTTTTAAAAGCCTTTATTTTAAAGAGGCATTCAGTGGGTCATGCATACAACGTGGCATTCGAACCGCATCCAGAAATAGTGTGGTCTTGTGACTGCATTATAGGCGCCGTAATATGGTTAAGGAAAGAATGTTAATGTTGGCTCTCCAACCTGTCTCCTAGTGTTAATGAGATGAATATCTAGTCATTTACTGTACAGTATACTATACAAGTCTTTTCCTGAGCTTGTGTTTCTTCACATTAAACAGAGAAGAGTAGCGTGATAAAAAACTATTCTGCAAATCTGTCAAGCAGGATCCGGCTCTGCTTCCTCCACTGGGCTGGGACACGAACCAAACCAGGTTCCCAACACCAAGTCTAGATCAGCAGGATCATCTCCGGCACGCTTTTAAACACACAATGGGGGAAAACCCACCTCAGTTACACCCTTGCCAAAACCACTTCAACCAGTATTGAAGGCTTTTTTCCCCCTGACATTCAAGAACAACTTATTTGTTTAGTATACTTGAGTTGGAGACTACATTTCTGGTCAAGGCTTCCTTGTGGTTTGAGGCAGACTCAAATGGTGTGCCTTTCATGTGAATGAGTTATCCTGCCTTGAGTTTGTCTTCTTTGACCCCTGCTCCTCCGGTTCTCCTGGGTTCTCCTCTCAGTAGCAGCTACATGAAGTCAAGGTTGATCTGGGGTAGAGAAATGGCAGGATATGCAGTTAAAGCCTTTGATGTGGGTCCTGCTGAATCTAATGGGGACTGTTAAACTCTATTTCAAAATTAGCAACAAAGCCGACTGTGAACGCAGCCTACAACAATGATCCGTGGCCTTTGATTTCCTGTCAGCTGGGGTAACTGTGCCACGTCCACTGACTCAACGATTCCCCAGTGCATGCTCAAACCACAGCTGAAGATGAGGAAGAAAAGCAGAGGGAGGCCTTCAGATTGAAGGGACACTAATGAGACAGGATAACCGCTGCATCCTGCAGCTTCCTCTCCTCGCTCACGGCTCGTTCTGCATTCCTCCAGCATCTCTTCGAGAATAGTGACCAGTAGGAAAATAAGTGTGTTATTTGGTGTTATTGCCTGCCTGTGATGTTATGCAGGATCTTTTAGTACCTTATTTGGAGCAGAAGAATGTTAGATGTTCCAACAATCTGCTGAAACCTGGGTATCCAGGCCAATAATTAATCTGCCTGTGCTCTGTCGTACTCTTTCTCATAGAGGCGGTAAACATTACCTTGTTTGGTTTATTAATTTTTCTGTTTTTGCCTATCAGTTGTTTATGTTTGCAGAATGTGTGGAGATCTCCCAAAGAACATCTGGGATTGGTTACTTAACACAAGCTGCAGGAAGCCAACGAAGCCACTGTGCATTCAGACGTAATAAGGTTATAGAAATACAAATCCTTAGTTAATTTTTAATGACGCTTTGGGTTCTGTGAAAGTCTCTCGTATGTGACACCATGTATCTTTGTACGGTTTAATACGGATGTTGGTGTTAGCTTCTCAACCGGTTGCTTGGTGTCTTCTGTTCGTTCTTCGATGCAGATTAGAACAAACGCCTCCATTCAGAGAATACATTACAAGATTGCTTCATGAATGTAGTAAACGGACGTTAGCCACTTTGTGAAACTGTTATTTTTCTTTCGCTCCTTGGTCTTGTGTAAAAATTCTGACGTACAGACATGGGAGTGCAGCTGAACTCCGCACTAATTCGGGAGTGATAATCTGCCCTCTCAATTACCATGTGGCTCTGATGAGATTACAGGGCTGGATAATTCATTTCCAGCCTAATTTCCTTCTTAATTGACTTTCATGGTCTTTTTCTGAGTGTGAGCCATTGTGGCAGCTGGGCTACCTGACGTTGTTTTCCCGGTTTCTATCGAAGACACACTCTGTTTATGGATAGAGGGCTCTTTGTCCTCTGTGCTGGCTCTGCGTACTGCCTTGCAGACACCAAATTTAATTTCCCCTGACTGTGAGAATTGTCATCTTCGTGTGTACTGTCCAGCATATTTTTTTCCTGAAAGAGAAATATTGCTCCATAAATGTTAACTGTTATTTATGTCATTACCCTGCATTCCTTTTGTGGAAGTGGTGATGTTGACCAGATCGTCGCAGTGTGTGCCTGAAGCAGGGAGATGGGATGTGAATAATATGTCGACAACAGAAACAGCGAGCAGACAGACAGTTAGACACCCAGACTTTAAGCTTGTACGAGCCATTACTCTCAGGGTCACGGAGCTGGGTGTTGTGTTTATGACTCACCTCTTGAACTGAAAACTGCAGTCATAAGACCCGACATTCCATTCCCCCTGGAAATCACCAAAATAGGAAGTGTAACGGTTAATCACCAAGAACTGAAAATAGCTCGTGTAATTATGCAGTTTGCTAAACCGTATAGATGTTTGGCCTTAAGGTGTATGACATTTTTATATACAGAAGCAGACACTTCTCCGCAGGAAAATGGCGATGTAGAGGATCCAGGATCTTAAAATTTTTATTCTTTTCCTCCTAAACATCTTCATCCTTCTTACTATTCATGGGTCATAATGTTTAAAGATAAGATCATGGTTGTGTGAATAATAACAGAATATGGAAAGATAAGATGACGGATTATAAAACAGTTATGACGAGTCTTCTTGTCTCTGTCTGTGTCAGTCTGTCTCTTTGGTCTGAAGCTTTTGGCCCTGTTCTGGTCATCTGCGGTAACCCCCATCAGGGTGATGTAACCATGTTTGAGCAGAGATCACAACCTTTTGGAGATGCATTACACTTCTGAGACAGCTGTAATGGCAGAGTCCCCGGACAGGAATGCGTCTGGTCAGGGAAGCGCTGGCCGTCAGCGAGTGTATTGCTGTCTCCAAGTGCTTGACCCACCCTGGCCCGTCTCACACACCAAACTGTCAAACCAGCTGCATAAAGTCACAGACATGCATGAAGTAATCTCCATCTTTTTGTAACCCCTAACCCTTCGCAAGACAGAGAGACACAATTTAAGTACTCCAACTGAGTTCATTATTGAGAGAATGGAGTGCATCATAGCATAAGCAGAGCTCATATCGGGAAGCAAGTTGCCTCCAACCTTCATTATTCTGAACCCCTTTTCAGCCCCAGTCACTTTCACCTCGTCGTAGTGATGCTGATGACAGAGCACTGCAGTTTCAGATGTAATGGATTGGCAGAAGCTGAGACTAATACTGGGTTTGTCATGTTGCCTTATTGCCTTTACCTCATCCAGTCTAACAGTCATGGCCAGTTAGGGTCATAACCAAGCAAAGCCATATAAGGAGGTTTATGTCTTTTGTTGCAGGCTCGATTTTCCCTGCATGAAAGTGATTTTCTTGTTCTGTTTGGGGAAATCTGAAAGGAAAATATCACCCATGATAGCTAGCCGAGACGTCAGTGGATTTTTGTGGTTTGAACTCATAGCGTGAAGAAAGAAGAAACCGTACTCCAGTTCTCTCTATTGACAGAAGAATATGCTACATTTAGCCGACTGGATCTCCACAGCAACTAACACCAACCTCAGACAGTGTTTTGTTAAGTCAGTCAGCTGCCTTTCCATCTGTAGCCCCAGTCTATGCTTGGGGGGGAAAAAAAGGGCTGACGTCTCTGGTGCTGACATTTGAATAACGCTGGAGAAATTAATTCAAAGGCTTTTGTGCTTGCATATTGTTTAAAGTACAGCATGAGGAAGATTGAGTGCCAAGCAACATAACTTTCATTTAACTTGGATGGCGAACAGTGGAATTGCACTTGAATGAAGTTTAGCTTTAGTTACATGAATACACACCCTCAAGTTACAAAAACTACCCAAAATGTAAATGGAACCAAAAATCATACTTTTAAGTTCTCGGGGAAATCTAGTCGAGACAGCAGTATTCTGAACCATCAGAGCACGAGGAGTGGAGGTCTCACTAATATTTTAATAAAAACAACATTCAGTAATATTTAGACAATGCCCTCTTCCATCGAGTCTGCCAGATAGTCTGTTGACATGAACCTTTGGTTTTATCATCTGTGAAGCTGATCTGTTTAAGGTTTTTTTTTTGGTTAGCATTTGACCAAGTATGTATTCCTGGAAAACAGCCTTGTTTTACTGGTTCAGTTTAAGCCTTCTGTGTTATTCTGGAAAGCAAAAGAGTGAAGTTTTTGATGTGCCGTTACTAGATTACAGTAAGAGTCAGCACTAATGTGGATGTAGATGAAGCTAAATGTTGTATAAAGCTCTGACGTAAAGCCTTCAGAAAACAAAGCAGAGTTCTTCAGATATTATTTTCCAGATGTTTGATTTGGATCTAAGTACAAAATGCCATCCAAAATATTATCGGTTTAATCTCATTGAGAGCAGGGAAAAAGCCTAAAGGTTGGTGTAGCCAGTAAAATCTACTGATTTTGTATTTAAACCTTTTGCATTGCATATTGTATTCCCAATGAAGCTGAGCATTTTAAGAAATACTTGATTAAACCCACGTATTACAGTCTCAGTGAGGCTCTTCTAGGGTTAAATGTGAAAGTGAATTGTAAGTTAATCTCAGAGATCTTGTAGACTGAAACCCCGACTAAAACTCACCCCTCCAGCTTTAGCCGGTTTAACCCAATATCACCACGGTCAAGTATTTTCATCTGTGAGCGCAGAACAACTTGGCTCACAGCTGCCTGATTAAAGGGTGGGTCCGAGTTCTGATACAGTTGTAGGCTATGGCATAATTACAGGCCTCGTAATTTGACATGATGGCGTATGTTTAGATGGTTGTGATATGGCCGTTGTTGGAGTCGATCAAACGGACTGGCTCTGGAATTAGTGATGGTTGGAAAGCTGAAGAGATGTAATGGAGTGGACTTGCACTGATCAGGTTATGTGTGTGTGTGTGTGTTTAAGAATGCATGGTGTCATAGGGAGACATTTTTCATGTGGTATAAGACTAAGAATTTCAAACAGAACAAATTGAGCACGGTATAATTAGGTACATGGATAATTCTTATTTTAGTAATATCAAAACAGTGACTATTCTTCATCGGAGAGCATGGGTCAAGCAGCAAGGGTCAGGTGGGGAACGGCTCAGACAGATGACTGTCTAATCCTGAGCGAGAACCCAAGAGAAAGGCATGTGCTTGGTAATGAAGGTGGAATTTTAATTGGATTACAGCCAGGTTGACCTTGCTGTGCCCTGCGGACAAAGCTCATCCTTTCTTTGGCATTGTGGACGATTAGACATCTTCAGTCTGAAGTCATGTCTGATATGCTGGATCTGTTGATGTCTGCCTAGTTTCCTGTGAACACAGTCAGCACTTGGAGCAGAAAGAATTGGGTAACATGTCTTAGCTTGTCAGAGGGTACACGAGTTATGTTCCATATATTTTAAACCAGCAACCCAGTCGTGATGACTTTACTTAGTTAGACCTGGCTTTAATTAGAACTGGGATTCAGTGAATCCGCTGCAGGGGAGAGAAAATCAGTTAAAGAAACACAGGCTGCATGCTAACCCTCGCTAACCTCCCCGTGGCCCAGAGGCATGCAGAAATAATCTGCAGCTCGATCTTACTCAGTGTACCTAGGGAGTGTGTGATAACCCCCAGCGTGGCATGTGATGCTCCGCACCGTGGCTTGGAGTGGTGACCCATTCATCGGCAACCACGTGTAATATGATTAAAATGTTTTGGCCGCTGGTCCAGCTGCTGCCACGCCGCTTCCGTAGATCATCCCAGAGGGATTGGAAGTTTCCACAGCAAGCAATTACAGCCAGCTCTGTGATGTGCCATGGTTTTCTTTTTCCCCCTTCTTGTTTTTCACCTCCTCCCCTAGCCACGCCTTTGCTCACCCAGAGACTTTGAACCAAGAGTGACATTTTGGTCATATTGGGATTTCAAAAGCAGTAATTTTTGGCTTTGCATTCTCACTAAAATGCCTCCAGCTCAGCTATGATGTTACTAATTCTGTAGGACCAAGTCTGTAATAAAATGGCTGTCATGTCGGAAAATCAGCACAGTAAAACGAGTTTCTGACGACTTTGTTCTCTGCGAACATCTGGATTTATGTGTTTAAACATGGTGATATGTTCATATCATAAGCTTATTCCCAGAGCATGTAATCATGATGTTATGACATATGCAAATCCAGGATTATGCTCTTACTTTTGGTTATCTTTATTTTCCTTTAAAGATGCCCTTAGTAGATACACTACTTATACAGGTGTAATTACAATTTTTTTTGATAAAAAAATGCCCAAAGCATGAATTCCTCTCTTTTTTTTTTTAAAGAACAAAACGACTAAAATTTGGTTAGTGGGCGCAGTTATAAAAATGTTACCACAACACACTTAAAAAATTTTTATCTACTTAAAAAATCCATGTCAGAGATACCGAAACAAGGATAATAAATTCATATGTACATGCCTAGAATTTTACACCAGGGCTTTTTAATGTTTAATTTTTTTCAGAATTAGTTTCATGGAAAAATGGATCCTGCTGTTTATTGTGTTTTTTGGGTTTTTTTCTTTTTCTTTTTTAAATCCTGAATCCAATTATCTTTAACTGTGTTGCCTGTCATTGTAGTGACACAACCTCTACACTTATTACATGTGCCTCATAAGCCTATAATGTTTTCCAGACCTTCTCATTTCTAAGGAATTACAATCAACAATCAAGTTCCATACGCTCAATCTCTTCATATCGGGATTTTCCATTACTGTGTTTCTGGTATAATCTTTGCCACTACTTTCACATTCATAGTTTGAGAGCTGCCATGGCCGACTTTAATGGGCCCTTGGCTCATATGGCACTTGGGTCATAATGGCCATGGTGGGTCTGTACAGCAGAGCTCCGAGCTAGTGTGGATGTCATGACGGAGGCCTGAGTGTGTAATGTTCACCGTGTTCGGCTCACAGCTCTCTGCACCGCTGTATAATGAGAAGCCTGGAGCTGCAGGTCTTCCTCTCATTGAATGAGCTGAATAATGATGACAGTCTGAGAGCTGCAGAGCTATCACACCCTCACGCTTTCAGTGCTCCGTCTCTCTCTGTTTCTCTCAGATCGCCCACTCCAGCAGGTTCTCTCATTCGAACACCTGAATCTAAAGCAAAAAAAAAGAATGAGAATTCAAGACACGAGGACTTATGTTCTTCCTTTCGTTAAAGAAATCTCTCACTTCTGTGCTTCACTTTTCTTTCCTTTTTTGCGAAAGGTTATATCGTGTCCGGGAAGTCCTTTTGCACTTTTATCTTTTCTCTTCAAGACTTGCACATTAATCTCTAACTTCCCTTTTGGGCATGTATGTGATGAGTTTGGCAATTTATCTTTTGTCCATGTAAAGATTTTGTTTCTGTCTTTTAAAGACCACTCTTTTTTTTTTTTCTGCCAGACCTTTAATTTTCAGCTTCTTATCACCCTGTTGCCCATGATCTAGATTTGGTTCAGTATGTAATTAAAGTTACAGTCAATTATGATCCTTAAGGCCTTACAGTACCTGATTCCGGTGAAACATGAACAGTATTAACACTACATTAACCTTTACAAATATACTATGAAGAAATCTGACCGGAATAATGTCCGGACAACTGGAGAGGTAAGCAATAAAATGCATAGTTATAGAAAGACTTGATTCACAATATAAAATCCTCCACTTGCACGGGTCATGTGCTGATCTTAGACTTAAGACTGCTAGTGCTCATAAATATGTGCTTATAGGCAAACAAAGCAATGATTAGATTTTTTTTTTTTGCTGAAAGTATTTAAAGTAAGTAAAAAGATCTAAAGTAAGGATCTCGTGTGTTTGTTCAACTTTTTTTACCACTAAAGTCACTAACAACATTTAAGATAGAAATAAATAAATAAATGAACCTTGATATGCACTTCTTTTGTAATACGACGGTTTGGATGAAAAGCTACATACAGACACTACCTCAGGTGAAGCGTCTCAATCTGAACGTTACATTTGCTGCCTGATTAACTTGAGATTGATTTCTCAATTGCTCCATTTAAAGTGCTCGGTAGTCTTTTACCTTCATACGTTTCTCGGTGCCTGACACATTGTTCTCCCGAATTGCAATGTAAGCTCATTAAATGTAGACTTGTTGAATATGCAAAGAGTCAAACACAAGAGAAAGTGTGGAAGCTTCTTTATCATTATTATTATTATTATTATTATTATTATTATTATTGTTGTTGTTGTTGTTGTTATGCTTCCCAAACTCAAAAAGCACTTTTATTGTGTATCTGTCACTTTGTTTAAAAGAAGCTGATTATTTATTTTTTGTTATTAAAGTGTCATCATAATGAATCTTTCTCACTTTGGAAATCCAAATGAACTTTCTGATTTTTATTTATTCTTTTTAATTTTTTTATTAAACTTACAATGGCATGACTTTTATATTCATTTTTATTAGCTGTTTTATGCCACACTTTATGTAACTGTCTTTTTCTATGTTTTTCTTCTCACATTAATTAATTTTAAGCATCTACATACAGAAATGATAACTCTGGCTTTGTGGCATACACGTTGCAGTTTTTTCCTAGAGAAACTCTTGACTCTGTTTCTTTACCAGGCTGCTTAATTGCCTCTGTAAAACCACTGAGCGTGTTTGTAGGCACAGAGTATTAAATAAGCCTTGGTTAAGTCTGTGCGTGCGTACACGGCAGGATTTGGTAAGTTGCAATGTGTGATTAAAGTCTGGTATAATCAGGTCAAGACACTCTGGCATGCCGAAGGCATATAAGGCCACAGTGGGGCAAATAACTCTGAGAAGCCTATTGTCAACATAAGGACTTCATAGCTCTCTAGGAAGACTAGTGTGTCTGTGTACCAGTTTCGTAGTGCATAACATACACTGGTTTGCATTTAGCTTCCTTTTAGTGGACTTCTCTCATCGTCTCAGTTTGGCTGAATGTGTTTGTTAACCAATGTAACTGCATGATTTAAACACTGTAAAACTGATGTTGCTCTTTAAGCGATGAATTGAATGAACTCCAGTCAGGTGATGTGCAAACATTTTTCACTAGCTATCAGATAAAAAGTGGCGTCTGACCTTTTTCATCGCACTTGTTTCGTCTTATTGACTGAGTAGATGTTCCCTGTCAGTCGCCGCATTGTGTGCGCGGTATTTGAGTAATCGTATTGTATTAATTCATTTTGGCCGCATTCGGGTCAGCTTTCAGGCTTTTAACAGCAGTGGACAGACTATTGTATTGTCCAGTGTTTAAGCCAGATTGAATAGAATCCTTCTACAATCTGCCTATTCAATTTCCTTAATCCATATCCTGCTTTCAGTTGTCACTGTTTGCTCTGAATGGGTGTCTGTGTATCCCGAGCCTGTTCTCTTACTTGACAGGATTTTCTGACAATTGGCAATAAAGGTTAAGAATATCTGCTTCTACAGGCAATCAGACTTTTTATGCATTCATATGGACATTGTTATTGAGAGATTCTTTCGTAACAAGAATGCACCACAGCATTGTTGAGTTTTCAAAGCTCAAGGTACGGATTGCTTTTCTGTAAAAGCAACTCTTACAGTAGTTCAAGCTAAAAATTTAATGCCAAGGTTTATATTAATGTGCTGGTTCCAATACATTATATTTTTTTGTAATAACTGTCTGTTTATAGGGAGTTATATGGTAGGTGCTTTGCAAAAGTTTATTAATTAATACATTAAATATATATATTTATCAAAAACAAATTGTAAATATTTTGTCATGTTATATCTTTCTGTTGGAAGCATTTATTTAACATTTATGGGACGAACCTCGAAACAGTTCCAGGTTTTTCCCATGAACCAGAAATTTGCAAGTTCTGGTTTTCCTGGTAGCATGACAAACTGTAGGTTTGTTATTTTGGAAGAAAGGCAAAGACTGCTGGGTGATGGAACAACTGTTTATAGCTGCTGTAAAGTAAGTTTTAACAGGAGATAACTTCTCAGACATTCCATAGCGTTAGCTGTAGCTGTAAATAGTTAAGTGGCATGATGTCATTCCTTAAAGAAAAGTAAAAAAAAATGCTGGAAAAATCATTGTGTATAATATGATTAAAAGACTTTGGCGCATGCTTTTTTTAAATACTCTTTGGTAACATTATGGGATGGTCTGACAACACACACTGGCTTGGATTATGTTTCTTGTGTTTCGTCCTTTACGTCATGACCCTGGCACCTGGCATCTTACCCACTCTGGTTAACCACATCCTGAACCAAAGTGCAGTCTGTAAGTCCAGGCTCCGGCCAGCCAGAGCTGAGTTAGTTATGTTTCCAGCTGTGTTCAGCTGCCTTTCTCTACCTAATCTGTGCTAATTGGCCTGCTGTGCCTCCCAGTATGCACGAGTCGGGTCACTGATCAGACCCATTACCCCCCGCAGTCACTGACCACCAGCATAGTCACTGAGCCCCTAACCTCAAAGGGACAACTCAAACAGAGAGCTGACCAGCACCCTCCACTGTGTTGCTATTTCATTCAGATCAGCTCTCACAGCAGTGGGCATCACGGGCACAGTTGGAACCAGACTATACCATCTGCAACTGGGTCAGTGTAAAAGATAGACGGAACTGTAAAATTAGATTTCTGGTCACGGGAGAAGAAAGTATTCATTGTTGAGTCTTCTGTGTGAAATTAATGAGTATTGAGAGATGTGGCACTGAAGGAAGTGAGGGTTGTCTGCGGCCTCGGTGGATTATCATAGGAGGACTTCAAAGACGCAAGTTCCATGTGGAGTTCAGGAATTCACAGTTGAGGATTTAAGGAATTCAGGAAGGAGCTGGTGTGTAGCAAAAAGGGATTAGCTTTCCTGCTCCTCAGACCTCCAGCCTTCATAAGCCACACTTGTAGCTATCGATGGAGAGTCACTAAACATGACAAGAAAGACTTTTGACCAAAAGGACCTAGGGAGCATTGCTTTTTGACGAGCTGCTAAGATTGTAGCTAGGAAGATGGAGACAAAATGCTTTTGTAAGTGGACAAAATACCCTTAGATGGTCAGTAAGTGGAGCATCCAAAGCTAAGCCTATCCAGAACCTCGGTTTTTCTATAGAAGTCCTATATACTGAACAGCTTTTTAAAAAAATTTAATAAAATGGCCAGACTAACAGGAGCTGTGCTCAGATTCTCACGATTTTGCAACCACCATGGCTCGGGCTATTAGATGGAAAATTGCCAACCAAAAAAAATTGAGGCCAAAACATAGTTTGTAGTTTGTAATTTTCTCCTTTTCTGGCTTTGGCTTTTAAAGCTCTAAGCCCTTGTACATCTATGGACTTTTGGCAAAAGTGGTATTATGTTCAAATACTCACTGACTTGCCTTGGTATGCACTGGCATTACCGTTCATTTGGACATTTAATACCCACCGTTTCTGACAAATTCTGCTGCAGAGTGTACTTTCATCTCCCGTCAAGTACTACTATATCTCTTATTCACTTCCTCACTCTCTCTGTCTGTATTCCACCATAAATGGGGCCACAATAATGGACAGTAATTCACTTTAATGTCAGCTGTTGATTGCAGCACTGCTGAATGTCACAGGAACGCTTTGCTTAGCGCTGTGCAAATTCATACCTAAAGAGAATACCAGGCAATTACCCTCAAAGAACCTGACATCTCCTTCCGACGTGACATTATGAAGATGGACCTTTAGCTTTTTAATACTTCAGGTTCAGTTTTATATGTCACAGTTGCTCTGGTACTGTTGGTTAAAAAAGAACAAACATTTGTTTGTCACCACCAGTATAGTTGCACGTTATCTTTCTCTATTGTAAACCTAAGAAACGGCTATACCTGTGCTGCTTTTATCTTTTTTTTTTTTTTTTTTTTTTTTCTTCTTCTTCTTCTTCTGATGTGTAGGCAGAAGCTTGTGCTTTTGAAATGCAGGCTGTGGCGTGTGCAGTGCCAGGCGAGAGTGATAGATGATTTGCAGACAGACAGGGGTCGGCAGTGCTGCGGAGCTCTGGGGATTGGCGCTGTGAGGGAGACTGCATTTAAACCAAGCGTTCTCTGACTGGCAATCATCTCCATGAGGGAGAGAAAGGAGCGTCGCTTCCATCCCATTACACCTTCATCTCAACCTGCCTGCCCAGCCAGCTGCTACCCACCCAGACACACACACACACACACACACACACACACACAGCACTCTCACAGATATAGTGACTGCACCTATAGAAAGAATAGCTGAAGAACAGAGACACAGAAGGTCACACACCTTGGATTGGAAATGCAGCAAACACTGACCAGTAATATTCTCATATAAGTAGTGAAATCCACCTAAACCAGTTCTGCCGTGATCCCTCCAAACATCACAGTGCATTATGGATATGCTGTACCAGCTGTGTGTGTTGTTGTCAGCCTTGGCTTTATGACATTACTATAAAGTGTGTGATGGTCTCGGAAAACACACCAGGTATCCTTGAGCTAAAAACCATGCAAGCAGATTTTGACCAAATTTGTCTTTTTTTTTAATATAAGAAGACGTTCCCAAATTGCCCATAGTGTTTGAATGAGTGTGTGTATGTGTGTGTGTGTGCTCTGCAATGGATTGGCACCCTGTCCAGGGTGTACCCCGCCTCATAGCCTAAATCTCCTGGGATAGGCTCCAGCCCCCCTGCAACCCTGAATACAGAATAAGAGGTATAGATGACGAGTGACTGAGTTAAATGTTTTAATAAAGTTTCCACCCTTTTCATTTTTAGGGGTAACCGGACTCTTTTACTCTTGGTTAAAAGACATACAAAAAAAAAAAAAGGGAAACGTACACCGATCAGCCAAACTATTAATATTATTACCACCTAGATTTTGTTTTTTCCAATTGTGCCACATCATGACTCATCAGGGCCTCTAGGGGTGTGCAGTGGTGTCTAGCACCAGGATATTGGAAGCGGACATTTTGGGTGCCATCGTTTGGGGTGCCCATGATCCTGACACCAGTTTGCTGATGATCAATATTGTTCAGTTCACCTGACAGTTTTCGTAATGTTATGGGCTGATCAGTATGTTCAGTGAATGTTTCAAAATTCCACCATGTTAAGGGTTTTCCCAGGCTGCCACACATATAGTAAACAGGATTAGATTTCAGACCTAATGTGACTTTCCTTATAGTCTTACAACTCATTCCTTTAGCTTGCTACATTCACAAATGCTCACATGCAGCTTGTACGCTTGTCCCGTGCAAACACACACTCCGCTAAGACGATATGAAGGGGTCTGAGATTTAACTCTCTAGGCCCGTCAGCTTTTACCTCCCTCTCTGCTTACAGAGCCTCTTTTCTCTCTACATTTGCATGCTGTCCTTAAAAGAACTCAAGGTGGGTACCTGATAAGGAGACAGTGAGAATCTGAGAAAGGAGGGCAGGGAAAAGGAGTGCAAAAAACAGGTGGTGGGGGGGGGGATTTAGGGACTAGAGATAATTTTTTTTAAGTCACTGCCACCCAGACAGAGCAGGACCCCCCTATTCCCAAAGTGCCCATCTTCAAAGTTCCCTCTGTGGATTAGGAGAACAAAGGAAGGTGAATTCCAGAGAAGCAGAGGGAACGTATGGGGAGCGGTGGCTCCCGTAATAAGAGTTAAGCTTTCATTTATGTAATTGGTTTATGCATTTAAGAATATAAGCACTTATTAAAAGGCTGATTCAAACAGCACTGTTTAGTCTTTTGCACTTTCTGCAAGGTTCTCAAAAGTAGGAATGCTCTGTGCAAGGAAAAGATAAATGTAACGTGGCCACTGGAAACCATTAAAGACATATTACTGTATGTGCAAACCCTTCAGTCGTTGAAAACATCATTCCATTTGGGGATTGACCTTTAATGGTGTTAATTGTCTGAATATTGAGAAGTGGAACACACAACATTTGTGCTTCTCTCCCCAAGTATCCAGTTTTATCCTGGATGTATTTGACATTTGAAATTGGGTATTAACCCAGAGTACGAATTTCAGATTATTTCAGATTTAATATCTTTGCTGTCATGGTAAAGTAAATAAATGAATTCATTTTCTCTCTCTCTCTCTCTTTCTCGCTCGCTAGCTCTCAGATTTGGAGTAATTAAATTCTTAGTATCTTCTTCGCTCAGCCCACTGAGGCTAGGAGGGTGAAAATTCCACCAACTGACTGTAGCACGAATCTCTCGTAGGCTTTACATAACTCACCCTGGCTGCAGAAATTAAAATTAGAGAGAAGTAAAATGCTTTAATTTCATGTGGGAGCTTCTATGCTTTAATGTTCCTGCACTTCCTAGACAGCCCTACCAGACCCACTTATAGCTCCTCATGTGTGTGTATGGTTTATTATAGCCACATATACGTACATACAGTATGCAGAACCGCTCCGCAGACACTTTAAGGATTATATGCAGACAGGGACTTATACTGTAAATGTACTAATGCAGTTATTCAATTTTAGATTCTTATCAATCTCATTCTCAGTTTATTTATTTTTTCCAGTCTGCAGAAAGTGACACGGGGTTACAGCTCAAGTGTTCCGTCTATTTCCTCTTGCCACGTGGTCATCATGCACCAGTTAAAATCAATGCAATCTCATTAGAGAAAATTATGAAAAATTAAAGCCATTAAAGAGAGATCTTTTGTTGCCGGGTAAGTTTCTGTGAGCCATTGCATGGGATACCAGCGGGACTAGCATTCAGAGACTGTTGGGGAGATTTTAAGGACCCTTACTAATTAGGATTGGAAATTGATGGCTTTTCACAAGGCATGGCAATTGCTGCAGTAAAGGAGAACAGCGCGGCGAAGTGGACTTAAATGAATGAGTTTGTTTTTAGCCCACAGCTTTATTGAGCGCAGATGCGTGCTGACATTCAGGCCGACTCCGAGTCTTACTCATAGAGACGGTATGTGGAAGGAAAGTGAGAGCTAGCAGAGAGGAAAAATGACCATTCATCTGTAGCAGAAAGAAGGTGAACAGGCACTTCCTGATGAGAATACAGTATGACATCATTTTGATACCCTGACCTCACCACGAATGTTATCTGTTTTTATGAACAGATTTTATTCAGCGGTCTGAAACGTATGATGCCGCAATTTATTGCAGTTACATTTTTTCTTTTCTTTTTTTTTTTTACTTAAAACTTCATTTTAGCTTGTTACATCAAAATACAGTGTTCTGTACTGAGCATTATTAATAGGAATTTTAATCAGTGGATTTCTTTAGTCAAAATTAGTTTGCAACGATATTTACCCTATGTTTCATCAACACACCCAATGTCTGTCTAAAGTTAGTAAGCTAGCAAATGAATAAATAAAAATAGCTGACATTATTCAATCAGCTAACAGTTAAATTTTTTTAATGTTATGTAGATTGTTACTATAATAGGCTTGACATAAAATATAAAATATACTAGTGTTTTTGCTAGTTTTAACCAACTTTAACAAGTATCATGCAGATAAGATGTAATGAACAAACTCTCTAGCCCTAACTAGATGCATTTTACTGTTGAGACTGATGAACTACAGTACTGTTACATATTAAATTAAATAAAATTCAATTGTGGGTTAAATTTAATGAATGGGAACACGTTTTACTGTGACTGGCCGCAAAGTGACGGAAGGTACAGTGTAAAATGTGCTTATGTAACAACCAAAGCAGCAACCTCCTTTCCCCTCTCATCTGTTCCAACCGCTCAGCATTCAGCAGTAAAGCAATTACCGGCCTGATCACTGTTTCATGGTTTCTTATGGTGTTTCACGGATTCATGGCTTAAGTTTGATATTTTCCTTAATGCCTGACCGATTCATAGGCCAATGTGTGGCTCAACAAACAAAAAACATTCCCCTGGGACTGGACAGAAAATGAGGACCACAAACACCCTTCAGAAAGCCTGGAGAACTATTCATCAGGATTACGTTGAAAACATGCAAGGAAGTCAGTCTCCATGGAAGCAAAATGAGGGGGCTTAAGACTTGTGCATGGTACTATAAGTGCAGTAGAAAGGCAGTGTTGATGTGTGACCTGTAAACATTTCAAGTCCTACTGGTGGAGCGCTTAAATACTAACAGAAACACAACTCTTATACGTGCCTTACGCAAAACAGGACAAAGAATTTCCACATTTTGTTGGCACAAAATGTTCTGTATAATTCCTTAAGTATTGTATTAAATAAATTTAAAAAAGCTTAGGCTCAACAATAAACAAGTAGCAAATGAATAATTTCTAAGCGTTCGATTAACTTTTCGGATTTCAACGTGGATCTCCGTGGCTCCATGGATTTCACCGGTATCTTGTACTTTGCACTTCCTGGTGTCTCTCCTTTTTATCAGCAGTGTTTTACATACGCTTGTACTTATATTATTGCTGTGTGGTCTTGGCCCCATGCACTTAATTAAATGGTAGAGGTGGTCAGAGCCGAGCTCAAGTCCCCTCCCTGCTCATCGTGTCCTGCTTCTTCTTCCCACTCGGGAATCGATGGCGATGCAAAAGCTTCGTATAATCTATAACTTGCATCACTTGTGCAGTGCCAGCAGTTCAGCTAAACTCAATTAGGAAAGGTTGAGTTTGGGGCTGATTGGATGCATGAGTGTGTGTGTGTGTTAGTGTGATTGTGCAAGGGAGTCCAAAAAAATGGTGTGTGTGTGTGTCTTTTCATAAGTTTACATTCTGACATCTCATCAGAGTGACTCAGGTTTTTAAGGAAAACATCGCAGCCAAAAACACTGAGCCACGTAGACGTTCCTCTTTTTGTCTGCAGTCCAGTGAGAATCTTTTCTTAGTACAGCCAGAGGCTTATGTACGATGTCTCTGTGTGTCTGTCAGTGTGCATGTATTTATGAGTCTGTCTGTCTGTCTGTGTGTGCAGGCCCAATCACATCCTGGCGTCTGTTTTTTGCAGTCTGATACTGTTTCGACTCCCATGGTGAAATAAAACATCTCTCTTCAATCAGTGCATCTCTTCACCTCCCTGCCTCTCTCATCTCCCTCCACACCCACCCAAGGGGAGGAAACGATGCATGTTTTTGCGCATGTTGAATTTATGCTACCAGCTCAGAGGAATAAATGATTGCCCTTCAGTTGGATTTGACATGGCCAGTAATTCATGTCCTCACGAGAAAGTGATCAGATGTCTGTGTGTAAGAGTAATGACCGGCACGGCGTTCAAAAAAGTGCCTGCCGCTGCGGATGATGAAACGCCCAAGTCAGCTGGAAAAAGAGCACAAACTCTGTTTTTATGTTTTTTTATTTGGTTTTCGTTTTTTTAAGAATATTTTTTACTGCACCTTGTTCTTTCCAACTATGTACATAAATCCAGATCTTAACAAATTGATAATGTATATTATTACCTGGATTGGTCTGGGATGCACAATTTTTTTTTTCTGGCATTAATTATAAATTCTCCCCTCCCTAGAGCTGACTGTATTTAAAAGCACTTTGCATGCTGGAGTATTGAAAAGCTGTTTCTCTGAGCTGATATTAATAACCCTCTCATTCTTCACATGCCAGAGATGGACAGCTCGGTTTAAAAATGACCTGATGTGAAATCTCTCTCTGTCGTTCTTGAGACATGAGAAATCTGATGCATTATTCTATCAAAATAACATAGCAACATTCAACCATCATTCTGCTAAGCATCTCCAGTGCATTATGCTATTTCTACGTTACAGGTCTATATTTATTCGAGAACATCTACACCATCACAAGAAGGTGTTGAGGTTCTGAGAAGGTTTGGATCTGAGAAGGACACACAGGTTCTTGGTTTAGACTTTGATACAGATTGTAGAGTGTGTCAGATGGACAGTCGGTGTCTACTGTGTCTTTCACTTCTGCGTGAATTCCTCCTCTCACTGTGTTCCCCTTCTGCTCGGTACGCCGTGAAATGGCTTTCTGTAGGCCATTAGCTCTGAAGGAACCGAGTCGCTAGGACAGGCCTTCCCTATAGCCTTCATTACACAGAGCACTCAGCTTCACACTGGGGCTGCTGCTTTTGCTACTGCTGCACGGCCACATGTCAGTCATACAGAACCTCGACAGCCCACCGCTGATCTAAAGGAGCTCAACAAGTTGCTGTCTCTTTATGCTGCCTTTAAATGAAACGGCGGATGGACAGGGTTTCATTAAAGTCACTTCTGTACTGCAGGGTTCTGAGAAAACTGGAACTGTATGAAATTTTCAAGGAAGTGATTAAGGGCTAAAGTCTCTGTGAGGAATTAAAAAGTCTTGACCATTCAGCCAGAGTTGAGGCGAGTGAAACGTTAAGGAAATGAAGTGCAATTCAAACTTACAGAGTGCCCCAACACTTTCACTGTAAAAATGTTTGGGTTTTTTTCTTTCTCAAGGACCTGTTCCCTGTTCCACTTGCCTTGTTTGTTAGTTGGCAAAACCCAAAGTCTGATTTCTTTATGCAAACAGGCCAGGAGTAATCATATTTGGACTGTGTACTTGCTGCAGCACCAACACATTTATCATTTAATGTATCTTAATGTATGTGTTTAGGCCTGCAATCAGTACGCCAGGGAAAGAGCAAGAGCGAGATTAATTTCAACGCAGGAAAAGGTTTTTCCATGACTAAACTCATTTAAAGGTTATTAACATTTAACAAGTTCCATTTTCATGCTGAAATCCTGGCCCTGTTTGGATAAACACTCGATAATGCCACAGGTGGGTGTTTTAAGGCGGTCAGGTGAGATTTGTCCGGAGGCACCACCTGTCTGCCCAGCTCTAATATGGAGATTTGGTCATAGCCCCATACCACGTGTCCTGCCATTCGGCCGGGTTGTGACCTCGCTCCTCCCTGTGCAGCGCTGTTTGTTTGGCTCACTGGCACTTCTCTGGTTTAATCCGAGCGGTTGGAATGAATATTCATGAGCTCAAACCCAGTCGTCTTTGTGAGAAGTGAGAAATACTCTGATTCCACCGGGAGAGTTGGAGTTCACAAATGCACACACTGGAGATGCTGGATTGCACTCCCGCGCGCACACACACACACACTTAAACATTCACACTGATTATCTTAGAAACACAGACAAATCTGCACACAGTGAAGCCCACAAGAGGGTTTTTGTGAATACCTGTGAAACCGAAGCGCTTTGAACTCGCTTTTATAGATAAAATCAGCCGTGTTTGGGCGAGGGATTTATTTCATCTCAGCCGCTCTCCGAGCCCGTCTCGCTCACTGTTGCACTTTGTTCACCACTACACCTCGAGGTGCATCTCACCTGAATCTCACTAGCTCTCACACACAGTGTGGTGCCTGAATTCACAAGGTAAACTTTTTAAAAATCAGGTTAAAATAAGGAACATTGTCATTAGGAGTTGTTAATCTTATCCCTGCCTCACATTATATTACTTGTCCTCAGGGTTCAGGCAACTGATGCGAGATGTAGCAATAATCTAGATATTTTTTTCCTATAGCCAACATTTGGTGCAGCAGTGAACTGCTCTTCCTGAGTTGAAGATTTTATCAGATTACTTTAATCTTTGTAGGAAGATGCTGTAGTTCCTCATCTTGCTTTTTCTACTGAGCACAGTTTGCATTCTTCTTTGCTTCACCGTCATTAATCGTGAAATAACTCCAGCCCGGTGTCATTTCATGTTATATGTTCATTAGCTCAACATCTTATAATGGCTACCATTACAAAGTTTTGTCTGGTATCATATTATAATAATAATACGGAAGTGTGTTGTATTCCACCAATAACTGTATCAGTATCGATGATATTAGAGTCAGATCACTGTGTAATGTGGAACGATGCTTAATTTGTTACTTTACAAAAATGATAATGTGTGTAAATGTGAGAACCGTTTGCAGTCTGCTGCTTTTCCAAGTCACAGAGGACACGAGGTAGTCCAAATGTATTCTAAATCTTTATTGCAGAACACTTGGGAATATGGGATACCCATGGGAAAAATTTGATTCCTGCACTGGCACGGAGTTGTAATATCAGCCACTAGGAGCTGACTGTTCTTTCGCAGTCCATAAGTGTTTTGTTCCCCTTGGGCTTGCCTGCTACACAATCTCAGCCTGGCCTTTTTCCACGCTAGCTTAAAGAACTATTTCAGCTAGAGGGAAAAAGAAGATCCTTGACTCACATTCACAACACTTCATTCTAAAATGCCTGCGACAAAAAAAAAAAAAAAGGCAGAAATGCTGAGCATCTGACACTGAGTAAAGGACACGCATTTCCTCCCCCTTTTCATCAGTACGTCTTTCCGTCATTTACCTGGTCCATTCTCGCCCCTCTCTCAACCTGTCTCTTCGTTCCTAAGTAATGCACGCCTGTCCCTTTATCTTCTCACTGTGAAGACATGGCCTCGAGACATTTCCATGTTCAGAGCTAGTGAGGAGAAATGTGCTTAATATGCAGGCACTGGGCCAGCCATTATGAGCACGGCATAGCGAGGTGGCAGCTCAGCGAGCGTATATTTAAAACCAGTTCATTGAGACGGATGACACAATTTCCCACTTATTGCCCTCGGAAAAGCAGCCAGTTTTCCATAATGGCTCTAACCTTCAATCCGTCAGCCGCGACTAAATCTACTGGAATAATTTTCTCATGGATTATGTGTCAGTATTTATAATTTATTAAGTTGCCTATACATGTCAGGCTGAGATTCGTACAGCTCCAAACTTCCATCACACCGTATCTTGATTATATGGACAGGAAAAGAAGAGAAAAAAAAAAAAGATTTAATAAATTAAGCAACTGGTATTGAATTTAGGGAAGTGCTTGAAAAGTATGAATGGGATGTGGAGTAAAGAACTTCTTTCTTTTTACAAGTTCTGAATGGATTTCTCGCAAATCTGTATGTTAAATAGTTAAGCTCACTCCTTAAGAGATTATAATGTTTTATGGTTCTTCTTCAGATTCGAGGTGGTGGTTAGTCCGGGACGTGTGTAGGACCACTCAGCTCCTTCCTGTTTTTAGTAACATAATCTAACCTTCTAACCCCCTCCTCACGACTCCCGATGTTAAATCCCCAATAAGCAGCCTTTGTGAGCTGCTCTTTCACAGCCTTTCAGGCCTTGATTACGGAACTGGCAGGTATTTCATAGCGGGAAGAGAACTTTCATCACTGTTCTTAATGCGGATGAGGAAAGGAGCAAGAATAAGTCTTGAGCTTAGACAGAACCGAAAATGACTCGCACTATTCATGTCATCTAATCAGTTCTGTAGTAATCCATTACAAGCAGTATGTGACAGGAACGGATGAGTGTGCCGAAGCTCTGACTGTGTGCGTGTGTGTGTGTGGGTGTATTGGTTCTCTGTCTGACTACAAACTCTCCTTCTTTTTAACAGATTCCTGTCAGGAATCCTGACCCCAGACTGGCTCCCCGCTATGAAGACGTGGAACGCCAGTATGCCTCTCTGCCCAGGTATGCCCATCATCCACCCATCTAATAAGAGAGGACATTGATGGAAAGATCAGAAATGAGAGATGAGTCTGGGATTAAGAACAAGAGAAGGTGGAAGATAAAGAACATGTAGAGTTACTGCAACGACTGAGCCCAGAAAAGAGAGAAGTGTTGGAGAGCAATAAATTAGACGCATAGAGAAAGTAAACAGACCCTAGTCTTAGTCAGAGACATGGAGAAAGTACGAGAGCTAAAGGGAAGTGCGGAAGAGAGAATATGTAAAAAGCGAGGTTCAAGAAGTGAACAGGAGAGAAGAAAGTGACGAGCCGTCTGCCTTTTTCTCTCTCACACAGTGCTGAGTAATCCTCTTTAAAGCTTATAATTAAATCTGGAGTGTCTGCCTTCCGAGGCCCTCTCCGCCTGGGAATTCACCTGATCCTCTCCAGGGAGACAGGCCGGCACTGCAACCTGATATCACGCTGCATCTCTGGGCCTGAATCGGGTTACGGTGTCGCAGTTTGTTTTACTGTTCCCTATCTCTCACTTCATCTACACTGATGGGTGTGAAGTCGAGTTCAAATGATTAGCATCAACCAGCAAAAAAAAAGTAAAATAATAATAATAAAGCTAAACAGGATAAATATGCTGGGAATGACTCATGGAACTTTATGAAAGTGTCATCTTAGCTTGTATGATCTAGTGCTAAAATAATACATGACTGCATAAATTATAATGCGGGGATAAATTAAAGCTGCAGCGCTTCTATCATTTCTGAATTATTTTTTTTTTTTTTTTTTGCATAATATGCCCCAGGGCCCACTTTTAAAACCATTTTCTCCCTTAAAGTTTCCTTGTTGCTTCAATTCCATTGTAATGATATGTGTTTTTGCTGACTTAATTGCGACGAGCCTCAGCTTTTCAGTTACCCCAGCCCCGCTTGTTTTTCTAACCCTGACTGTTGTGAGCTCACCTCTAACCGGAGCTGAGGTCACTGGTCTTCACAGGTGGAAGAAGGTTGTTAGCCTGTTAGACCGAATGTGCACTTCTCCATATGTGCCCAATTATAACCATTACCCCTATAATACACATGCTCATTATCCAGGCTCCTCGGCCAATAGAACAAGCTGCACCCCCCACCCCCTCCCCATCTGAAGCTTATTGGATTAGCCGGCCAAGTCAAATTTGCGTTTGATTCTGCCGGGGCTTTCATTGGATAGTTGAGGTGATAATTGGGTGATTAATGTGCAGATGGTTGCTTCTCTGGCTGAACTCGGGGTGATGAGGCACAGTGACGCAATTGCTCCCAGTTCTATAGCTTGTAAACCAGTCACCACATTCACCTACGCTTTTTCACGCATGCTCACTCTCACACTCATTCGCATGCTTCTCGCTTTATCTCGAGTCATTACTGCAACCAAGCAGATTTTCCAGGTTTCTTCAGCCCATCGAAAAAGGGTTTGTGCATGTGCGTCTAGATGTCTTGGTGGGAAGTTCGGATAGGGCATTTAAGGGAATAGTTTTGTTGTTGGCCTTAAATTCATGCATTAATAATTCGATGCGTCTCCACTTGTCTTACCCTGTGTGGTCCCATGTCGAGGACCTGCTGGCCCGCCTGCACAGTTTAAACGAGTTGGAAATCTGCTGCTCTGAGATCTTAACAGAGCTTAAGAGACTTGAAGGAGCATTTTTAGACATTTGGTCCTACAGCGTTCACATGTCAGTCAGATGTACAGGAGAGCCGTCAGATTCAGAACTGAAAATGCCAGAAAAAGAACTTGTGACAAAAAAAGGAGGGAAAAAAAAGGTTACATTTGATGAGAGCTCTGAAAATAATGCCATATTTCCATTGTTCTGCCTGTTCGATGTTGCCTTGGCAACCAAGCATCCACCATCTGTGCTAAGCTGGACCTCCTCACCCCTTTTTTCTACTGTCGCTCTCTTTTTCTGTCTTCCAGTGGCTGTAATTTTTTGTTTGGATTTATTTCCACTTTTCAGACACCATGAATGATCTTGATTGAACCACAGTCCTGGTTTATTCCAGTCATGGGCTTGTTGAAGGGCAGGTTATAGGACATGATCATGTAACACATCATCCTTGTATTATGCAACATTTTAATAATTTGGCTCATGATTTCTATGTGAATTATGAAAATACCTTACTCATGTCCTGCCTTTACTTTTTTGGGTTTCGTCCTAAACTCTAAGGAAACCCAAAAAAGGGTAAAAGGCAGCACATTGAGTACAGTAGTGAGGAATAAATTAGTGACTCAGAGATGCAATACTCCTCTGTATAATATATAAATTATAACATAATCGGTTGTGCAATATCTAATAATAGTGTTATTATACCTTGTCACCCAATTACTCTCAGAAATATATTTTATGGAAACATTATTCCTTATTAATTCCACTGTTAGATACACTACAAGTAAAAAGTTTGACCACACTTTCTTATTCCATGGTTTTTCCTGATCCAAAATATGCAGTAATCTCCTTTGAACAGTTGAGATGTACAGTATCTGCTACTTATGCTCTGTAAAGCCTTCATAACAGCTCTAACCTGAGATGCTGTAAATTGGTGATTGATTGAGGCTTTAAATGAACTTCTCTGCAGCAGAGATAGGGTTTGATCTTGCTTTGCTGTGATGGTCCTCATGAGAGCCAGTTTCATCGTGGTGCTTGATGGGTTTTGCGAATACACTCGACGATACTGTTCTTGCAAGAACTATTCCAGATTTTCGCATCTTAAAATAACAACTGACTGACTTTATTGTTACTTAATTACCTAATTCCATGTGTGTTACTTCATAATTTTGTGATCTGCAGTATTGATCTAGAATGTAGAAAATAAATCACTAAACAAAAACCACTGAATTAGAAGGTGTCCAGACTTTGGACCGGTACTGTAGATTTTTGCAAGTCTTCTGTTTGCTGCAGCTTCTTTTTTTTGCTGTGTTTCTTCGCATCCATACATTAAATGCTTCAGCTCAGGCTCATTTTTCCTCCAGCAAGTGCACTTAGTTCCACCTTTCCTGCAGGTAGGCTCTGGAAAATAAAGGTGCTCTTTATATCCAGTCATCTGTGAAATCCAGCTTCCCTGCTCCAGCCAACTTCTCCTCAATTGCATCAATAAGCGCACCGGCGTGAGTTTATTAGAGCAAAGCTCATTTAGTACAGCTCGGCCTACCAGGCATCAAACAGCATCCCATTAGCTCACCAGGCAGGTACCAGACGGAGAATGTTAGGTTAATGGTGTAATCAGGCACTGGTTAATTTATCGATGGTTTCATTGGCTGCCGTAGTAGAGAACAGTCGGTTGTGATTTCAGACGCTGAATGAGTTAGCAGCTAGGCATTTCTTACAGCGTTCCAGAGCCGCGCTTACAAAGCCATCGGCCTTATTCGCCGGATGCCGACCTTCAGCATTCTTCTTCTGCTTCTCGGAAGGAATTCTCCCTGCGTGGGCAGGATTTCAGATCAAAAACCCGCATTGCTATTTCTGCCTGTGCAGCAGCGCAGACACCGAGACCACTTAACCACCTAATTCATCCTTTTAACCATGCTCTACCTGCCACCACACACACAGACACACACACACACAGTATTTTTCGCTCTACATACTACTACGGTATTTGATACCTGTCGTATATTTTTTTACATTGTAGTTAAAAACAGACATTAATACTCCTTCAAATTTACACCCTCTAGCCAACAGGAAAACATTTCTAATAACTGGATGTTTAATATATTGGAGCTGACAGCTAAAGCTTATAATGGTAGCGTGAATGTTTTTCTGCTTTCTGCTTCCCAAATAAAATCCTAGAATTCTAAATAATCCTGCCGGGATCTGGCCTCTTCGAGACTCTCTGTCGGACCCCTGCTGGAGTCTCATGACTTAGATGGGTCAGCTGCGGGCGTGTAAGGTGCGCGACTCCCGGGGGCAGCTGTGCAAACATTACCCTGCCTCACAGGGTCCGGGGCGACACTTCAGCAGCCAGGCTCCCCGTAGGGGGTTTAACGCACAACGGCTTTTCCAGGTCTGTAACCAGAATTACAGAACCAATTGAAGAACCCTTCAGGAGAGAAGACATTAAAGCACAGGGCTTTCAAAGAATCAAAGAGTTCTACAGTGATGGAAAGAAAGTAGCTTTACGTCGATATTAGAAGAGCAACGTCTGAGAAGGACGCTGGGAGTGTGTGTGTGTACTGCTCTCTCAGCAGTGCGGGATGATAAAGCCATTTATCTTTCATTACACGTCACTCGAGCTTTATTGCTCTTTTGTTTTGGTCTCTCTGTCGTTAGTGCCTTATCAAGTTGGATAATGAAATTTCGTTCTAAAAGTAAAACTTTGTTACCTGGAGTTTTATGAGTACTTAACTGAGTTAGAAAACCCACATGAGCGCTCTCTGTGGGATTGAACTTTGATATGATGAGTTTGTGAATGAGGCGATCGCCCTATTTATTATAACTGAATTGGCTTCATGACTGTCATCACTGTTTTAAAGTGATGATAACTGGCATTTTTCTTTGTATTTGCTTCACGATATTTGGTCATTTCATGGTGTGTTTTTACCTCGTGGTGTCGCTTATTTTACAAATCTTAATGGAAAATTACATTTGGCCACCTCTAGCCATGCTTCAGCAAAATCAGCATATGGCTGGTGTAGAGAATCTTCATGTGGTCATGGTCTAAGGATGTCGCTAAATATTTGTACAGCAATAAATAAATAAATCAAATAAATAAATCAAGTTTCCCCACTGTGCATTAGGATTTCTTGTCCATTAACTGAGCTGTTTAGAAAGCTAACACACCTGGCTGGAATTCTTTACTGCTTTTTTTTATTCCACGGGTGTTATTTTAGAAAGTTCCACCAGTAGAAGGGGGTTTCCATACCAGCCAGGGCTCCACAGCGGATTACAGGCATGGTGCAGCCCGTGTGTGTGTGTGTGTGGACGTGTATGTGCATGCACGTTGCTGTGTCTGCTGGTGGTTTAGGATTTTCTCAGCCATGACTCGATATCTGAGTTTTTCAGACAGCTGTTTCCCACTGACACTGCAGCAATCCCTCTGCGACTGAGTACCAGCAAATTGGTGACTCTTTGGAATTTCCTCCTAATTTCAGAGGCAGGTGTGAGAAATCCCAAAACAAGAAAAGGATTTTAGCTCCGTCACTGACACCGAATTCCTCCCGGATGTCTGCCATAACACACCAGCACCAGTGATGTATTGGAATAAACGAGCGACTGACAGATGTAATGTTCCTCCTGCATGATATTTAAACATTGTGGAACTTATTACGTGTAATAAGAGTGTTATTACTCAATCCTCTGTTGCAGATGGCTGTATTAAATCTTCAATTTCCAGTCCTTTTCAATATCGGCGCTCGAAGTCAGATGGGATATGACTATGGGCAATTAACTGGACAAATTTAGTTAATACCAGGGATTTAAAAAAAAACGGAGCAGATTTGGTTTTGAGTGCCTTCGTATGCTTTCCACTTTAACAGGCCAGAAGTGTGATTTTTAAATGCTTAAGCTCTTTTAGATTAGTGTCAGAGAGAAGGCCAGGCATGTCTGGGAATTCATTCAGAGCGTAATAAAGGTTGATTGTAACTCTGCCTGTTTTTTTTCCTTTGCCACAAGTGTTGCTGTAAGTGGTTAGGACCAGGTGCAGAGAGCCACTACATGTGCCAAAAAGTTATAATGTTTAGCAATAAAGATATATCTGTCCCCTACACTCCACTCCTCTGGATACACGCTTATCAGAGTCTGAGGAAGTTGACATGGCCAGGTCAAGTCCAGTATGAAGAGGTTATGAAGAGGTTATGAAGTAGGAGACTGTGTGTGTGTGTGTGTGTGTGTGTGTGTGTGTGTGTGTGTGTGTGTGTGTGTGTGTGTGTGTGTGTGTGTG
>JAQQZT010000036.1:21999054-22009195 GCA_030068275.1 Clarias platycephalus | reverse complement strand
CAAAGAAATCCTGGATTTTCCAGGTAGCGCGGCGCTGTGCGTACATGATTACTATGACACACTTTAACAAGACAAGACAGTGGTCTGAGATGGTTTCAGACTGTGGAATTATGATTATATTTCTTATACTTAATCCGAATGATATTATTAAATCTAAAGTGTGACCTGCTTTATGAGTGGGTCCTACTACACACCGACTTACTCCTACTGAGTCCACTATGGACATAAATGCTGTTCTCAGAGGGTCTTCTGCATTCTCAAAATTAATATTAAAGTCTCCGGCAATTAACGCTTTGTCTACAGAGACGACTAGGTTTGAGAGGAAATCTGCAAATTCACAGAGAGATTCAGAATACGGCCCTGGAGGTCTGTAAATGATGATTAGCGGGATCGACTGAGCTGACTTCATATTTGTAGCTACACTTGATATGTTACTATGGAGAATTTCAAATGAATGAAATTTGAGTCGGTGTTTTTCGACGATAGACAGATTATCATTGTGAATAACTGCGACGCCTCCTCCTCTACCAGTTAGCCGAGGCTGGTGTATGTAGCTGTATCCAGGAGGACTAGCTTCATTTAGAGCTCCATACTCGTCCTGTTTAATCCAGGTTTCCGTTAAACAGAGTATATCAAACTCCTGGTCTGTGATAGTTTCATTAACAATAACTGCTTTAGATTATAGAGATCTAATATTTGTCTCTATATTAATTAAATTGCTAAAACAGACTTTGAGTCTTTCTATATTCTTGCTTAGCTCAGGGAACAGACACAGTCTCAATAGAGTGACCCTGAGATTTTCACACCAACTTGAAGGTTTTCGTCGCAGCTCAGACGCTCAAATGATGCAGGATGAAGTGAGCGACCAGAAGACGAGGAAGAGGAGGGCAGAGAAGGCAGAGGCGCTTCGTTAACAGCTGCTGTGCCACGGAGGTGTGAGTCGCTGCCACTCGTCACTCCATCACACACTCCACATTAATCCCCTGTGTTGTGGAGTTTTGCTGCTTGTTAACAGGGTGTAAATTCAAATCCCCTTCAGCTGGAAAGCGTTGAATTATTGCTCTCCCGTCCTCGAAGACCTCGTCTGCTTTTTTGGATGGAACAGATAGGCACGGAAACGTGCCAGCGATGCCAGCTTAGAGTCTTACAACTCGCAGTAGCTATGGAAACCTCACGGCCACTAGAGTCGGCTCAGCCTCTTTGGTCATCTTGGGTGGTGTGAAGCCTGGGAATAATGGACGCTGGCAGATTCTCATCGAGGAGAGAGAGAGAGAGAGATTGGTGAGATCGTGATGGAGCGGTGTGTGAGAGAGAGCTCTGGATAAGACAGTGGACTTTTGAATACTTGTCATGTTTGCTAGAGGATTTTGAGCAGATTACGGCGGTAGTTCTCACCTGTTAAGCAACACCCACACCTGAGCTCCGGACATTGACAGTAAAGCTGGTTACTGGTGGTGTTCAAGCTTTGCCCTGCTCAAGCTTGTAGGATTTAAGACAGAATTTGTCCAGCATGGTCACTTCATTTATTATAAATCTGTTTGTTAGTCGTCATTTTCCTCCTACTTCTGCCACATTCTCAGTGTGCGCTGGTGATTTAGTCCACAAATGACCACGTCTCGCAAGCTCACTAGCAGTGCATCCTTCGTTTCGTTAATAACTTTGACCTTTAACACAAATGGCCACCGGTTCAGTTCCATTCTGTTCATTTTGCTTTGTATTCGTGTAGCCCTGCAAACAATAGGCATTGTCACAAAGCAGATTTACGGAAATCCAGACGTAGATTTCGATCCCTAATGAGCGTTGGCAAGAAAGTCCTTCTGTGACATGAGGGGGGGAATAACAGACTCATACAGGAGCTCATTGTCTTCTGGGTGAGAACAGACAGTGGAATTCTAACTCAGTGCCATATAGGTTTATATACCATAGATTTTCTTCCAGTTTGAAGTTTCTTGTTAATGCATCGTTTCAGCAGAAACATCCAAAGATTTCAGTGTTCCCCATGATGTGTTCTGGTGATGTTAAATTCCTTTTCCTTCAAATGATTTCCTGGGACTTGTGCTAGGTCTTACTAGGTCTCTGTCAGACCTGTCTACCCTGGATTGATCTCTGGTTTGTATTAACATTTAACCCCTCCCAGATTGTGTAAAACAGGCTTAGCCTGGGAATGTAGTCTGGACAACTGCCATAAAACTTTAACGTTTTGTACCCTTCGCTTTTGTAAAACATAATCCTGTAAGTCTTCTTCAAGGGTTGTTTAAATGTTCTCCCAGATGGACAATGGAAACTCCCTAAATTGAGATTACATTCTTTCCCCTGAGTGTGCAGGTCTATTGTTTTAAGACTGATTGCTCCAACCTGAGAATGTTTAACGTGGCCCGAATGGTTTATGATGTTCTGAAGAATTATGTTCTGCAGTAGAAGCGAAGTCGTTCCTGCCCGAGTGAACTCGAGAGCCGTACGAGGTCTCGCACTGGTTTGCACGCACGCGTGAGATAGTGTTCGTGGTGCAGTATGCCTGTGACATCGCTCTCAGTGAAATTGAAACATACAGTTCATTATTATGGTTCTGAAATCCATTTAGTTTCACTGCTGAGCAAAAATAGAGCGCTGAGAAAAAACCGTTTGAGGAACTATCCGTACATGAGAGGCATTTGGTTTTCTACCATAATGGATGTTCAAGAGGATTATTCCATTTGGCTGAGTGTGTTTGAGGATTCATTTGTCCTCTTAAACAATTTCAAAGGGAACGAACACCCCGCTAATGTAGCAAGAGGTGGGATGAAGGTTTTAAACAAACGGACAGCTGCAGTCAAACATTACGAAGCTTTAACTCTCAGCATCCGCGCGTTTGGACTATGTCCGTCTTCTTGTTGACTCTCCGCTGGGACAGAGCGTCTGGCAGAGAGATAAGCGGAGAGGACACACCAGCTTTTTGTTCCAGAGAACGTAAACAACATGACATCTAGTTTGACAACGGTGTACTTGTCTCTATCACTCTCTGTCGCTTTATTATTTCATTTTTTTTAATTTTTAAAAAAAAATCTTCTCACTTCGAGGCGTGCTCAATCTCAGATCCACACTCTCTCTCAGGTTCATCATCTCCCCTGCTGTTTGCATATATGTCTCAGTTAGCAGGTCTGAGTGGGCTGTCATGGTACACAGCTTAGCCCTGTTCCCCAGAGAGTCACCATATGGCATTGTTGTAACTGTGGGGTGTGTTAGAACCAGCAGTGTGTGCTCGTACACACGTAGTGTGTGTTTGCGCGAGACAAGGTACTCGCTCGGGGCATGTCTGCGGGTTCACCGGACTCGTCTACGAGCTCCAGAGTGCCGAAATCGAGTGCTAGTAAAGGAGGTATCATTGATTGCCTCTACTCAGAGACCTTCCTCGTTCTGTCTCGGTGAAAGCAGGAGCGCTGTAGAAGGCTGTGGCCAGACATCAGTTAAATAGGACACGACCCACCAGTCTGTAGCTGCTGAAACTTCACTTCATCAGCACAGGCTCATTAGCAGCGCTTGGCTGTGGTTTGGTGGCTGCTGTTCCTGCAGATGGCCCATGTCATGTGTTTTCTTGGGCCTGCCGGTAGTGCTCCCAGAGCTCAGCTTCAAGTGTCACCGGTGCACCGTGATCCGTTCCAGCCGAGCCGTGAATAATGTGCCTCACCTGGACGTTGACTCGGTTTCAGCCTCGCAGCTTTTACAGGAAACTTTAACTACACTCTGACCTCCACTACCACCACCCCCTCTTTTTCTCTTCCTCTCACTTCGTCTACTTAATAATTTGACATTCTCTGTACTGCTGCTCCTGCATATATGGTTACTTGGACAGCTATTACAGAAGCCCCTGAAACATTCCAGATTGAGAATTTTAAATAAACATTGGGGTGGAGTGAGGAGGTGCTGGAGCCCTTCTCTGGGTGAAGATGGATGGGTTTCACACAACAAAACACACTCTGAGACTTCCTGTGCTCGCTGCAATCAGACCCTCGCTAGAACTGAAGAACGTCACCCTCATTAAAAACGCAATAAAGCGTAATTGAGGCCTAAGCCGAAAATAAACGTCAGGGTCATATTTATTATCTTACTCCAACCTCAGACATTTCTCTCTTCTCTTCTGTTTTCACACACAGATTTTTTCCTCCTCTGGATTTTCTTCTCAATTTGAAGGGTGGCATTTACCTTCACCAAAGAACCAGTTCATAATTAATTTAGTTGCCTTTCGGAAAATCGTACTTTACATCCCTCCTGTTTGTGGAAGCTGAATATTTGACTTTGTTATATAATTTATAGATTTGTTTATGCGGTATTCAATACATCATTCGACTTAAGAATGGGACTTATACTAATTTCTCCAGTGCAGATCTTTGTCTAATCTAAATATCAGTAAGAGTTCAAATAAATGTTTTTTTTTTTTTTTCCATTTTAGCTCCAAGTGCAGCAGTTAGTGACATTAAACATTAATTAAAAAGCCAGGGTTTTTGAACATGATGTGGATTATATGCTAGTAACACTCTCACTCTGATTTGATCCCTAAGACCTTTTTAATACAGACAATAAGCTTAATCTGGTGTAAAGATTAATTATACACCACTAATAAGTTGTAAATCCAGGGATTTAATGGGGAAAGGCAAGTGATTGTAAGAAGTTAGTGTTACATACAAGCCATAACATAATTAAATTTTAATAACAATTGAATTGCAATTCATTTTTAAACATCAAAGTTTTTTTTTTTTTTTTTTTTACCATTAACTATGTTTAGTTTAATACAGTTTGCTTTGAATAGTGGTTGTGTGTGCGTGTGTGTAAATAGACAGATAGAGATACATACATACATACATACATACATACATACATACATACATACATACATACATACATACATACATACATTTTTATAAAACCATCTTTGCTATATAGACAATGGTGAATACACTAATTAGCCATAACATTACCATCATATACTAACACTAACATTGATTATCCTTTTAATAAAGATAAACTGGTGACAGGATCATAGGCATCCAAGACTCCCTCATGCCCGTGTGGAACCAGCCTGTATAATTCATCCACACCAAAAAAAACAAAAAAAGTTGATGCTGCTGATGATAGAAAGGCACCAGAGCACCACAGCCTGCCACATATGGGGCCCAGCAAGCACAAAGAGCTCAAAGCTGATGACCTGACCTCGAAACTCCAATCCAATCGAGCACCCATGGGATGCACTGATCCACTGAGGCCCTAAGCCGCAACCCACAGCACCCAAAAGATCTGCCGCTAATGTTGTGGCACCAGACACCACAGCACACCCCGGAAGTGATTTGGAGTCATGCCCCAGAGCTGCCCCAGGGGTACTGGGGAAACCTACACACTATTATTGTGAAGTTACAGTATGTATGGCTGGTTGTTGTACATCAGGAACAATAATACAATCCTCTAGACATGTGTTTATACTGTAACGGTTCAGATAGCGTTCCTACTTACATTCCTGCTCTTCCTGAAACTGAACATGACGCTATCTGCCCTCGTACTCAGCATGTAAATGTCTTATCTCTGGATCTTTGTGTTTTTGTCTTCTCACTTGTGTCTTATCTTTTGGTCCAGTTGCAGTCTTACACACTCTGCGTGTGACTCACCAGACGGAGGTTAGAGGAGACATGCGTGAGTTAACTTGTAAGGTAAAGTTGGGTTTCCTAATGAAGCCTTACTTTGCTGTTCTGTAGGGGAAACGGAAAATCTAGGCAGCGAACTCCACATGAGGTAAGATATGAGGAAAAGACAGCCGTGTCAAAAATGAAGCTCCGTAACCTGCCGTGGCTGCCAAAGTGTATGAACAGAAGTACTGGCTGGAGATGTGCTGATCATTTATTTCATTTCTCTTAGAATAGTTTCAGCACCTTTTCTATTACTATTATAACATACATGTAGAAAAAACACATTATGCCATACTGTGGTCCACTACTAGCGTTACTTTGTGGTCCTCGTACAGGTGATGAGTGCTAGAGGCAGTAAAAACCACTGGCCCAGGACCAGTTTGGACCTGCACTTGGCCTAGCTGGCCCATTAGCAATGCTGTGCGAGCTGCTTTATTGAGCAGCCAGAAATAACAGACTGTGCCAACAATCCATGCAAAGCAAGCTGGGATAGGTCAGAGGTCAATGCGGTGGCGCTAAACCGCAGCTGTGCTGACACTAGGGGAAGTGTGGTAAGTCAATCACCCCTTACACCACCTCTCTCCCTTTACTCCCATCATACTCACCATTGGAAGAAAAAAAAAGGAGCGGGGGGGGGGGACCCCAAGCCTCGATGAAAATCCCTGGACTTCAAGTTATACATTTAATATGTACCATGGAGCAGAGCCATGTAACTGCCATATAAAAGGCGACCATGAGAATGTGCAGTAAATAAGTTCATCCAGAGCCAGAAACAGTCAGCAACGTTAATGCAAAGTGCCACCATGGGATGCCCTGTATAATAAGTATTTGCTTTCGCGAAAGCTACCAAAGGACTCATGACCTCTGACCTACCATTTGTGGGAGACAGATTACTAAATTGACATGCCTGGCGCTAAACCTTGTTAGTTTTTCAATGCAACACAAATGAGCCTTTCCATTATCTAATAACTCTAAAGCTCCCTCTCAGCTGTCGCCCGCTTCATCCAAACATCTGCATGCAACCGCACACCAATCTGCATAAGCTAATTACAGCTAATCTAATCCAGGAGGGGAGAGGTGGCTGAAAAGACCTTTACAAATATCAGCTGTATCCACTGTTTCAGTAATGAAGGGGAAAAAAAGGCTAGCACACACACACACACACACACACACACACAGGTTGAGTTGAGCAGAGGTGGCTCGTGTTGATTGTGTGTGTGTGTGTGCGCGCACGTTTAGTGTTAATCGCTAAAGGACAGTCGACATTTGCCGTAGCTCGCGCTCTGGTCGGCCAGAGGTCACCATGGCAATGGCCAATGAATACTCATCAGCGTACTGAAACTCTGCTCCGGTTTGATGTTCATTTTAATAAGCATCCTAGTTCAAGAGAGAGAGAGAGAGAGAGAGAGAGAGAGAGTCAGGGAGATGGGTTGCTGAACTACTGAACTCCTGACATTTCCGATGGTCTGATCTAAGAACAGCACTTTTAACACATTGTTCTAATTGTTTTTCCTGCTCTTCTACACAAGAGCAAATCCTGGATGATGTATAATAGCTATCTAAAGTTTGCAAGGAATAGGGGTTTACACACAAGTACTGTACTGAGTTCCAACCACAGGTTCTGTAGGAAATGCTGCTTTTCTCTCACTAAATCATGCCTGCGGCTTTCTGCGTATAAACTACCTGTACCAGTGCAGTGTAATCATACAGATTGCACCAAGTAGCCCTTAAAACCCAGAGCACCGTCTTTTTCTTTTGCTGTTTTTTCTTTTCCTTTCTTTTTTTTTTTTTTTTTTTTAAATAAACACATATAAGGATCAGGATTGTGCAGTATAGAATGACATGCCTTTTTTTCAGCACAATCTAGGCAATATGATGAACTGAATTTTATTTAACTTTAAACACTATGCAAACATGACTAAGCAAAAAATGAAGAAAAAAAAAAAGTTACACTTGCAAATAAGTAGCATAGATGCACATTATCATGTGTTTTTCTGTCATTCAGCTGTTTCTATGATCAAAAAAACTATATATATTTATATATATATATATATATATAGTTTTAATTTCGAGAGTTCTACATTTTGTGATGTCATTTCCATATTCCGGTAGTGGTAAAATTTACCCTTCATAAAAGTAACGATAACTTTTGTTCGACCTGGCGTACAGTGTCTGAAAGTCCAAATGTACAGTTAGATGCCTGAAAGCCTTCCCCATTAACACACACCAGCATGGCTTCCATATGAGCACCTGTATTGTTTTCCAGATCATCATTGACCGGTGCTGTGTTGCCGCTGCAGATCTGTGCTGCTTGGGTTTTATTTTAATGTTCTATTGTGTTGCATGTATTTATTGTCTTTTTTTTTTTTTTTTTGGAGATTGTATTAGGAATAATGCATAACTTAACATAATAAACTGCAGTTCTATCTAATTTGGACGCTTAATATCCAAATTACAAACTCCTGCATACCGTAAATGGTTTAAAGTAATTGATATTCGGTTATGCTGTGTGCTCTGCCAGCACCGTGTTAGCCACATGGTGTAAGTGCAGGAAATTCCACTTCCCAGGGGCACCCCAACTCTAATGAATGTATAATAGATACTTTTCTACTTGAATTGACTGGACTGGGTTTAGTACATAGAGTGTTAAAGCCTCATCACTGAATAGACTTATGGGTAAAACCCTGTTTATCTGCACAATCTCCATGTTGTTTAGGGAGAAAATACTTGACAGTTTGAGCGATTCGAACATTTCTTAATTATGCTTTACATATTTGTGACAGTTTCACTTTTTAAACTCTAGTACTTAATGTAAGAGTCTGTCTGGGATAGAGCACTCTTAAACGCTGTCTCTGTGTTTGTAAATTATTAGATGGAGAAGGCAGATTATGGTTAAGCTTGGGTTAAGACGACGTCTTGTGAAATTGCATGCCATTACCTTGTAGAAATACCCCCTTCCCATAAACTCCCCCACTAGTGTGTGTGTACGGATAGCTGCGATAGATGGCTGACCACTCTTACAAACAAACATGATCTCTGACCTCCTGGGTAAACATGGCTGGAAATGTGCTTTTATACACACC
Organism: Clarias platycephalus; assembly: GCA_030068275.1. Classification (NCBI taxonomy): domain Eukaryota; kingdom Metazoa; phylum Chordata; class Actinopteri; order Siluriformes; family Clariidae; genus Clarias; species Clarias platycephalus. The sequence continues at coordinate 22,000,461 of JAQQZT010000036.1, read as the reverse complement.
TCTTATCTCTCTTCCCATCCAATCACTGCCTAGTCCCCATCATTATAGCCAAACACACTCTAAGCTAAAGTCCTTATGTGAGGGTGTGTTTGTGTGCATGTTCGGTAATGGTTTTCACAGAACACCGTGGTCAGTGTGAATGTAACTATTGAACCTAAAGCACATGCTCGTGATGTTCAAAGCTCCAGGCCGCACAAAGAGAGGCTCATTGCACCGATGGCCGGCCCCGAGCTCCTTCAAGTGCTCCATGAAAAACAGCTTTTAGAGCTACCTTTGGCAGCGTTCACAAATAAGGTGCAATATTTCCTTCGCCTTGCTTTGGATCAAGATAAGTGTGGAAAGAGCAAGGTGTTTGGTTCCACACACGCACAATAGTCCCATTCTGAGCAGGCGAAAGATTTGCTGTCTAAAATCCTCACTCTGAAAAATCCCCGTTATTAACCAGGTTATTATAGCTCAGCTGTGTGTACACGCTTATAGGAAGGAAATGCTCTGTGGCACACGGAACTGAGGCTCCTCACACTTATCATGTGTGTGGATTTGTATTTAAAAGTCTATTTGTGTGCATGTGTGTGCATGCGTTAGCTTTAGGTTATATCGCTGAAGTACTGTGTGAGCACTTTAATATTCTGGGGTAATTCTCTCCAAATATCCTCTGCAATTCCCTCCACTCCGCTGCATGCAAAAATCCTCTTAGCTGTGAAGACTGCTGTATCTAGTCATAACAGCGCTCTCTCTCTCTCTCTCTCTCTCTCTCTCTCTCTCTCTCTCTGCGCCACAGGACTAAAAGATTAAAAAAAAAATACATGCAGTCATCTCCTCTCTAATTTGTTTGTGTTTGCTTACTGTGTTGCAGTTCATCAGTGATGTGCTGACTTAGCTGTGCATTTTTCACTGGAATGCTTTCAAATTCATACTACTTACCTAAAGTAGGAAACACATTCACAGGACAAGCTGCTACTGTTTTGTACATGATGAAGTCCTATTAGCATGACAAATCCTCTCAACACACTATAATTGCCCTGTTAGATTAACTGCCAGTTAGACTGATGTTCCAATTGAGAAGATTCTGCTTACCATCACAAAGCTGACTGCTCGCACTTGGACTGGACACATAATGTACATACAGCTCAATTTCAATTTCAGCACCACGGACCTCTCGATTCGATATTATCATGATCCGATTCAATATATATACTGTATATTTACAGAATTGTAATACAATTATTGACTATTATGTATCATGATAATATCATGGTCTGTGGTGTTAAAATATATATATATATATACACTACCGTTCAAAAGTTTTAGAACACTTTCTAACTCCATAATCGTTCCTGATTTTTATTTCTTTCTACATTGTAAAGGAATGCTGAAGGCGTCCAAAAAATGCATTAATCTCCTTTG
>JAQQZT010000036.1:21965214-21994430 GCA_030068275.1 Clarias platycephalus | reverse complement strand
AAAAAAGACATCATCTCTGCATTCATGTATCACACTACACTAGCAGAAACACTAGGACTTGCTAAAAGAGTTTTTTTTTCCCCCACTTTCACTCAGCTGCACACATACACTTTAACACTTTTTTTTACATCACTATGTCTGTGGAAACTGCAATCACCCTCCCACCTTCCAACTTCCAAGACTAATGGAGGGACATCAAAGTGTGTATTGAACAGCCTCCCCAGGTCTTCTTTTCTCCTCACTCACTACTCCGGAGCTCATTCACTGAGCCAGCCAGCTGCACATCAAAGATCACCTAGCTACTGCGCTTGGCTATTATGCTTCCTTGTTAAAAGAGCACAAAAGCAATGAGATTTTAAATGGAATTATATTGGCGTGTACATGTGTGTGTGTCTCTGTGTGTCTGTCTGTCTCTGTGTGTCTGTGTGTGTAAAACATAGAAAAAGGCACCATATCCTTCTTCCATCAATATGTGCAGCATTTATTAATTTACTGGTAAACTGACAAGTAAAGCTTCAGTGCCGAAGATGAGCAATCCTGAGCTCTTACTCACTGCCATCCACTGCCCACATGTGCCTTGAGTGATTGGTTATCTGTGCATTATCATTGTCACAACACAGCCTCCTCTATTGAGCCCTTCATTATCAGCTTCTCATTCCACAGTGCACTGTTTTGATAACCTGTCCAGAGTGAAGCCAAAACCCACTTCCCCAGTCCACAGTCTGGACCTTGATTAATATTGTCAGGTAGATAAATTTCGTTGGCTTAGCTGAAGTCAATAATCAATAGCTATTCATTTCTGTATCTGCATTTCCGCACAGTGTCATATTAATCACAGCCTATTTAAACAGGAAATTTTCAGCTTGAGTAATTTCCCTCGGAGCCATACAGTGGAGAGGTCCAAAGATGTGTAAAAACACCGTAACAGATGTGGGAAATGTAGTTCCATCACGAGAGTGCAAAAACAGCATCATTAATCTGCGTCATTACTCCTCGTACCTATTTGATTAGAAAGAAGATTTAGTCTTAGGGAAGATTTTTAACATTAATAAATAGATAAGGGGAAAAAAAGCTTAATAGTAATTAATTTTACAGTACAGTATGCATCACTCACTCTCTCACTCACTCATTGTCTATACCGCTTAATCCTGTATTCAGGGTCGCAGAGACCCGGAGCCTATCCCATGAGGCGGGGTACACCCTGGACAAGGCAGCAATCCATCGCAGGGCACACACACATGCACACACTCATTTACACACTATGGGCAATTTGGGAACGCCAATTAACCTAACCTACATGTCTTTGGACTGTGGGAGGAAACCCACCAAGCATGATGAGACTCCATGCACACAGAGATGGGAATCGAGCCTGGCTGGGAATCAAACCCAGACCCTTGAGGTGCAAGGCAACAGTGCTAACAACTACACAAGTTGCATCAAGTAACAACTAACAAGCTAACAAGTATTCATCAAGTATATAAAAAAATATATATATAGTATATATAAAAGTATATACTATGAAAAAGTATATTAAAAATATACTTATGTCTGGTACAGATTAGATTCTAGTATACTTATGGACAAAGAATCCATACCTTGTGATTTTGTCCAGCTAACATATCTCGGTATCAAAACGAAGGTGCATTTTTGACTTGCCCCGTTTAGACGATGCTAGTAGAGAGAGGGCCACCAGAACGCTTTAACTTGGTTGACATCGCCAAGTTGGCAGGAATATCATTTCCAGGCTGTGGAACAGATTCCAAACATCTGGTTCAGCTGCTGATTGCCCTAGGCCTGGAAGGCCAAGAGTGACAACGCCATGACAAGACAGTATAAATCGATGGCGTCATTTGAGAAATTGTATATAAATGCTACCACTACTGCTGCTGGTGTTCCAGTGTTACACACGGTAAGTTGTCAGACTATTAGATGGCGTTTGGCTGCAGCAATGTGCAAGGAGGCCGTATCGGCGGCCAGTGCTGACTCCGTGTCATTGTAACAGAATCCTCAGAATTTTTCATTTTCTGGTTCTGATGGAAACAGAGATTTTTGTATAAAACCAAAGTTTGTTATATGTTTCACAGAAATTTCTACAAGCAATTTTTCTTTTGTCCAGGTTATTTGGAACTGCAAGTAACACTTACTGTGAGTGCCATATGAGTTAACTAACTGTGTAATTGTGCGACCAAAAATTTGCGGACACCTGATCATCGCACCCATATACGTAGGAGTCTTCCTCAAACTGCTGCCACAAAGTTCAAAGCACACAATTGTCTGTAATGTTTTTGTTTACTTGGCATTAAAATTTCCCTGAACTGGAAATAAGCGGCTCAAACCTGGTCCAGCATGACGGTACATCTGCGCACAACCTGAGCATCATGATGACATGGTTTATCAAGGTTGAAGTGGAAGATCTCAAGCGGCTTGCACACAGGTCTGACCTCAACTCCATATCTTTTAAACACCAGTCTGCGCCCCAGGGCTTCTCATGTGACATTAGTGCCTGACCCCACTAACACCGTTCCAGGAGAGTGAAGATTATTATAACAGAAAAGGGGGAATAAACCTGGTATTAGATGTTCAACTAGAACATGTGTGTGTGATAGTCAGATGGCAACAAACTTCTGGCCTTATAGTATCCAGTATATCTGACTGAAAGGAGTAGGCAAGTACAAACAAGGGGGTAATGATGCTTAAAAGATGATTCTTTTTTTGTTGGCAATCTAATGAGTCAGGTGCTGTTGTATACCTTATATTTTTTTATAGTTTACAGTTCAATAACGTTTACACATTGAAACTTTTACATGTAAAGCCCAAGCATTTCCCATTTTAGAAGTCATTGCAGTTATTACTATGTTACTGTCATACTGGTAATGTTTAATGGTACTGTGTATTTAAATATCAGATATGCAATGTATGTAATGTATGTAACTGAAAATACTTTTATTTACAATTATTTTGACAGTGGGACTAAAACTTTCATTTGGGATTTTTCTTTTTCATGTGAAATAAACAAAAGAGGTGTGCAGTATTTATAATATAGCAAAAATATACAGAATATATTTTAGATTTAATATTCCAGATTCTGCACTCTTTAAAACTCTATTGAAATTTAAGCAAATGTGATATTTCACTGCTTTGTACCAAAGGTCAGATTTTCCTCATGCGTAATCTCTTCTATTATGTCCAGACAGCACTGATGGATTAGATTTCAAATGCATCATAAGTTTTTGCTTGTGGAGTTTTAAACTTGTGGAATCCATGCTATCACTAAGGGGTAATACGTAATAAATACTAAAATCACGCTTAGAAATCGTGTGCTAATGTAAATGAGATCAGAAATGTTAAAGCTTTATATGGAACATGTCAGACAATTGGAGAGAACTGTCCTAAATAATGTGCATTTTATATTCCGGTATTCCTCTTCTGGATCGAATACAAACAAAAAAAATCTCTAAGAGAAAAAGCACAACACAATAAAACTACACTGAAATTCAAATACTGATTTAGAAGTCACACAATTCATGAACAAAAATCCAATTTATAATGTCACTGGTGTAAGGTTAGCTCAGTTGAGACAGACTCATGTGGAGTCACACTTTCCTTTCATTCCTCATCACCCTTGTCTTTTTTTTTTTTGTTTTGTTTTTTTTTGTCTGTTTCCGCTTCACTTCCTCTGACTCCTGCCAGCTCCTCCGTGCTGTGCGTGTCCGTTGGGGACATTAGGGCCACAGTGGCCTTATGCTGGCTGTAGGGGTGAGATCTAAGGTGAAGGGGGTGGGGGGGGGGGGGGGGGTTGTTTGGGAAAGCAGCAGATGTTACCCCTCATCCCTAGGATTCAGCCCATTGCTGCAACGCTTTTCAATCAATTAAACAGAGTTAATCAGTCACCCACATCAGATGGCTAGTGAGCTATCTCACCGCGACTCCAGCACCAAATCGAATCTGAGAGGCACACACTCATGTCTCATTTCCCATTCTCATCTCCTGTTTGCTCTTTTTCTCTCACACACACACACACACTTGCACTGTATGCATGAATCAGTGTTTGAGATGCATAAATGAATGTGAAAAACTAGCACTGTTAACAAAGGATGGTAAAATCACACAAGCCTCAGTTCACACTAGTGCAGTGGTTGGTTTCGTGGTAAAAGCGGTCGAACAATGGACAGAAAGTGCACTAGGTTTATTTTCGTCGACTCGGAATAATAATTATTTCCTCAATAGTGCATATTGTGTATTTTACATATTATATTATTATTTTTGTTTTTTTATATTATTATAATTTTTTACTTTTTTACTTTCATATGTACAATACTGCGTAAAAGTATTGAGACATCTCTCATTTCTTCATATTTTGCTGCCAAAGATCTAGACTTGTAGTCTTGAGACATAGTTCTTCTCTTCACGCTTCCCGAAGGACTTGCTCTTAATTTTGAAAAGTATTTACATCTCATTGTCAGTTTAGTCCTTGTTCCTGATGAGTTTTAAGGGAATGTTTGTTTGTTAAGCCACACAGTGACCTATGATGCATGAATGCATGGTAACTTAAAGCATGAACCAGTGAGAAGCCGGTGTAGATGATCTACATCACTGCTAGGGCTGAATGCTGAGTGGTTGATGAGAGGGGAAACGAGATTGCTGCTGAAGTTGTTAAATAAATAAACCGTTTTTTAAAATTGTATCCTTAGACACTTAGACACTTTAGACACTGCAGCATGTCACAGTTAAACATCTGTTCCCATTTCTTTACTTTAATCTACATCATTTTATTTAATTAAATATATAGAAAAAAGCATTAGAAAATTCTTTGATATAAAGAAACATGTTGCAATACTTTTGCACATATATCGCTCTATATTTCACCTTGGAAAATGAATGTAGTTTTCTAACTTTAGCTTTATATTTTCTTATTTTTGTGCCGTTAATGAGGTTAGAAGCAATATTACATTTACATTCCCAGAACAGTGATACACAATAAATATAGCACACATTTATTATTTTAATTTTCTGAGTTAGTTTAATCTTGCTTTAATTGCTCAGTACCCAGAGCTTGCCTGTGATTATAGGCGAGTTATCATTTTAAACCGCAGTGTTGTTGCTCAATTCTATTTAGTTTGAAGGTGTTGGGAACATTTCAAGAACATCAAGGCTCAGCTTGTGCCGGCTGAAAGGTTCATATTACTGCACTCTGTCTAACACTTGGTTGTTTCTGTAGTAACAACTTACCCAGGGATTTACAGTGGTGGCCAAAAGTATTAGGACAACATATGCCATGTATTATAGTTCTCCCTCTGTGCACAAAACAGGTGATGTGACTAATTAGTTCGAGTCTATCTGGCTGAAGAGTTGGACTAAGAAAGATGAGAATCAGCTGGATGGAACAAATATGTGGCAGATCTTTTACTTTCTGAAGCCGGGGTGTTCAGCTTTGCACAAAATGGCTGAAATTAGGGACTCCTCAAATGAACTGCGAACTCCGATGACAAATTTGTGTACATTATCTTCAGCAAGCAAGAGGGAATGTACTGAGCAAGTCACACCAGAGTGTTGCAGGAGTCTTTTTCACTCTATTCCCAGCCAGATCCAGCAGGCTTTAAAAAAGAAAAGACTTTATGCTAAACATTGATTATTTTATAGCAATTTCCTTGCATAAAATAACTTTGTTCTTAATATCATGATTGTCTTTATTTATAAACTAAATAATGAGAATGTCACTAAATCCTTTTGGTCACCACCTATACTGTATATGGCAATTCCTTCACATAAATACAGAGTGTCTCAAAGGTCTCCCCACATAGCGTTTTAGTTAATATTACATTACTTAGTTTATAATATAATAATAATATAGAAATGTTAATATCATGTAGAGGGAGATTTGTAAATAAACTTGCATTTTAATGTGATATTGCTGCAGATGGTGCATTTTTTTTTTATTTTTTTTTTTTTAGGTAAAAAGTGGTAACAGTAAAAGGACATCACGTTAGTGATTGTTTCTGTCTGTATCATTCCCCTTCCGTATGTTTCCCATCTTATTTAATTCCTGGCATACAGTGTAACCGTGAGCTACTGTCCTTTATTCATGCTCTAATCGATCCTGATACAATCAGTCTCCATTTGTCATTACCTGCCGCTTGGTTCTTATTCCTGTTCTCTTCATCTCTTTTCCTATTCCAGTGGTGAGAGAGCAATCACCGCCTGCTTAACCCAGACAATGGGATGAGGAGATTCGCTACACTAAAGTGTGGTTTATCATTAACGTGTCCTGTCCTTCATTGTTATGTGCTGAGGATTTGTAAAGGGCCGTTTCTGAATAGTTCGACTTTAAGATAATCCCAGGGCTCTAAACTGTGGTGGCCTTTCAAACTCCCCCCAAGTTAATTTCCTCTCCTGGAAAACCACACAGCTCTAAAATGTCACTAATCTAACTTAGATTTCTGCACATTGTTTCTTTTGGAAATATAAGAATCTTTTTTTTTTTGTTTTTGTTTTTTTGTGCAAAGACAGAGGGTACGCCAGATGAAAATAACAGTCACTAGCTGCAGGGCTTCAATACAGTATTTATTGATTTAGTTCTTGAATTAGTCACAAGCAAAACAGTTATAACTGAAACCGTACATGTGACAAAATAAACACTTTACTTCTGACATTCATTGTTTCAGTATTGACACCTCATTTCTTTCTTTATTATTATTTTTTAATTGAAAAAACTTGGAGTGTGCGGTGGAGCCGTAGGGGCTTCTAACACCCGCCGGATTTAATTTCTACAGCGCAGAAACAACAAACAGCTCTCATGCGGTCTGTCAGACACCCAGTAAATCTGTTTTTACTGCTTAAAGCCACCTCAGGGCAGACTTGGAGCGAAATGGCAGAGGGAGAGAGAGAGAAAATGCATATGCAAGCCTTATTTCTGATTTTATTAATCAAATGAATTACACAAATGGTTACTTCAGTTGATGAAATGCTATGAGAATATCTGAACTGCAATTTTGGTGATTATTATATAGATATTTTATACAGCCCGTACAGGACAGTGCATACTTTGCCAGCCCTGTGTTAGTAGGAGAATGCTGTATTCAGTAAATATCAAGTATAATGCAATCTGGTGTAGGTCTTACACAAAATAAGTAATGCACAGTCATCACTATACTCAGCTATTCCTGTAACTGCAGTTATGTACGACATAAAAATCTGCTGATATGAGCACACAGCTCTTCCTTCTGAGATGCTGTCTGGGAAGTTTGGCTTTGTTGTCGGGACCAGAGCACTGACGACGTACTGAAGAGCATCATCCTGCAAATATAGGGGGAAAAAAGCATTTTAGTGGAAACGTTTGCGAACTCTGGAGAAGGCAAGAAAGATTTTTGCAGTGGATTTTTAAAACTGGTAAATAGTTTAAAAAAAAAAAAAAAAAAAAGGAAAATTTATTTTCTCTCTTATTGATGGGCACAAATCACAAATGTGTAATTATTTTTGAGAGCTCCCCCCCATTTTTTCCTCCATTCAACATCCGTGCACGATTTTTTTGGCACACAAACTGTGCTGCGTGTTCACCTGCAGTTGTTTTAGTATTTAACTGAGCTACAGGTAACATCATCTTACCTTGACGACTAGCCTGGCTCTGTATATGCGAGCGTTTGTGCTTCATGAGCCTCGAGAGACAAAAGGAGGAACAGCCTGAAGGCACTGTACTGTAGTCATAAGACTTTACTTCCCTCTGTCTATTTGTGATGAGATTTACTATAAACAAGCTAATGGCTTTCAGACAGAGGGCTGAGCGAACACCACTCGTGTAATTAAGGCCAGGATAAATACAGAGATCTAGGTGGAGGAGCCACAGCTGAGAGTGTGTCAGGCTTTAGATAAGCACACTGTAAGAGAGACAGATTCGGGGACGGCACGAGGACAGATGAGGTTGCTCTCATTGATTGATCAGTGTCTCATCACTGCCTTGCGTCTCCGTGCTTGCTCAGATCCCAATCAGCCCAGTGGGGTTCCATAGACGGTCTTATCAGTGTTCAAGGCCCTGACCTGCGACCCCCAGGCTTATCAATGGCCACGCTAACCCTGATGACTAGAACCACCCGGGCAAAACAACTCGTCACTGAATACCATCACAGGCAGCGGTGTGTGAAATGTGTGTAATGGAAACGCCTTGGCTGAGTTTCATTAGTGGCTGTGGGGATATTCATTGCAGGTGGAGGTGTGAGTGTGTGTAAAGTGTGTATCCCAGGCATTGCTGCAGTGGTTGTAAAGGCACATAATTAAAAGCAAGATTAAGAGATATGTAGCTGTTATCTCAGTGTCCCAGAAAGTAAATGCACCTTAGGGGTTTTACTAATTTTCTTCTTCCTTTTGTTCCTGTCTGTCATCCTAATTGCCCACTGTTTATTGCTCCATATCAACAGATGAGTGCATCCAGAGACAGCAAATGAAATCACATACCTAAGAAGGAGGGAATGTGTGAGGAAACATAGGCAGACTAGTAAGAAAGCAGAAATAGCTGGAGGGGAAACACAGAAGAGCTTAAAGAACTGTATTGAGCCTGAGTGTGTGATTATTGTGGAAAAGTGCAGGTCACAGTGTATCTGCATGTGGAATATAAATCTGGAAGAAAAATGATCTACAGCTTGTTTTTGTAATACCGTATGCAGAACTACCAAATGAAAGCTTTGCTTTTTATTGTTATCCTTAAAATATTTGTTTGATTCTGATTGTTTTCTTGCCCATGCTTTCCTTGACCACTTCTTTCTCCCAGTCATCACTTGGCAGACATCTGCCCCCTTATGGATCAACAGGGAACTGCTGCCACCAAGGGATATGATGAAGACTTGGCACTAAAGCAGTTAAGCATTATAATTGCAGTATGCTTACCATACAGTATAATTCATAGTTAATCATAATGCAGATGCAGGACATATTTATTACAATCTCATGCTTCTTATTTTAGTGTCCATTAATGCAATAGAGAACTGAAATAGAGAACTGGAAACCCCAATCACCAGCTTACAATGTCAGTCGAAGATAGTCAGCACATCTACAAGTTGGTTCCATATATGCTGGCTGAATGAATGTAAGTGTACAGAGCAGATAGGCCTCGGGAGGTCTGGATAGCTCTGTAGATAATGAGGTCTGCAGTTTCCTCAGCCACTATTGTGCTGCATGAACCCCCGGACACCGCTTCATCCTACAGTGATAATCATGCCAGAAGCAGCAGCGGTGACACGTGGCTGTAAATAGCCAAATAAAAGGCTTCTCCTACAGAGTCCTGGCCCATGATGTACTGTGCTGTGATCTCAGCCTGCTGCACACAGCCTCTGTGCTCTGATGAGCAGATCAGACGAGGAATGGCAAGCCGATCAGCAATCGGGGTGCGTATGTGGCCCGTGGGTGGGTTTGAAAATTTGGTCACACGTACAGCTCTGCTCTTAATGAACATAAAAAAAAAAAAGGAAATGCACTGGCAGCATGTGTGAAAAGAAAATGAACCCAGGATACAAGTGTGTGCATGTGTGTTAGTGTAAGCAAGTGTTTTTTTTTTTTGTTTTTTTCCCAGTTAAGGGAGAAAGATATCTATCAGCACAGCCGGGCTGTAAATTAGATTGTCACTGGCGTCCATTTGCTGTTGACATAGTAATTTACTGTTCTCATAAGGTGAGGTCAGTACACCTCGCTGATGGTAGCCTAGGGGAGGTAGTGCGTGTGACCGAGTAAACAAGAATATCTTGACACGTACAGGATTCTTATAGTGGGAGTAATGCAGCATACAGAGATAGACATGCTCCAGGGACCATCAAAAGGATAATGATTGATGCCGTACTTTCTTTAAAATGCCATTGCACTGAGTGTGGCATGCTTAGTTTGCCTTGGGTGGGTACAGTCCACTTCAATTTCTGATAAAAGTAAAGAGAGAAACAGCGGACATGTTGTAAACACTGATAATGCTGGTTTGTTTATGACCTTTGCCCTATCTAAAGAATTTCTTATTTGGAGTTATATTGCAGAATTTTTCCGTCTCCGTCCTTAACATGTTTAAAATGGTAAAGCAGCTCAGTAGTAGATGTGAGGACGTTTGAAATATCTGTGTGTCGCCTACTTTTCCAAGCTTATTTGAGTATGAAGTAGTATGATACCTTCACAGTGTTGATGAAGATTGTGATCAACATGAGATCATGGGTGTAAACACATTGATGCATAGGTTAGCAGCTGCCACTCTTAAAATAAGCCTTACCCCTAGATTCCACTCCAAATTTGATCTCCAGTTTTATTCTTTTTTAGTCACTGAAATACACCTCTGAAACTCGTCACGCCCAAGTTGATTCGATTGCACATATTAGACTCAAATGCCTTGATGATTAAATGTAAAATGGTTAACTCTTATTGTAGGTTGTTAACAATCTGGAAGCGCCACTAAGTTGAAAAAACATCCACCTGTTCTGGGGTGTATACTGAAACTCAGACAGCCAAACACATGAAGGGCATCTTTGCGCTCCTCTTCCTGTGAGGCGGAAAGTGCGTACAGCCCAAACCACTGGACACAGAGCATCCACTGTTCTTCACACAGATCTCCGTACTCAGCCTGCCATTCACCCTAAAGATGGATGATGTCAGGTCAGAGGAGGGTCGAGCTAAGTGTAGAGAGGCTCGAACTGCGCTGTCAACGCTGACCCACGAAAACTCTTTCGTACTGTTCCCAGATCAGCACCTCATTTGCAAATCGAAACTTTAACCTGGTGGAAAAACTCTGTTACACTGATCACAGAGCAGTGGACCGGGACAGCTTCAATCATTTCTGCTGCTGACAGCCTGAAGCTCTCAGGTCAAACTGGTCAAACTGTAATCGTGGCCTCTGGAGCTCAGAGCTCACTCTTGGCAGGAGCCAGCACTCTGAGATGGAGATAAGAGCATTAGGGTGGACTGGAACAGAGACCCCCTGAGGATCCATCCTGCTGACTCACTAAATAGTGAGAAAGCCAACGAATTGTTCCTTCATCTCTCTTATCATGATGAGTGAATTTATTTTTATTCATGTTGCTCAAGCATGCCACAGATACCAAGCAGCCAAGTGACCCTCAGCAAAACTCAACCTGAAAGTGAAACAACCCTGGGGCAAGACACCAACAGGCCACGAATCACGTGCAGCTAGGATGTAATTTGTAGTGACCATAATGACGCATTGCTTTTGGTCCATGTTAAGGGTGTCAGCGGGTGTTGTGGTCTCAAGCCGTTGCTCTGTCACGTGCTGGTTAGTATGCTTGAAGAGGAGTTTATTTTTGGAGGTTGCTGTGTCATTGAGGTCTGTGTGTGTGTATATAGTTAGAGGGGAATCAGGGGGCCAGTGAGAAATCAGTGCTGGGTGCGGTACATGCGAGTCGGATTGGGTTGCTCTTAAAGATGTTTGTTCAAGACTTTGATGTGTGGATTGTGGTGTGCAAGGTTTTTATCTATTTCGGTTGCTTTCAAATTATAATTTTCCTTTTTTTTTAATTTTTTTTTTTACCTACTTATTGTTGGGCTTCATCCCCATATTGTTAGATCAACATGCGCTTCTGTGCACGTCCCAGTCTTAAATTAGAGACTGACTAAAGGTGGTGTGGGTGGACACTTCCCAAAATCTTTCTTTTACTCATTACTTCATCACCAAATAGGGAACTTGTACTGCTTTCCTGTTTTGTTTGGGAATTTACTGTATGACAGTTAACAACAAGAAATCAGTCATGAGACTAGCTGAAAGTGCCATGCAAGCATGTATCAATTGACTAGAGACACCATACGTACAGTATGTCCAAATCAGTTGGTACGAATGGAATTGAAACTGCGACCTTCTGATCAGTAGTCCACTGTGCTACCTCTGCCCTGTTTTGAAAGATTATTTGTTGATTTGGGATTTTTTTTGTTGTCTTCTTGTCTTCTTGTAAGTCATCTTGTTATAATAATAATAATAATAATAATAATAATAATAATAATAATAATAATAATAATAATAATAATAATAATAAAACACACAATGGCTGAATTCTAGACACCCCATTAACATCCACACATAACTTTTGTTCATCTTGACCATCCTGTACATTGACTGTACATGTTCATTAATTCCAGCTCAACTTTGCATCTCCATATCCATCCCCTTCACCTGCACTCCACATATATCTAAACCTTAGCTCAGCATTTTCGGTTTGTGCTACATCTGTATTTTTATCCAAGTGTTTTTAGCCTGAGCGGTATCTGGTTACTGACTCGGGGCAGAACGCCACACTAAAGACATGGCGATGTGGCCAATCACGAGAACCAGTGCATTTCTTTTTTCTCTTCACTTTTTTTTTTTTTTTTGTCATTACCGTTTTGTAATAGTGTTATTAACATGGGTGAGGCGGGCTTCTGCTTTCCAGAAATACTCTCTGATTTTGCGGCGATGGACGTTGGCGTGGCGTTTGCGTGTGTGTGTCTCCTTCGCCCTGTCTTTTTATAACTCGGCTGAGCGCTCCTCTTTAATCACACACCGGGAGGGAAGGAGAGAGAGGGAGAGAGAGAGGGAGAGAGGGAGTGAGGAAGGCGGGCCGAGGCGCTGCGTGTGTGTAACGTGATAGCTGCGCCGTCCCGATGCCGTTACACACACACACACACGCACTCTCTCTCTCACACACACTCACACACACACGCTGCAGGCTACAGCTCGGAGACAGCTCTTTCCTCATCCACGCGCCGGAGGAGTGAAGGCGCACGCGGACACGGAACTCCGGACACGCACGCGCTCCACGGAACGTACGTCTTTCACGTGCATTTTTTCTTCTTCTTCCCTCCACTACATCTAAGGAAAGTCTGAAAAACAAACTGACACGCGTAGATCCGCCGGTGCCATCATCCATCGCATTGGATTGGATTGGAGCTTCAATCACTTCCCATACCACCAGCTCGAGGAAATCAAGGGACTCGAACTTAACCCAGCGTGTCTTCTCAGACTTCATCAGGAAAAGTTCTTGAGTTTGTACAGTAATGCTTTATTAGTATTTTTTCCCCTCCTGTACATCATACGTCATGGGCATGCTGTTAAAGCACGCGCTCTGATCGGTGCGTGTTGAAGAAGAGCGCGAGCGCCGGAGAGGACGCGCGTGAGCCTCGGCGTGCTGAAGAGCTCCTCTCGGTGGATAAACTCGCTCCTCTACGCCGAAACAAGAAAACAATACAACACAGACGCCTGCTTCCCCCCCCCTCTTTTCTTTCTCCAAGGGTGGCACGATTCACCTGGAAAGATGGATTTAGCCAGCAGCCTGTATGGATGCTTACTCGTGGTGTATTTCTCCTCGTTGCTGGTGCACGGAGATGAGGGTAAGTTCTTAAGGATTCATTCCAGAACCAGTTTTTCTTTCCCCCTTTCCACATGCATCAGATGTCTTTTTTTTGTTTTTGTTTTTTATTCCTTTCAGAGTTGCATTTATTATTTAGCTTTATGCATAACCTGGGAATGTGCTACGTGTGTGTTTTATGGTCAGAGCCTGGTTTTGGGAGGCAACTGGTGTTAAACCAGTAACACCTTTTAAAGATGCAGAAATCGCTTTTTTTTTTTTCTATAATGAAAAGAAAAGTAGAACATTTTTGGACAGTGAAGGTTCTTACTATGAGGGGAGAGCTGTGTGATAGGGGGCAGGAGCGCGCGCCGGAGAACCATTAAAAACTGATTCTTTGATATTTTTGTATACACTTTTTAAATACAGATTTTGTTCATTTTATTTTAGCAGTTCGACACAAATAAAAGGATTTGCACACCGCACAGTAGTGTTGTACAGTACTGAAGCTGATTTCTCGTTATTTTAGGGAAGTATGTTCCAGCCTGCATCACACCGGCCAACTCAGTGGTACAGTGTCACTTGGTCGCGCGCGCTCATTAAATCCAACAGATATTAATTAATATAATTTTTTTTGCATGAACGGGATCGATTCCCAGACATCATTAAGTAACTATATCCTTACGCAGATCAATTAAATATATGCATTGAACGCCATCACTAAAGATATGTGCTATTATTATTATTATTATTATTATTATTATTATTATTATTATCATTATTCATTATTAGCTCAGGTGTCTGTGTGTGCAGGTCTCTCAGTTGTTCCTCCACGACTCTTTAAAAAATAAAATAAAATAAAATAAAAAAGATTTATTTATCAACTCGTAGAGGATCCGAGGAATCTCTTGCGCTCGTGATCAGCGTTAATATCAGGCCCGGGGTCCGAGTCCTCTTCTCCGTCAAGAATCCGTATTAGACCCGACAGGTCTAGTATCTGTGTGCGCGTGCGCGCGTGTAACATGTTCCCTTCCGAGTCCAGAGTTGAAGATAAAAATCCATTCTCACAAGACATAAAGTGTGCCAAGCTCTGATCCTGAGATCTGTCATTTCACTCCAACATCATCTGCGCATGGAAAGCTTCTCATAAGAGTTAGACTTCAAAACATTAATTATAATGCAGAGATGAACTTGTCTAAAACACTGTTATGAAGTGCAGTGACAGTGTTTGGATTGATCTCGACTTTGTATTTACTGTAAAGGTGGTGCTGTTTGGTGTACCTGTAGTTTTACTTTTATTTTCATAAACCTGGCTGTCTTTAAATGTATTTGAGAGAAATAATAGAAAACCTTCAACCCTGAGTCGTTGAGTTCTCAGTCGGTAACTTAGATTTCCTTTTGACTCAGATTTTATTGAAAGGCATTTTTACGCATTAATAAATTTATTTCCCTGGTTACAGTCGTCTTGTTTTTTTTTTAAATTCTTTTCTGTTTTGAGCTGTTGCATCGTATCCTCAAGGGGCTTTTCCTCAGGGATCCTTTCTGAAAGCCCAGATTTCTCCAGCAACAAGCAGCCACTTCATTAGTCCAGTTATTCTTCTGAATGGCTGTCGGATCTATTAATGCCAGAGAGACATGCCGAGAAAGAAAAAAAAATGTTCAGAAAGAGGATACTTGTTTTTATGGTGGCAGTCATGCTGAGAACTGCTGTGTTTGCGAAGTGCAACAGACGACTACGGCTCTCACTGAGCTTAGGAGTAGAAGAACGATACCCCAGGATAACTCTTTTGGATTTGGGAATCAGTCGGTCAATGTTGTGTTCTTCTTTCCCTGCTTTCTCCTGGTATGAGCTCTGGTCAATAATTTCTGCGTACACAGAGCCTTCTTCGGCCAATCGTTGGGTCACCTGCGTCTGAAGGCAATGTTGGTGCTGGGGGCACACACAGGGACACACACACACACACACACACACACACACACACACACACTTTCCTGGCCACAGGCAGAGCACCAGCACTGTAAACAAGCACCAACATGGCATGTGCAAGCTACTGCTCGTGGCATTTGCATAGTGTGCCTGGAATTTAGCTTTAATATCTAGCCTTGTTAGTTTTTCTAGGTTCTTTCAGCTGGCTGATAGCAGATTGGCTGCGCTTTCTGCTGCCTTTAAGAGGGGATTCGGAAAATGTTTAGACATTCTTGCCAGTTGTTTCACAGGATTTCATCTGGTTTTATCGCTGTCCTGCTAAACCCATTTGTCTTTTTCTGTTTTTGCCGTTCAGAGGCTTTGGATGTTTTTGTTCCTATGAGCGTTTTTTAAAATTAAATATCACTTAGGTTGGCTTCTGTACTGTTTCCGTTTTCTTTTTTTTTTGTGAAAGTAAGCAGTATGTTTTCTCGACCCATCTGCCCATGTGTGAGTCTATGAGAGAGTGTGAGAGCGAGAGCAGTTCAGTTCAGCTTCTCCTCTTATTTCTTTATACTGTTGACACACACACTGATGAGACACAGATGTAAGACTTTGGCAGCCACTGAGCAGCACTGGAGTATGTGCGTGTGTGTGTGCGCGCGCATGCATACATATGTGCTAACAGCAGAATCACAGGAGAGAGAGCAGATCAGTGCATTCCTTGCATACGGAGCAAAACCTCTGTCAAGGTTATGCCATGGAACAATGTGATAGTCAGGCAGCCAAAGCTCAGTAAAAAAAAAAAAAAAAAAAGGCATGAGTGTTGATCACTCTCTGTATTGCGTTTCCTCAAATTTATTGCCACCGCGCAGTATCATTTCAGAGGTAAAGCAAGAATAATTGCTGTAGGTTGAATGGCAAGCCCGTTAGAACAGCATCTGTTGCTGTCAGATCTAATTGAGCAGAATTGGATAAATGTGTGGTATCTGTGCAAACAACAGCCATTATGGAGATCGTAGTCGCCTTATCTTGTTGTCAAGTCGCTTTGTTTCTCTCATCTACTTTTCTATAGAACAATAAAGTCCTCTTTAAAGGAGGACGAGCTTCTACTGTACATCTGCCAAAAAGAAGTTCAGCTATTTGCATTCGGACCAGTAAACAAGTATTCCTTTATTCCATCTCTATTTTTATCAGGTTTTTTTTCTCTCTCTCATAAGGCGATAGCAAGTCACATGGCGAAATAGTGCTATCGCAATGAAATTCAAAACAAGAAAGGAAGCCATAAATAATGCAGCTCTGTTCTTCGTTCTGTACTCTTCACTGTTCCTTACGGCTCGGGATAGGGTGATGAATGAGATAAGTTTAGGGTTGCATTAGTACGTACAGAGACAGAAAGTGCGTCTCTATGACAGACCTGAGTGCAGTGTTGCCTTTCTGAAGAAAGGAAAAAAATGGGGGGGGAATCTGAAATCCTGTATTGACAATTCATTGATCTTTTCTATTTCAAGCCTGAGAAACATCTCGACTCAGCAGAACTACGCGCCGACGGAGACCGTCGAGTTTGCATCAGCTTGCATCCACACGTTCTTAATAACAGGGCAGTCAGTGGTGCAATCAATCAGTCCTCAGGTGATCATTTTATAGGAATGAGAAAAATATTTTGAGCTTTTATGTGGGTGCTATGGATATGGAATGCTGCAACCATTCTACTGTCAAACAACCCATACGCTCTTATTTTATTGAGACGCCCAGCTATGCATCAGAATTTAATTCAATTCGAGTTTCAAAAACCATTCAGCATTTTTTTGTTGTTGCACTTTTCAGCGTGAGGATGTGCAGCATTTCAGGCTCTCCATACTGCATCTGCCATAAAAAAAAACACATATCACTTTGATGGTATGAACGGCATCGTATTATTATTTTTTTTCCATGGGAACACACACACTTCCACACGAACAGCAAGCTGTGAGTGTGTTCTTGATTTTGCCCCAGTCCCTGAGGCTGTGGGTTGCTCTGATAGCATGCGGCACAGTGTGTAGATGGATCGACTCCTGTAGCAGCACAGGCACAATTATTCATGAGGCCATCACATTGCACAGCAGCATCTCTCTCTCTCTCTGTTTGTCTTTCTATCTCCTTCTCTCACTCCTTCCTTCCTTTCTGAACTGAAATAAATTCCCGCACAGTGGCAGGGCGGTGCTGCCGAGACCTAGAGCCGGGAGAGGAAGAGCACCCCCTAATGAGAGCCTGTAGCCTGTCAAACCTATATGCACAAACTCCCGCATAGAACAAGGTCTGTTGAGAAAAGTGTCGAGGTGGCAGGATTTCTAGCTTAAAGCCGTGCAAGTGCTAAACAGCCTTGAAAGAGCTACAGGCGGTGCTGGTGGGGTCACTTAATTGCTGTCAAACAGGCCGAAGTGTCTCAGGCTATTTCTTTTTGTTGCTTCCATGCATTATTTTGTGTGTGTGTGCGTGAGAGAAAGAGATGCAGTGCTCTGTGGCCATTGGGGAAACAAGAGAAGGGCATCTCAAATGCAATGGAGCAGAAAGCACACCTTTAAATTTCTAATAGCCTTCCAAATGTCACCTCTTGAAAGTCTGTTTCACTCATTTGGGTCTGACACGAAGAGCTGTGGAGATTTTGGCTCACATCTTAGAAAAGTGGTATAATCTGTGTATAAGGAAAGAGTGTCATTTGAATGATATGAAGTTTTGAGGTGACACCATGTGGGCTGATCCATGTACATTGTGGAAACCCGCCATCGCAGTTAATCAAACGTGTCACTTCCTGTGAACCCAATCCCAGCATCTCCAGCTGAGCTTCTCCATGTGGCACTGGATCCACCCCAGACTGGTACAGTACGGTACATGTGTTTGGGTCGGTGTGTGTGTGTGTGCACCATATGTATGTACGTACGTCCTTGCTGAAGCATCAGCGGGTTGCTGTAAAGGATGAGTGTGTATTTTTAGATCAGAATGTGTGCGATTCGTCAAGTCATGCGAGTCATGTACCCTCTATCAGTGTGAGGCAGGGCTGCAGTTTATCAGTCCTTCCTCCCACTCTTTTAATCTTTAATATGTTGCCTTCTTCTTCTTCTCGAGTCTAATATGCAGCTGCTCTGCTTAGAGCCATGGCCCAGGTTAAACAGCCTAAACTGTACACTCGGCGGGAAGAGACAATAAATGAAAACATTATCAATTATTTGAGCTGAGGGACCTGGTTAAACCTGGTAAAATAGATCAAGGCTGAAGAGAGAGAGAGAGAAAGAGAGAGAGTCAGAGGAAGAGGGCATGCAAGAAAGGAAGATTGAATGAAAGAATGCCCTCTCTGCCCTCCTCGTGCAGAAAGGCGTCTTTGTGGCCAAATGCTGATCTCACAGCATTAAGGTGACCTTTGACCTGAAGCAGACACACGGCCTGTATGCAGTTTCCTGTCACAGGATAGTGACTCTGTGTACGACCAGGGTTATTATTTTAAAGATGCACAGATAGAATCAGAGATCACATCGCAATGTTTGCAAAATGGCCCGTCCTTGCTTTTACATGACAGGAGACAAGGACAGCTAATAGATGCAAGATAAGTCTTTAAACATGATTGTCGAGCACATTTTTTCTTTTTTTATAACAGATTTTGAGTCATTTGAATCCATTGTACGAAGTGATGATTCATGTAGTTTAACAATGTCGATCCTGTTTAATCACTTGTGCTGAATCATTCGAACTGAATCAGACTTTCGTTTCCCTTTCAGAGCCATGTGGCGGGCACCGCGACGCTACCGATGCGGGCTACATCACCACGCCCGGTTACCCACAGGAGTACCCGCCTCACCAGGACTGCCGCTGGATCATCACAGCTCCAGAGCCTTCCCAGCGCATCGTCCTTAACTTCAACCCCCACTTTGAGCTGGAGAGGCTGGACTGCAGGTTAGCGGACGCCGCACAACACACTCCAAAATAGTTCCAAATAGTGCTGTGAAATGAAAATCCCGATCTACAATGCCGATAACATATAGGCTGTAGTGTGATATATGTAGCAGTTAAATATGTTATGAGGCACAGAAGTAAGTTACACATACTGAGGCGCGAGAGCTATAAATAATGGCTACGTAGCAGATGGAGGCTTTTAAATTTGTTAGCAGACTCAGGGTAGAAGGCATATTCAGTGCGTTCCTTTGGAGCAACTTTATCTCGCAAGACCATAGCACTTCCTTTTTTCTTTTTTTTTTTTTTTTAAGTGCTACAGGACCCATAATCTGGTCCCAATCTGCAATTGGATGATCTCCCAGTGCGAGGAGACTACTGAGTCTGGCTTGCAGACACGTCAGTGGATGCCTGTGACGTCTGCACTTTAATTAAATATACACTGCATGGACCACAGCTGAATCCCAGGGGTTTATGGACATGTACAGTATGTATTTGAGAGCATTCCACAGACTTTGTGGCTGCTGTGGTGATTCCACCCCCTTTTGGCCAGTAGTGGTAATGCATGGATAATACATCAGAAATGAAATTGTGTTTCAGGATTTTTCTTGGCACTGGTTCACGAAGTAAGACTTCAATATAGAAAGAAATGAAAAATAGTAGGTTACAGAGCCAGCTGATTTAGACCGATATCAGACCCCACCACCTCAAGCTTTCTGAAGCTAGATTAACATTTTTGCTGTATGAATAATACATAGCTATGTACAAAGATATTTATAAACAGGCTTGACATTTCTTTGTTAGAATTGGAGCATTAATATTTTACCAGCTGTTGTTGAAAGACTTCCCTGCCAGTGCTCTCTATCTCAGCTAGCACAAAGGGGAGGGATGTAGATTTTCGATCCATCTCTCGTTCAGCTATTTTAGTTACTCCTCGGTGATTTGTACATTGCAGCCATATTTTGTACTTTTCCTGTGCCCGAGCTTGATATTTATAAGAGTCGGCAAGTTCCGTTACATCGCAGATCTCATGTGGAGAGATGCTGCTTCTTCTTTTTTTTTTAACCCAAGAGCATTAGTAAACACTACTTTGTAGGAAGACTCTTATTTATTTATGGAGATCTTTGTGCACATCATTCTTTTAGGAAAACAGGTCAGTGAACGGTTTCCCCAGTTCCTGGGATGGGTTGTGATAAACAAAACTAAGAACGGTAGCTAGGAACGTTTCCCTTCCATCACCATTCCATTTACCTCGCAGCTTGAGGTTTTCTGTTCTATTGAAACTTCACATTTTGTCAGCAAACAGAATGAACGCTGTTTAAAACATAGCGTGCTGCTCTGAAGAAAAGTGGTACAAGTTGGAGCAGGGGCGCGAGTTGTGTTGCCTGCTGGCTGTAAGGTCAAAATTGAGCATGAGCTGAAAGCTGATGTCTAGTGTAGCGATCAAGGGAAGCTTACAGCATCTGCGAGTCTGATATTCAATCCAATGTGACTTACTGTACTACTGTAGTTAGTAGCACCTGGCTCACTCGAGTGCCCATCAGTAGGAGTTTGGCATGATTAGGATTTAAACTCACAACCTTCCGATTTAGCCTCTATCGTCAGTGTCTGATTAGAACATCTCCGGGTCCCAAAATCATTTTCTCCTGATTCCCTCGCGGTTTGCTGCGTTTCCATGTGCGATTAAGCACACTCTCTAGATCCAGATGTCCGCACTGAGGGCAGAGAACCGACTACTGACGCAGCTTATCTAGCCAACCACGAGCTTAAGTGAGAAAGTGCAGTCAACACAAGCGTCTCATTAAAAATAAGTAATAAAACTTGTACCCACTGGCGCATGCTAACACAGTCCCCATTCACAGCACTTAGGCTAGAGGTTTTCTTTTTTACTTCTTTGCTAAACATCTTCATGAGAGTAAATAGTGAGTCCTAGTGAGACAGATAGCTGAAGGGGCTGCCATATTGAATATATCTAACAGTGACATCTTTGTGAAGAGGACAGACTTTGCTATTGTAGCATACAGACTTATAGTTAGGCATCAATATGCCATGTGTGAGAGGCAGGCCGAGTAAAAGAGAGAGAGAGAGAGTAAGGGGATTTTGAAGATGAATTAAAAGCAGTGTTGAACTGATGGTTCCTGTAGTGACAGCCCCTCAGGCTAGAGTCCAGACTCAGAGGAAGCTGAAAAACAGCACACTCACCCATACACACACAAGGGTAGTGGGGATTCCTCTACTCTGCTCGATGTAGACTACGTAACCGAGTAGGCCGCTTAGCCTGTGTGTTTATTTACCTTGCTCCAGTGTGTACATGCGCACGTTCTAAGTTGAGAGCACATAAACAAGTGCTTATTTAAGAGGAATGAGGAAGAACCATATTGGCAGGGTGGTTTAGTGGTTAGCACTTGGACATCCAGGGTCCGGGTTCGATTTCCACCTTGGGGTCTGTGGGCATGGAGTTTGCATGTTCTCCGCCATGTTCTCCGGTTTCCAGTTCAAGGACATGCAGATTAGGCTAATTGGCATTTCCAAACTACCTGTAGTCTGTGAGTGTGTGTCTCTTGTGATGGTTTGGCACTCTGACTCACACCTTAAATCTCCTGGGATAAAACGGTATGGACGATGAGTGAGGAAGAACCATGACTTGTTGGCCTGAGTTTGATTCTTCACTCCAGAGTCAGTCTCTACATATGCACGTGCCTTCGATGCACTACTGTATATACGGGTCACGTTAACATCCGCCACATTATATGGTTTAGACGTCATAAGTAGTGCGTCTACACCGTATAATCCATAGGCCCCATTTAGCTCTCTCCCAGCCACAAAGCCACTCCTTTAGCAGCTAAGTGCCCTATTTAATGTATTTAACCTGAAGATCTTTAACTGTCAGGCATTATTATTATGGAGGTCAGGGATCATGTCAGTGCCAGCCAGACAGGTTGGACACAGTCTGGTGTGGTGTAAGACACTGGTGTGGCTGTTACAGTTACAGATGTTACCAGATGGAGAGAAAATGTGTTTCACCTTGCCATCATACCGCATGGTTTAGTCTTTCGCAGTCTGGTGTGCGGGCACACCTTTGGCCCTCCTTTTCCATTTTGTCATCTCCGTCTGCGTCTCTGTCTGTTTCGTCTTCCCCTCACCATTCCTACTCCGTTCAAATTTAAGTACGTTATCTCCAAAGACGCAGCGCATCCTCCGTTCTAGATTTAGAATAAACAAAATCGTTCCTGATCCAACCACTCTGCTGGTGTTCAGCCTGCTTACTGAGGAGACTGCAGTTTAGATCCTGTAGCTTGTCTCACGAGTGGGGTAAAACTGCGAAGGCTGTTTTGAACAGTTTTCAAATAACTGTTGGAGATGTGTGCCAGAGTTCATCTAGAATGGATGCGTGCGCTGAGCAGAGGCAAATGGTGTTAAAAATGCAAATACATTCGCTCTGGCTCGCAAACAATAGAGCAGAGGATAAGATATGAGAAAAAAAGATGATCAGATAGCGTTTCACATTCGGGAAAAAAAAACCCCGAACATTATCGATGTAACAGTAATGACTTGCTTTATTCAAACTCGCGGGAAAAAAGAACCACATTTAGCAGAATTGAGGAACGTTCGAATCTGCACATTCATAATCCAATTTTTATAAGTCAAATCCAATCTAATACAATGTGTGAAAAAGTCGCCTATGTAATGGATTCCTTCCAGATTCCTTCTGTTCGAATACGTGTCTCTGTGTCCATTTTTTAAAGCCAGAACAGTGGTGTAATTTTGTATTCCTACTACATATCTCAGTGGTGAGATCAATGGCCAAATTTTCAGACATTTCCTCAGCTCTTTAGTATTATCTCAGTTTTTTTTTTTTTTCCTGTTATGGGGTTGACTGAGCTAATATTTGAAATCAGCTGCCTCAAAAGGTGTCGGGCCATTGTGGGAGAAACGGGCCCTAATCATCAAGTCATCATTCTTCTTCTCAGTAATGTACTGGCTTCTGTTCACTTACGAGCGTCCGGAAAATCTTCCGTGAATTGTTCTCGTTCTAGTTGATTGCTTGGTCACTCTTTTCGTGGGGCTTTGATCCTATATCACATTTACTTTCTTCCTGATTAATTACCATTTCCCACATGAAAGTCTAAGTGCGGAGTGAAGAGACGAGAAAAAACGGGGGAAACAAGGGCGTCGCAGAAAAACCGCAAGCTCTATAAGAAAAGTGCGATATTTGCAGATGCCGCGAGCTGCAGTGTCAGTGTTTGCAGCGAGAACATTTCAGCGTTTGTATTTGCATCGGGAAGAAGTGCATTGTCAGGACGGGCAATCAGGTCCACGGCTCAGGTGGAATAATGATGATAGCGTTGCCCCTATGCCTTATTCCGCAGTGTGCATTATAATTCAGCAGATCGCTTCTCACAAGTCAGGCACAGCGCCAACTGCTTCCCGCCCCTCAGGGTTATAAATAGATGTTGAATGAATATAAAAAGGGCTACATGATTTATTATGATATATCTGTAATTCAATCAAGCAAGCCACACTCCTGAATGGCATGGATAATGAGTATAGACTGAGAATGAGTTGGCTGAAGGTGCTTTTTCCCCTGCTCTCTTTGTCTGTTTTTTCTGTCTCGGTGTACTCCTTGATCATCTTGGGAGCTCTCTCACTTTGTGATCACTAAGGAGCAAATAGCCTACATATAAGATGTTCCTCTTTATAAGGCATTTCATTAATATGGAGTATGATCACTGCTTAAAGCAGAAGGCGAAAAACACTGTCATGGCACATGTCTGTAAATGATTTGCTCTCGTTTTGTCATGGCATGCGTGCACCGTGCATTAAGAAGGTTGATTAGCTTCCAGTTTGTGAACAGTCGCCAGATGGAGGTTTGTATTGCTTTTGTTTTACAATATGTGTGGCACCATGAGGGTATTTACCCCGAAGATTAGCACTTGTGCCACGGTTAACCAGTGCTCAGACACTCCACGTGTGCTCCGCTGAGGGCTCTATGCGCAGCGTTGGCCCTGTCTGAACATTTCTCAACAGCAGGCTTGGATTGTCACAGTAGCCTTGGAGCGTTCTCCAAGTTCCGGTTTCCGATGCATGCCGAGCTGCAACGACAGATCCAGCAGCACCTTAACGTCCTCTAGCTGAGGACAGGAGACAGCTGCTTGGGCTCTGGTTTCATCAACACTTCAGGAAAGGACGTTAGCGTCAGTTTAATGCCAATCTACAACACTAACTTCCCCTTTCTGGGCGCTTCTAAGGCATTTGCGTGGATTTAGATGAACAACAGTGTAATTAATGTACCGCAGTCGTTCGAGCTACGCTAAAGTGATATACTGAACATAAAGGCCAGATCTTGCCAAAAGGTGAGAAAAAGCTCTAGACGTCTAGACTATCTATTTCCCCCTCTGATTATTTGGTGTATGAACGAGAGCAATGGGGCACTGGCTAGTTCGTCTCCAGTCTGAAGTGACACATTGATGATGACCTTGTACTACGCGACTTCCCGGGGGCCCACCTGATCAATGGTTATTTTTTCCACATGTAATGAAGAATCAATGGATGGTATGAAGGAGAGCCGGACTCCAGGGGACTCGTTAATGTCCCACGCGCATAACAGTCTTACTCAGGTTGCAGAAACATTTGTTACAGACATCGAAGACGATTAGCTTTACGTCGCAGAGCCGGAGGACTGCGGAGCTGTCTGTTAATGCAGTTGTCCCCGAGATTTAACACTAGCTTAAGTGACTTAGCAGGACATATATCTATAAGGTCATTACTATAAAATATTTAAAATCTCCCTTGACGTTAGATTCTGGCCACATAGATACTACGACACACCAGGTCCGGGCACTTTTCTTTTGTGAGTTTGGTAGTTTTTCTTTCTCTGTTCCCTTACTTGATTGTCAGTATTAAGAGTTAATGACTTTACAGGGACTTTCTGAGTTTTTACAGGATCTGAGCGAGCACTGTTTGGTTTTCTTTCTTTTGTAAGTAAGCAGCTTTGTACCACTGGAGAGAGTGTGAAAACATTTAGCTACAGACTCTTGGCAGGACCTTGGGCTGTTTACCAGGGATTTTGTCCTCATTACTTTTTAAAAGCGTTGCTATTTGTTAGCATAACTGATGTTTTCTTACCGTAAACAGATCGTTGCTTTGGTGTGTGACATGGCAACAGTGATGGTCACTGTGTGTCATGCTAAAACACAAGGTGGCCTCTCATTAACCCAGCGTTACCAGTGTGTGTGTGTGTGTGTGTGCGTGGGGGGGGGGGTGTTCAGGTGTGAAAATGTTTCCTGCTTGAAAGATAGAACGTGTGAAAGGCAATTAACAGGCAGCTCAGAGAGCAGGAGGTGGGGTGCGTGCTCACACACACACACACATACACACAAACGTGTTACCCCGATCATGTCAAACAAAAGCTCCATGAAAAGTTCCCACAGTTTCACATGTGAGAAAAAAAACTTCAACAAATTTACAGTAATATTTAAGTGCAAAAGCATAAAGTACAGAGTGATACTGACAAAAGAATTCGGCGTTTATGTTCTCACTATCATGCAGCTTCTCAAAGCTGATAATCCCAACGTCCTTACCTACCTCATGTGAAACCACAGAAACAGCATCCCGTAATAAAATCTATAGAAATCGAATCATCCTTAGCATGTGCTTTAAAGCTGCTGGTCATGTGACTGTAATGAATGTGTCCTTACACATAGTCCATGAATGCTGCTATTGTTGCCAGTGTGTGTGTGTGTGTGTGTGTGTGTGTGTGTGTGTTAATTGACGAGTAGGCTCAATTGGAGTCTGAAGGCAACTAGAACTGCATAAAGCCCTCCTTAGCTCCCCCCCAGAGAACCAGACCAAATAACACACGGCTCCTGGCTGTCATCAGGTGGAAACTGTACCAGACTGAGCGTGTGAGAAAGGATTATGATTATTACTATTACTAATATTACTGCTGTTGTTTTTCATTTCAGCTGTCAAACGTTTAATTCCTTCTTTTATTATTCTTTTGTATCGAAGTGCAAGCTTCAGCAACGCAAGCCTACCTTTAATTGTCATGCCGATAAAGAGCGATTAAACACTGGAATGCGAGTGTGAGAAAATCACATACTCATAATGAGCACTTGCACTCGCGCTGTTATTTGAGACTTTTAGAGCAGACACACAAGTGTTTGCTGCCAAGGACCAATTTCAGTGTAAAAACAATTCCATGGCTCAGATTTATTTAGGAAAATTAATCCAAATAGTTTAATACTAAGCACATTAGACACAATTAAAGCTTTTTTATTATTATTATTATTAAATTATTATTAAATTATTTCCACCCACAGTTTTCAAACTGGTTACACCGTCTTAAAGTCCTGACGAGGACTTTAAATTATGATATTGTGTATCATGTTATCACCACCTTGTTTTAGATCTTTTTTTAATCTTTTTTTAAAATATATTTTAAGCCAGTTAGATTAAAAAAATTCAAATCATTAAAAAAAAAATTCAATCCAGCTCATTAAAAGTTATAATAGAGTCATGAACCTCTAGACAGTGGTGGCCAAAAGTAATAGGACAAAAATGAACTCCAATGTTTTAAAGGTTTAATATATTTTTAAATAATGATGACAATAAGAATAATTTGGTATTTTATGCAATAGAATTGCTTTAAAAGCATCAGTATTTAGTATGAAGTCCTTTATCCTTTAAAACCTGCAGGATCCGGGTGGGCATGGAGTCAAAAGCAGTACTTTGGTGTCACACGCTCAACCCCTGCCTGCTTGATTGCTTCCTGAAGATCATGAACTGAAATTCGCCACAGAATTTGTTGTGCAGAGGTGAAAGTAAAAGTCCTGCCGCATGTTTGTTCCATCCGTTAACGAAACCAGCTGATTCTCATTAGCACAGCTCCTCAGCCAGATAGGCTCGGACTAATCAGTGATGTCACTTGTTTTGTGCACAGGGAGAACTATAATACAGGACATGTGTTGTTTTTATACCTTTGGCATCACTGTACATCCATGACTCCTGGATTCCTGCTTATGACTATCGCAACCCCCACAACTGTCTTAGATTTGTGTGTCCCTGAGCAGCCAGTGCTTCTTTTGTCATTTTTGTGCTCATCATGGCATGTACAGTATGCGCTTGATGGTTTTTAAGAC
Organism: Clarias platycephalus; assembly: GCA_030068275.1. NCBI lineage: Eukaryota > Metazoa > Chordata > Actinopteri > Siluriformes > Clariidae > Clarias > Clarias platycephalus. The sequence continues at coordinate 21,967,173 of JAQQZT010000036.1, read as the reverse complement.
ACCTGCTGCTGTCTGTCACTTAATGAACCAAAGGCAGTGTTAGGTTTCGGTGCATCTCTTCCTCCCCCTCGGTTTCCTGGCTCACAGCCTCCACCTAATAAACTGTCGCGCCTTCATCTTCCAGCAATCAGTCTTGGGTATTTATGAAAGGATGGGAAAAGGAAAAGGAAAGGTGGATCTCCTCAGCAGGGGTCCTAATGAGGCCAGTGGAGTGTGCGAGTCAATGGCCGAAGGTAATTTCTGAAAGAAGTAGTAGTGGAAGAGTAGAGAGGCATATGAAAGTGTGTATTGGAATAAAATTGCGTTGTCCGGTGTCAGTGTCTGAAATATATTGTAGAAGACAAAAAATACATGCTGTACAGAGCACAGCATGTGGAACAGACCAAGCACACACACACACACACACACACACAAAAACAGCGATACAGTAACTGGAATGGTGTGTGTGATGAGTAAAACCTTAAAGTTTTTGATTGAAAGAAGAGAGAGGATTCTAGTCTTTAACAGCCGTTAGACCAAGTAAACAACAGTAATGTCTGCCTGTTTGAGGATATTCCCTTTGCTTCATCATCTGGAAGGATGGGAGTTCACTGTGATGATCTGTGAACCCTGAGGCCATCCATAGCCAAACCTAACGGCTGGCAAAAACAAATGTAAGTCATTCATCCAGGCTTGAAGCCAACATTTAAGCAAAACCTAACCACACATGCTGCTTCTCATTTCCTACCCAGGAAGTCTGATCCAACCTAAGTGATTCAGTGTTCTGAAGACAGCAGCCTTCAGAAGTGTCTTTTCCTAGCAGCCTTAAGTAAAGACACTCACTGCATATTTTTTTTTTGCGAGGACACAACCGGTCTTCCCGAGTGCCTGAGCGATGGGCGAGCAGCTAGAAGAAGAGGACGCGAGACGAAGCTCTTCACACTGGGGCTCGTTGACTTCTCCGGCAGGCGACTCTCGACTCTTCAGCTGGAGTTGATTGCTGAACAATGGCTCTCCTCAGCTCGAGTGCAGCGAGGAGTCGCAGCCTCATTAGACTGCGGTCAGATCAGCCTCAACACGCTGGCACCAGTCACGCTTTGGTGTCGATTCGCCTTGTGCGAGCGGCCCCATGAAAAAAAATCAGCCATGTTGGTGTGATTACACAACGCTTAGCGGGATACTCGTCTTCCTTTACATCCTCATTAGATTTAAATGCCTGTTCAGTGGTTCCTTCTGTATTGTTCTGTCCCTTTTCCTGTTAAGACCACAATGATTTTAATTCAGCAGATTAATCAATTCGATCTAATTCAGTTCGCTGTAATAGGCGAGTGTGCTGAATCTCTCTTGCTCTGTCTTTTTCATACATGTTGCATTTTAACTGTTTCTAATTTATTTGTCATTAAGGTCAGCCTTTTGTGTCTTTGAGGAATGAACTCCATTTTGTGTAATCAGGCAGGAAATGTTCGAAGTGCATAATAGGCGTGTTTTTTCCTTAGTTAACTGAGATTTGAGCCCTCTTTGACCACAGCTTGCATAAACTCCTCAGGCAACGGCAGCTTATAAACTGGGGTTATAATGACAAAAAAACAGAGAGAACTCATTACAGTGGGCGCTGCTGAAAAAAAGAAAACTGACAGCCTATAAACACAAGAAATCTAAGCCGCGTAGTAAATGTGTGTATTTATGTGGATACAGAATATTTGCATTGAATATATATGAGGGAGAGTTTGTGTATTTTAGCCTTCAGGGTCCTGTATAATCATATCATATTTTTTCATATTCTGTTAGCATTAATTGTGTGTATTATTTTAACCCTGGAAAGAGTCTGTGTTATTCGTCTTAAAGCAGCGTACAGAGTGATTGCTATAAATTTTTCAGTAACAGTGAAGCTAATGTGAAGATATGTATTTACAGGAGTGTTAAAGTCTTCACTTTGATTTATTTTTGTGTGTTGGTGTTACATTGATTTAGACCCCCCCC